>CM029119.1:13576395-13696395 GCA_016859345.1 Istiophorus platypterus
TCAACCAGCGAATCGGAATACGAGCAGTGCACAGCCGGCCAGAGCACGTTCGGTCAAGACTGGCAACATCACTCACTACTCAGAGCTCCGTGAAGTCAATATGTAATTTGGTTGTTGAGGATTCGTGTAAACCAGAATTCAATAACTTAGAGCTGAGGGGGGTAACTGGCATTTTGGGTGAAATTGAAATCCATTCATCAAATTTAAGCTCTCTGAAAGAGTTTAGCCAAGTCTGAGAAAAAAATGAAACCTAGAGTGATTGGAAAATAAATCCAAAACCTTCAAAAGCTTTAACGTAATAATAGCTTTCCTCATTCTAAGTTTACCTCTTTCTATTATGACATATGTCATTATTATATCTTGTGTATTACACTTCTTTTTAAGTATTATCTTGTTTCTCATTAGGTTTTATTTCCCTGTAGAGCCACCATTTTATTTTTTTTTTCACCATTGGATCATAACTTATTATAATTATTATTATTATTACTATTGGATTTCCCTTTTTTGTCATTTGACTCTTGTTTCCTCCAGTAAATCCTGCTTGTTGTGAGGTCTTGTTATTAATTTTGTAATTTAGCAATATTCAGCTGGAATTACACAAAAATCTCATTGCTTATCTGAAATAATAATGATTGTTGGTGGGATTTCTTAATGTGTTGGACCTCTATTTCTGTCCTAATCTTTTAGGGGATAACAAAAGACACCTTGAAAATACACAAGTTAGAAGTCTCATCATTTGCAACCAAAATGGTCAGCCTTTAAATTCTTGACAAAAAATACAGCTGAGATTACTCTGTTGGGCCGAGTTATATAAATGATGAAATACAACATATTCAAAAAACATGCTGTGGTGAGAGGCACTGTCCAAACCAACAGATCATTATTTTTTTATTCTAGTGAATATCTAGTAAAGAAAACTCTACAAAATACCAAATATATCATCACCTTGGACTGTATAAAATTGTCATCTAAAATTTCCATTTTATGTTCTGGTTAATCTAAAAAAATAAAGAAATAATAAAAAAAAATTGGCTATTTTAGAACTAGTAATTCATCCATTCATTTATTGGAGGTTTAACGTGAACATATACACACAGAATATATAATAATACAGAATACACCATCTCAGATGAGAAAACCTAGTTAAAACAAGTTAAAATTATAGATCTTTGTGAGTTCATTCTAACCCGATGAAATCAGAGTCAAGTTCCACCTATTTTTGTGTTCGTCATGTGGTCCCAAGATGCTGGTCAAAACTAAAGACTCATACGGTTGAAGGAATATCCGGCAGCTCTCTGACTGCCAAGTACATGGTGCAGTCGCAGCCAGCAGGACAGCTGATTCAGCTGTGGAAGAAAGTGCCGAAAGATTTTTAGAGAATGAAAGGGGAGACAAGGCTGAAATATGGCCGACGCTCACGGGTTCACTTCACACTTATATCCATTAGACCTACATCCGTTGTTTATTGCTCCCTCACTTGGCCACAGCTCTCTCTCCTTGCGAGATGTGAATAGCGGAGAAGTTTTGTTATGCTTTTCGTCCCACCACCGCCACCACCACCATCTTTCCTGGCTTCTCTGCAACGGGACAGAAGAGTCCACCGCTTCCTGCTCGTGAGGCTGGTTTCTTGTTTTAGCGTGACAGTGATGCGTCCGCGCCGCAGCCCCGTCACTCCTCTGCCGGGCTACGACAAGCGTGCCGGTTTCGACGCGGTTCGGAAGCCCGACGGCGTTCCCCATGATTTGACCTTGGAACGGGTCTCGGTGCTTGGAAAATGTTTTAGATTTGAACCCGGGGTTAATGGCATTTATTTAATGGATCTCCTCCGGGGGGTGATGTCTACTGTATGTGGGGTTCGAATGGGCTTTGGCGTTTTCCTTTATTGGAATCTGCTCAGCGATCTGCTTGTGTAAGCAAACTGTTTCTCAGATGGATAAACCCGTGGCAGTGGACGAGTCACTGGAGTGAATCTCCTCTCCTATTGATTTCATTACCTCGAAGCCAAGCCCTCAAGGGACTCCTATTTGATGTCCTTGTCCCCCGCATGTATGGCGTACACAGTTTGTTCTCAGTTTTTTGCTGCCGGGCCTGTTGGGATTGTAAATGGATTTATGGATTTTGTGGTTCGTGATTTGATTACAGAGTTGCTGCTGTTTATGACTACACTGTCATTATCCTCATTAGGTGCAATTAGATTTACCAGTTTTTAAGGTGATATTTTCCATTTTCGCGATACAAAAACCTGAAAGTGCTGTCACAATCAAATACAGAGGGAAAAAAAAAATCCTGAAAACTCTTTTTGAAGAAATCAAAAACTTTGAATATTGAAAAACAAACAAACATTTGCCCTTGGCTGAAGTGGAAAAGTAGGCGTAACAAGAAAGAGAAGATGCAAAACTTTTTTCTTTTTCTTTTTTATACACTTCGGCACAGCAGGACCAGATAAAAACACTCCTCAGAAGAGACTAAATTAATTCAGTAAAAAAAAAAACAAAATAAGATAAATAAATAACCACCACAAATATTATCTTAGGTTGGAAGCAGAAATTAAATTCAATGATGTATTAGAATTCCAGGTGGTGGATTGATTTTTGCAATCTGTCCATATTCTCTCTAGTATATTGTCACGAGGGTATTTGATTTTATTTTGTAGCACACTTCCTACGTCTCACTGATTTGACAGCACAGGCGTCAACCCTTCATTGTCACACTGCTCTTTTCTCAGCGTACGCTGCTGTCACACTCGTGTCATACCACTGATTGGCAAAGGATGTGTTTACATTGCCTGGTGGAATAGTAAATTGCCCCCCCCCAGGCAAAAGGTGCCCAAGCTTCTCATTGTCTTGGTCTATTGTGGCTACCTTTAAAAAAAAAAACAAATAAGTCTAAAACGGTTCTTAAACTCCCATATTACACATAGTACGTATGCAACTTTCATCTCAGTAGCCTTGCTGTCTCCGCTCAGCTTCATATCCAATCTGTCCTCCAAGACTGTGAGTGCATTCATCCACACAGAGTACATTAGGGTGTTGAGTGTCCTATCTTTATAGATTATTACTAGAGAGGAGAGAGAGTGTCAATTTAGGATCTCCAGGATGTCGTCAGAGAAGAGGGAAAGGGAAAGTGCGTGTGCGTGCCTGCGTTTGTGTGTGTGTGTGTGTGTGTGTGTGTGTGTGTGTGTGTGTGTGTGTGTGTGTGTGTGTGTGTGTGTGTGTTTGTGCGCGCGTGCATGTGTGCGTATTTCAGCTGACGGGCCGATATGATGTGTGCAGCAGCAGCAGCAGCAGCAGCAGCAGCAGCAGTCTGCCCCAGCAAGTCTTAGAGTGAGAAGCAAAGCTGAAAATGTGCCTAGCAGATATGTCAGCGAGAGTCTGTCCCCATCTGCTGCAGTCTTTTGGTCTTTTCATCAAACGTTGGCACAAAGCTGGCTCCGAGTCTCTCCAAAGGGGAGGGGAAAAAAAAAAAAGAATCTAGAGTATGAAGCAGGTTAAAACAAAGTATTGAAGTAAAAGCTCCCCACAAACATGCTTGTCATTGAAGTTATGTGAGGGGAGTAGTATTTCAAAATTAGTGTATCAAGGGCTAAAGTTGATAGAAATATAACTTCATGGTAACCACAGTTTACTTTGAGCTGACTGGGCCTTGCCTACTCTACTCCTTTTTCCAGAAATGTCAATATTTCTCTGATTTTCTGGCTCTGGCTCAGGCCCAGCGACCGCCAAGAGCTAATTCAAAGTTTGGACCACCTCAAACCGCAATATTTAAAGCCGGTTTTGAACTTCACTTTAAAAAAAAAAAAAGTTTGGGCTGTCTGGACAGCATGTTACGGCTTTGATACGCGACGATTGATTACCGACCTACACAATCTCCGCCACGCTTTCGGTCCATCCATGCGCTCTGACACTCTGACCAGACAACGGTCTGTAACATCTGTTTCCTTTCCAGAGAATGATGTAGAGTTGGCGTTGGACACGCGGAGATCTCTTCTGAAAGAAAGTGGTCTTGGCTCCACAGAGTCTCCCATATAAATTAAGGTATCTGTTCAAGGAAGTGTAATGCTTTGATGTATTAGAGTGTGAAAGTGCTTCCTCAAGCTCGTCTAAGTTGGACGCCGTCTGAACGAATGGCATGAGGGGTCACTTTCATGGCCGGCTGCCCGGGTTTTTCCGTGGGTATTATTTATGGTTATGTATTCAGAAGTGGTTATCTGGACATCACGGTGCATTACGCCAGATGCTGCTGAAGAAGAAAATGAAGTGTGAATGGTTTCAGCTGGCCTCTTTAACAGGTCCTCCACTCGTTTCCGTTGGCTGACCCGGGCCGCTTGCCGCCTTGTTTGCCCGGTGCTGGAGCCAAGTGGGCTCGCTGTTTAATCCTGCGGCGTCGGTGGCCAAGCACCTTCTGTGTGTCAGCTCCACCTCCCTTTAACAGGCTAGTTAGAAAAGCGCTCGAGTGCCGCTGCCTTTCCGTCTCTTGTTCTTTGTCTGCGCTGCTTTTGTGTTTTGTGATGGTGGTTTGTGGGGGTGGACAAATGCACTTGCCCCACTGGTCAGCAGTGAGACACGATACACAATACAGTGGTTTCAGAGCAACTTCATTAAGCTCTTTTTGTTCCTAGAACAAAACAAGAATGTATCTATCTTAAAATAAAGTGATGTTATTTAAATTAATAGTTGTTATAATAATTAAAATTACTTATGTGTGTAGACTTTTTGTTCTATATACAAATTTCTGTTGTCCAAAATAATTAAAGATTTTGGTTTAGAGATAAATGTGCAATATCATAATCTATATTAAAAAACAAATAAGTTGTTTTATGAGTGAGTTTGTTTCCGAGAAGGTAAAATATACTTTGACTGTTATTAAAGAACAGTTACATGTTTTACGTGTTTTCCAGCAGCAGAAAGAGATTAGTCCTTGGAGATTTTTTTTTCATGGTTGACTCAAAGCTAGTTCATGTATTTATATAAAAAAAAATTGTATGGTTTTTTCCCTTCTTTTTCTTCAAGGGACCGTCGATGCCATTTCGCCTTTTAATTTGAGAGCTGCTCAGAATATTACCTTAGTGAGAATTTTCGAATCTTTACGCTTTCTCTGATTGAGGAGACAAATCGAGGAGAATACAAACTGAGATCTCGCTATGTTACGTCAGTCATGCTTTACCCAGCGCTTCTCCCTTTCTCTTGAGATATTTTTTTTATTTCTTTACAACAGAAGCCTCCATGACTTAGCGGCGATGACCGCAACTGTTTGCACGGGAGCGGCTCCGTCCCCCCTCAGATTAAATGGCGTAGTGCCGGTGTGAGGTTTTTCTGTGTGCTCGTGTAATTTCCGTTGTAATGAGCCAGCAAATTCATATTTCATCAGGCCCGGAGCTAATAGAGAGAACGAGGGAGTCATTTTCGGTCCCTGTTGGTCATCATAGCCCCTTTCCTCATCTTTCTCTGAGCTCCTGTGTCAGTTTTCTTTCCTCCAGAGACGGGTTGAGTCTCGGGCGACATCTCTCCAGAGGCTGGCGTGCCGTTTCCCCACCGGCTTAATTAAAGGCTTCAAAACAAGTGCTCTGTTTTTGGGGCAACCCTTCACTACCAGAGTAAACATCAATTTTTACTTCTCCGCTGTCAGGCGCTAAAGTGAGATGAATTATCAGAGAGATGCAAGCCAGAGAGCAGTGTATGATGGATTTGGCCCTGTCCCCTAATCACCACTTTTTCCATTTCCACCAAGATTCTGCCTCATTTGCCCCACAAGTATAAGACGGATATGGAGGCAGGGTTTTCGGAAATCTGCAGCCTCTGGACACTGCGATAGATGTCATTCGTGAAGTGTCCATATATTGTCATTTAGCTTGAGAAATCATTTCCGTGCCGATATACTCGACTTTAATGACGGCACACTCGGCGGCAACTAAATGATGGACTTCCATAAGCATTTTCGGCATTTTCGTCCTCCAGGTGCATTATCGCCTCCGGTGTGAGCTCAGCGATGGATCTGATAATTGTATGTGTTTTTTACTTTTATCGGAGGCCATGAGCTTTGTCTCGGTGGCAAGATTTTCATCACTGATGAGAGAATTCCATTTCGTATCAGTGATTTATTTTTAATGAATGCAGCCTTCGAGTTGGAAAACAAAGACGTCACAGCAGGGAGGAGGCATCACACAGTCGGACTACATTCTCATACGTTCAAAGCGATGAAAGGAGTTGTGTTAGGATCTTCTAACCTTCCCTTTTCTGTTTCCTTGTGGCTTTTATGTATTCCTTTGTTTAGTTTTGATTTCTAGTCGTTTTTGTTTTGTCTTTTGTTTTTTTTTTTGTCAGGAGGGCAGCCGACGGAGTATTTTTCTGGTTCTCCCTCCTCCACCGCCGCTCCGCTCGGCAGCTCCTCAGCGTGTCGCCTACAGTGGCTCCGTCACCCACACGAGAATCCCAGCTAATGCGCCCGTTTGCGAATAGTGAGGGAGAGACCTCTTCATCTCTTTCCCAAACCCTTCTTTTCTTTGCCTGCTTTATTTGATTTCCATCCATTCTTTCTCTTTCCTTTTAAAATAAATAAATAAAAAAGGGAGTTGTCATGGTAACAGTGCAGGGTACACCCCAGTAATAAAGGGTGGACAGATGACCCATGACAGGACAGGCCGACAGGTCTCTCTGCTAGACCTGTGGAGTCAGCTGTGCGACAGTGGAGTATTATCGCACCACGCTACTTAAAAAACCATAAAAATCAGAGCTGGAGAGGAGAATACCTGAACTTTATTTTTCTATTTCTTGCGATTGTGCCTCAACAGCTGGTGTGGCATGTGTTCCTGTTTTGCATTTTGATCTTAATTGTTGCATAGTGAAAAGGTCTGAATCCCTTTCCTGGGAGATGTTCCTTCTCGGTATCTGCCGCTCTGGATCCACATCCGGCCGGGAACAAAACGCGCAGGACTCTGTCTTCCGATGCTTAAAAGTAATCGGAAAGGCGACAGCCGGGTGTGGCCGGTTCCATCGTTATGACAAATTGAACAGATAAGAGGTCTGGAGTTGATTCCAAGTGTTGAATTTTGCATTTGGTAGCTGTTCAAGGCAACTTTTAATGTGTTCCAAAGAGGTGTTGATGCAAATGATGGTGACCATTATTAGGCTTTAAAAAAAAAAAACAACAACAACAGAACAAACCTATCAGTGACATGGCAGAAACTTGAGGAGTGGCCAGATCAACAAATGAAGGAATGCTCTGGCAACCTTTGGACATGACTGTACATTTGTTTGGGAGCTTAAGATACTTTTCATGAGCAACAGATTACGGGAATATAATCCATAGTAACATAAACGTAGGTATACCCGTGCTGTTGGCAGCCTTAGTAGAACGTTGGGAGCAAGCTGTAGAGGCTTATGCTGCTATATGCAGCACCGGAGGCCTTATGGCGAGTCCCACGCTGAGGATTACAGCATGTAAAGTTTGCTTATCTTGGGGATTCATCGACAGCTGAGGAGCTATAGAGGCTGAACGAGCGTGGAATCCCCCTCCAGCTGATGGTAGACTCTTCGGCCTTCGTGATGAGGGGAGCTGCTGCAACAGGTGCCTATGATTTCTAAAGACCTACCAGCTTTGAAGCTTTTTCTCCTTTTATTAATAAAGCGACTGCCCAGTGCGAGGGGAATTGCGGCAGCCCGTGGCTAGAGTTACCGCCGGATGTGGGATTTCGAAGACAGATGAAAAAAAAAAAAAAAAGGTCTTGAAATAATGATGCTTTTGCCGAGGAACTGTACATTAAATCATCCCACCAAGACTTAACCCAGCTGAATTACTTTCAATTCAGTACCAGAGGTTATTCATATCCTTGTGATTAAGTAGCTGCGTCCTTTATTCTCCAGTTAAGAGAATCAGAAAGCTCCAGAAGTGCGATGAACTTTATACAAACTTTGTACACACTGGTCTCATTTGGTTTAGGCTCCGTCTAAATTTGTTCTCCATATTTAATGCTGAAGAACTGAGGCTAACTGAGGCTAACCGAAGCTTAGATGCCCTCACAGATGAAAGAGTCTCGGCCTCTGTGAAAAAACAGTTCCATATTAATAAAACATGAGACAGACTGGTTTCTTGGAGCATTACAGAGCGAGTAGTGAAGCAGTCATCGGCTCCACGTGGCGTAAGAAAAAGTGACGGAGACATGAATAATAGATGTTTGCATTAGTTAATTGTTTTGGTGTTTAATTTATTTATTCATTAATTATTTAATTTGTTTATTTTTTTCTACTACATTATCCTATTTTGTTAGTATTGATATGGTAAGTGTTCTAGCCATATATATGATAATAAAGTAAAGACAGATGTTTTCCATCAAAGATTGAAATAAAATAAATTTAAAATGTTTTTTAAAAGGAATGAAATAGATTTTTTTGTTTGTTTACTTCGTATTGTTGTTTTTTGTTTTATTTTTTTTGGCCTGTTTTTCCTTTTCGCCTTTTCTCTGCTTTTGTCAGCTCCACTAGTTAAGGGTCTATGTCGCGAGTTGTGGAAAAGGTCAGTCTCGGTCCAGCAATGCAGCTACTTCAGTAGTTTTTATATTTGGGGATAGAGACTCACCTTTAACGCTTCTGCGTCTTAGCGCTTATCAGACCTGCGACTTATTAATTCCGGATGTGCTTTCCTGCATCCTGTGACAAAGCAGTTAATTACCTTCTCTTATCTCATGGCGCATTTTCTTTGATCAGCTTGTTGAGGTAAGACTGTGTGGGAACAGCACCAGAGGAATTCCAACAATAACACTGTATGCTCTTATTCTTCAAAAGTATTTATGCAAATTCTCTAACTTGTTGTTTAGATATTCTTAGCCCTGCATGTTTTGTTTAGTTAATAACAGCCTAATGAATACACTTACAACATCATCTCTTTGCCATCTGAGTATTTGTACTTTTCTTTTGTTCTTGTATGAGTCTCTTTGTGGCGAACTGTCATGATTCTCTGTATGAATTAATCTATCCCTGTGAATTTTTCACACAACCTGTCGGCATTAAACAGTACAAACTCTATTCAGCCACACTAATGGCGAACAAGGACCCCGGCGAAACACGTCCATACGTGTCCGGCCTCCGTCCCAGTCCATTCCTCCATGCATTGTCCCGGCCTTTGGCCGCGCTCGTCGCTGGCACGCCGCCGGCCCGGCCCGCCGCGCATTCGCCTTCCCTTATCTGCTTCCCGCAGCACATGCACAGAGCGCCAACCGGAGCCAGGGCAGCGCGCTGCGAAGCGAAGACAGCGCTTTACGGACCTCAGAGGCATTATAATCAGTGGAGACAAAGAGCTTGGGGAGTGGAGGGCAGTAGGTTAATGAGATCACCCACCGAGCGAAGGCGCCTACCTTTTCAAACCTGGGAGGCCTTTGCCGGCTTTCGGTGCTCGGGTCCAATCAACTCACCGAGTCAGTATCCATCACAATCACGGGCGCGGAGTCGTTCTGCCCTCAACCTTCAATTTGAACTTGATTGTGTACTGAATGCACTTCTTTCTCTTCTCCAGGGGAGCTTTGTGGCCAGCATGACTGCCACGCTGAGGCAGATGGACGACTATCATTATGCTCATCTGATCAGCACCTTTGGCAAGATAAGGAGTGATGTGGTGGTGAGTACACCTTATCAGTGTGTCCATTTCCACTGGATGAGACACTTAAAGCTACATTGACATGTAATAACTTAAAAAAATGAATTTAAAAAAAAAAAAAGGAGGCCAGTAGTCCAGCATTATTTTGTTAAGTCTTTTCTAGAAATCAGAAATCAAGATTAGATCTGATAGAAAAAATGTTTTTCCTCCACAATGAAGTATGAAATTGAATTTCTGTTAGTCCTAGCTCTTGGGCTGCTATATGTACAGCATGCTCCTGATGATAGTAGGTCCTAAGGGGAGCAGATCACTGGTTGCAGCCAACAAGTTGCGGAGGAGGGATAAATCTCATTGATGTTATGGATTTCAGCTCTGAATATTCCTCCCTCAAAGCGGTATTTCTGCTGCCAGATTAGCATTTTATTACTCCACTCTGACGGGTTGGGGAAATCCCTCTGTCTGCCTTTACCCCAACAAATGACTTTTGAGCTTTAAAGGAAGGACAAGAATCTAATTTATGTTACAGGTAAAGCTGGTAAAATCCAAGTAGACTGAGATTTTACTGTTTCAGGCAGCACTTACTACTTTCATGTGGGGTTCAATGAATAAATGCTCCCCTTGAGAATTTATAGAATTAGTAAGATTATTGCTTATTTATGCTCATTGTTGTTTGATTGATCCTGTGTATGCTGATATTCTGTTTAACCAGAAAAGCAGTATCTTTAAGCACATGTTTGTTGAGGAATTATGGAAATTTTTTCAGCGGACTATAAAAAGAAATCAGCATGACTGGCACTCTGACCTTCATGATTGTACACAGGGCTTGTTCGCGGCTGCCTGTCAAGCTCCCACCATAGGATAAACAATCTCTGTGTGGAAGTTGGATCTTTCCACAGATTTATCATTCCCTGAAGCTGGCGTGGGCCATATCCACTTTTCAGAACCGGTTGCAGCATAAAGGATTTTTTTGTTTTGTTTTGTTTTGGGTCAGGGTTTTTTTGGGGGGTGGGGGGGTTGTTGTTTTTTTTTAAAATCATTTTTCACGAAACACGCCACCACCAAACACGAGGATTTTTCAAGGAGTGAACGTCTACAGGGAGAAATAGATTTACATGAATATCTATGTTTTAGGTATTTAGTTGGCGATGTTAAGAAGAGAAAGCTAGTGTGGGAGTGACTGTAGAATAGGCTTAAATTTCTAAATGGGACCATTCAAACAACAATCCAAAGCTTTAAGGGTTAATGACTTTGTAGTCCTGAAGTTGAGGAGAGAGAATTGGAAGCTCTGTTGCTGCAGAGAAGGTAGCTAAGCATCTGTTAGTAGTATAGATGAAACTAGTTATCAAGTTGTCATGTTACGCTTTAATAGCAGATAATTACATGCCATGTTAATGTTATCTAAATATCACATGAAGTTCTGTTCCTGCAAGAAGAGACAGATGCAATCGCATTGTAACATGGAAGAGCATTAAGAACATGCTGGATTATTGGTCTCAAGTGCCACCTGCAAAAAGGGAAATACAAGAGTCACCTTGTCCTTAAAAACTAATCTAAAAGCTGTTTCTGCCTAAAAGCCACGAACTCAAACAGTTCTTTTTGGAGTGCTCTTATCTTGGGGGTGGGAAGAATAAGAGTTTTCATTTTGAAAACTTTCTTTCTCCCACAGGATTTCCTAATGGAAACATTTATCATGTTTAAAGATCTCATTGGGAAAAACGTCTACCCCTCAGACTGGGTCATAATGAACATGATGCAAAATAAGTAAGTACAACCCTGCTGGACCCACACACACACACACACAAACACACATAAATCATGCAGCTTTAAACTCCCCACACTGTTGTTGCTAAGGAACAGCAGTCAGAAGTGGGTAAGGATATTTTCTAATGTTTTTTTCTCCATTCTCCATGCAAATATCGGCACAAGGCCTCAGCAGTGTAGCAATCAGATGAGCAGTCAGCGCAGACGCAAACAATCACATGAATTATAGATGCTCAGTTGTATGCTGCCTGCTAATCTCCAAACTTAGTCTCTGCATCTCTTTACTTTGTTGCTTGTTGTGCTGCTGTGGCCTTCTGTTTTATTAATGTGAACCTTGCCTGATTCCATTTTTGTTGAGAACATAAAAAGAGATGAAATGTGCTATGCGTTTTCGGAGTTTAGTAAAGAGCTTTGCTTTTGTGCACACTACAGGAGAAGTCAGTATTTCTTTTTTTGTGATTATTTTTTTTTGGGACACCCCCCTCCCCCTTCATTTGTACCTTTTCAGAAACAACATGCACCAGAATGTGTTATAGTACTCTACTATGCAATTGCATGGCATGGTCTTTGGGATAAAACCCTTAATTCAGTTTTTGAAAACCAACAAATAAAAGTCCCCCTCCCCACCAGCATTGCTGCATTATTAAAAGAAAATGTGGATGTTGTATATGTTTTACACAAGGGAAAAAAAATCCATGGTCAATGCAAAATCTACATATTTGTTAAAGGAGCACACCACAGATACAATATGGCTGTTCTATAATATTACCAGACTCATGATGGACAGGGGAAAAAAGAAAAAAAAATCTAAAGCTATAGCCAGTGATAATTTTTTTCCACTCACTTCCTCCTTGTCAAAACCTAGTACCTACACCACCCACAATGCAACCTGGCCACCAACGGTTTGGTTAGAGATTCGGGTGTTGTTATGCTAGTGGTGGCAAATGTATCCTCGAGCTGCTAGCTCCGAGCAGAGAGAAGCAGGCCACAGAGGTCTGGTAAGCTAACTTCTCTCTAACTCCACACCCCCAGAATTTTTATTTTTGATTTTTTTTTTTCCCCCATTTTTTAAATTTGTAGTTATCAAGCCTAACGGACGATCCCTCGGATGATACTTGAGGCAATTTATCATATTTTGTGCAGCTCCCCCCGGGGCCACAAAGACTATGAGCCACGTCTTTCACGTGTGCGGCAGTACCTCCCAAGACTTGCAGACAGACTTTGATGAGTAAAATCCACTTAAATAGAAGATGCATCAGACAAAAAACAAAGAAGAACAAAATTGAAATAACAAGGCTTCTAACATAACGGCAGAGTACCTGGAGCTGTGTCTGCTCAAGCGCAACTTCAAAGTGTCCATTTACGGCATGTGTGGCGCTAATAGAGGCAGACACTGGGTGACTCTAAGCAGTTTGACTCCCTGCCCACTCTTTTCCTAACCCATTCCAACATCATCACCAGTAAGGATATTGGACTAGAGATTGCATTGCTGCTCGGTTTTGGTTATATTGCTTTCATCAGCCCATTTGATCACTACGAGCCAGAATCCTTTTTAGAATTCTTGCCGCCCTCCTAAAAAAATGCTGTCAGCAGCCCGGGTCACAATGCAGAAGGCATCGGCGTAGCTCGGTTCCCGAAGCTCCCCTGTGCCCTGCAGGTGTGCAAATCACATCTGTTCTGTTTTAGACTGAGCTGCAGGGGGAATAAAAACATGTAGTCCTGACCCTCCCAAGCCACGCACACACACACAAACACACACACATGTACACACACATACACGAAGCACGACATGAACAACGCATGCCCCCACGTGCTTGCACTTGGAATAACAAATTCATCCCAACTCTCCATACGCACTGAGATGTACTTCCACTATGTTTTTTTTGCGGCGCGATAACCGTCACTGAGCTTCCCAGCAGTTCGTTCTCAGATCGCTCTTTAGCGCAGTGCATGAAATGTTTTCTTTTTTGACTCGTGGACTAGAGGTCAATGTGTCACACCCCATGTCTTAGCAGAATCCCCCCCGGGCGAACCTTTTGTCTATTTCCTCGTGCCTGCGACAACGTTGGGATTAATTCTGCATCCTAGTCGGTGCATCCGACCGCTCGCTGGAGTTAAATCATAATTCAGCTCAATGAAAAAATAAGCCTGTCAAAGTCTGACTCATCCCAGAGTCTTTATACTTGAGCCTGTTTGAATACTGCAGGTGTCGGCTTTGCAACAAATTAGCAGGACTCTTCCATTTGTCGCCGTCCGTCAACGTGTGTTTGATCGGTCGTTTCCCGCTCCCCCACAGTGAGAACCCAAGGTGACACATTCATTCATCCCGTGAGAGAGGTATAAATGTGTTGCATTAACAATCCAAGAGCATAGGGAGCTGGGTGTGTGCATCATGCTCCTTTGCTGGATTGCCAGGTCACTGGATTCTGACGGAATTCGTGGCAGCCTCATACAGCCTCACATTTCTGAGGCTTTGGCATTAAAGTAGGACCACCACTTAATCCTACGCTTCATTCTTATGTTTAAAGCTGCGTTAATTTCTTTCTTTTCTTTTGTCACCTGGGTGCAGAAGAACTCAACAAGAATGGAAAAATACAAACCTATTACGTATTATCGCCTCACAAAATTGGGGTTTTGGCGGCTGTCATTGGATGTTTCTTACTTACGCATGGTTAGTAGACCTTAACATTAATCGCTTGTTCTTGTTTTTATTGAGGGTTTTAAAACACGTGTCTTGTTTCTGAGAAATCCGCAGATGCCATATTCAGAACACACATTGCCACCCACAGCACAGGCAGGCGGTTTCCTCGCGTCTGCACATTACGATAGCACCACTAATGAGATGGGCATCGGCAGTAGCAGCAGTCGTATCCTCCCACTCCTTCTTCTCCACCCATTGCCTCTCACTTCCTCCAGGTTTTAGGCTGATTTGTGGGCTCTAATTGCCCTGGGAACAGCGGCATCAGGCTGCTTAGCCACTGACTGCCTCACCCCCCCCCATGCCAACTGGTCATGACGTAGTAGTGATGACTAATTGGCAGTAGGGGTGGACTGACACATGTTCTCCAAAATGATAGGGAACAAGTTTGCTCGCTAAGGTCATGATTGGCCAAGAACTTGATTACATGCCCCCTGACACAGTTTTCTTAGGTATTAGAAATCCTATTTGGTGCACATCACATGCCAAATTGCATGATATTGTCATCATACAGACATTTCAGGGCATATGTGCGTCATGCTTTGAAGATTCCTGACATCGAGGTCCCCACACTCTTCTTCCTCCTCTTCGGCTTGTCTGGTATCGTCCAAAAGACCAAGATTTTGATTTCGTTTTTGAGCCATTTAGCTGTCTTTTGTCGCAGATTCACAGCAAAATGGCTCAAGGGCTTTCGAATCGAATGCGCATTGTGTAAAAATGGAGTATTCTCTTTGAAATTGGAAATGTTGCAAAAGCTCCCAACAATGCATACATGTGGTCCAAATCAGAATTTATTCTTCGCTTTTCAGAGGTATATCTGCCCTGTAGGTAAACCTTGGTTTTTTTTTTAAGGAGTGAATACTAAATCAGCTCAAGTTGGCATTCCACCCCCCCCCAAAAAAAAACAACAAAAAAACCAAAAAAACACCATAGTCACGGTTTTCTCCCAGGGATGAAAAAAAACGTGCATCAAATTTTTACAACACACAACAGCTGCTGGCTGCTTTGTACAGTCAGCTAAACGTGCTTCCGTACAGATTTGCATAGTAAACTTTTCAAGAGGTCTCTGCTCTTCAACCTTATAGCCCGAGATGTGCTGAATCACTGCATGCTGAGTGCAGTCGACATCATCAGTCTGAGCGACGTTCATTTGTTTTTTTGTTGTCGTTGTTTTTTTTTCTTCCAGTTGTTAGCTGAGTCACTTTAACACCTGTGGATGTTTCAGCAACCAAAAGCCTTAATAAACAGGCCGGATAAAAATGATGGTAGACGATCAACTTTTTAAAGTTTTTGTAGTTAGAATCCTCCCTGTTATCCACACAGCATATAGTGATGAACTGAACAACTGTCTTCATGTAATCAGAGTATCGTTTTCTTCTTTTTTCAGTCTGAAGCACAATACAGTACATACCATGTCCTTTTCATGTCTGGCTGGCTTATTGGGACACATGATCAAACTTTTATGCGTAAAATTTGAGGTAACATCAGATGGCCTTCTTAAAACCTGCTCTTTTCGTGCCAGGCTTTCTTGCGGAGCTGTTAATTATGTGTAAGAATAGTAGATCGAGAGAGGAGTGGGGAGTTCTCAGGGAGCCCGTGCAGCAGATGAAAAGATGAAAGCCCAGACGAGCCAAAGAGGCAGCTCTTTAACACGGTAACCCATGCCACCAGTCCCTCACAGACTCATTAGGAGAGGGTTTCTGAAGCTGGATGGCTGCCGTTTGGAGTTCTCCCCATGATTAATCCAGGGTCTGGAAGGCAAGGGGGGAAAGGAGGACTCGGAGATACTGAAAAGACGGCCAGTGATGTTGTCATCCAGTTTGTCCCCGTACAACCCATCACAAACCAAGTTGGGAAAAAAAAAACCCCCAAAAAACGGGGGTGGGGGGCAGTGCCTGTGGGCTCAGGGGTATCTAATTTGACAGTCTCTCCTCTTAAGTGGGACGCTTTTAAGGGAATACTAGTTGGAAACCTCAAAACTCCATTTTTGATAACTTTCGGACCGGTTATGGGTTCCTGTGGTTCTTTAAAAAAAAAAAAAAAAAAAAGTAATATCCTTCAAATCCTTTCGAGCTGTGTTATGAAATTTTTACAAGGTTTTATTAGGGGCCTAAAAATAAGGACATTTTTTACCAATCTCTGAAAAGATGACATTTTTGATATCCAAGGTTTACAGAACTCCTGTTTCCATCATGTGCTACAAGCACGATGACACCTAAACAAAGAACAGTTGACAAGCTTTGCATTTTTCTTATGATATGAAATGATCATCTTTTTTTTTTCATCTGCGTGCGTGCGTGTGTGTGCGTGTGCATGTGTGCGTGCGTGCGTGTGTGCGTGTGCATGCGTGTGTGTGTGTGTGTGTGTGTGTGTGTGTTGGCTCGACGACAAGCCTCTGCCCAGACAAGTAATATTTTTATTTATTTTTTTAACTTTTTTTTTTTTTTTTTTTTTGCCCATGGAGAGCGGTGCACTCGAGTGGCTATGATTGTACCGTGTCAGTTGGCCTTTAAATACTGCCCCCTGAAGAGCGCTAACATCCGATGTGATTTCCCTCAACATTTTTATTTATTTTTTTTATTAAAAGTCACCATCAGCAAGCAGCGGGGTGGCTGGACCTGCCACACTGGAGCCACGGCTGGAAGTATTCATATCATTCACTTATGTTAAAAAAAAAAAAAAATATAGCAACACTGCAATGTGAAAATACTCCAACCAGAAGTAAACGTCCTGCTTTCGGGAAATGTAAATATTTACTTACATAGAAAAGTTCTGGAAGGCAATGTTCTGCAATCAAAGTATTAATTTTACAGAATCCCCTCTTGTCATTTTGTTATATGATTATACTTTTATAGCATTAGTTAATACTGCAGGTGTGTTTACATAGCACGCACAGTATTTGCCGCCAAGAACTATAAAACTCAAAAAAAAAAGGGGGGGTTAAGTATCTTCCGTACTTCACTTTTCACCTCTGTTTTGTAAGACGAACCTGACTCTCTGTTTTATTGTGCCGGCAGACCAGTGAAATGTTATTATAATTTTATCCCCTCTGTCAGGTATGAAATAAGGATCACTTACCACGCCGAGGCAGACGCTTCGTTGGCGACCCAGTGAAGGTGTTGCAGCCCATATCTGTCTTTCCTCTCTGAACGCAACTGACATGTTTGCGTTGCACTCAGTGGATGCTCCTTTCACTTCGATAACCCAGTTTCCCCATGTCTGCAGATCAGCAGTGTGTCAAACCGAGTGGCCCGGTTTCGTGACTGCATATCTGATTAGTATTTAATTTAGCATTCAAATCAGCATTGACTCACACTGCAATCAGCACTGACTAAAAGCGGCACCCGTGGCATGAATGTCAGTCCTTTAATATGCCAAGGCCCTATATAATCATCCCTAATACACTGATTTTAAGTGCATTAGAATCATACTATAAAATGTTGCTTCTTCTGAAGATTGTCAGAGTGTGAAAATTTCCATATAATTCGTATTTTAAAAACAAAATATCAAAAAACATAAAATATTGAAGCTTTAGACTGTTGGAATCTGTTTTAATTGCTTCATGAGTCATCTGATAACTGAATACACGCCTCATTATCTCATCCACTGCACAACATGAACTTCACCAGCCTTCCGACTCCAGTGTGGAAAGTGGGAGTTTTCCTGTCTGCCGGTATTCAAATCAGCCTGTGTTGCCTCATTAGTAATCTGTTCACCTCTCCAAAAACTGTTGGCCTGGATGGGGAAAAAAAAGCAGCCTTTGCTGTCATTGTTAGATCTCGGATCTGAGATCTCTGTGTTTCGAGGCGTGCGTAGGTTAGTGCATAGGCCAGTTCGTAGGCTAATGCATAGGCTAGTGCGCATCACCTTCGACAATGGCATAACACTACTGCCTGGTCCTGTCAAATGCCCCCCCCAGTATTCACATGATAGACGGGGCCTCATCAGCCTGCGGGGGTCAGTCGGCGATCATATCTCTTCCATCGTCATTTTGCTACAGGCACATTTTATGGCTCCTAACTCACCTACACACATATCTACAGTAATCCTTTACTCGGCCTCCATCATCAGTTCATTTTTTATTTTATTGTTTTTACAGAAAAATGCAAATTTTAGCATGCTAATACGCTAATCGGCGATAACTTGGTAAAAAACAAGACCTGCTAAACATTGGCATGTTAACAGTGTCACTGTGTTACACTAGAGTTAGTGCTCAGCTCCATTACTGTTATGAAACCTCGCAGTTATTCCTTCGTGAGAAAACTGTCTGCATCCATAAAAAGCTATACTTGGTATCAGCACAGTCAAAGCCAGAGTGCCTTTTTTTTCCCCCTTAAATAATAGTGTAACTTTTTGGATGTTCAAATTACTGAAAAGATTCTTCTGTCCATGTTTGAAGTTTTTTGATATTTCACCTCATTATTTTTTTTGCACAGGAAAATCTCTGTTAGTAGTGAAGTAGTCCAAAATTTTACATTTTGGCAAAATTATAGCAATTTGTCACCTTTGGCGCTATCAGCCGGTAGGTTCAACGTGACAGCTCCATAAAAAATAGGAAGTCAATGCTGTGTTTTTAGTGTTCCGGCACTCCACTGTTCAAAACTCTTTATTTATAAATTAAAGGACATAATGGATTTCTGCCTTAAGATAAAAGCCTCATTGTGTATATGGTGCAGAGATTTTTTTTTGCCGCCATCATCCCGGCTACGTTTAGGAGCTCTTTGTTGCTAAAAGTGGTTTAAATACTAAAAAGGAGCGAAGAACTGAGGAGTTCTTTTCCCCTCAGTCTAAATAGAAAAGTCTAACAGATGAGAGCACTCCTTAGACTCACCCCAGTGATATTTTTTAAGTCATTAGAGCTTCCCTTAGCTTCCCTGGGGTATGCTTCTCAGTATAAATTCTTACAGCCTAGTTTATTTGAGAAAGCCCTGACAAACTTTAACTAGAGTTGTGTTAGCTGCATTTTAAGATGCATTGGAGGGAGGCGGTCACACTAGAGGGAAGTTTAGCTTAAAAACATGTTGACAGATAAATTGATCTAATATTAGATCAGGTGTCTGAAATAAAGGTAATCTAATTTAATAAACTGGTCTGATAATGAAGGTTTTTGACCTTGCCTTATCACTCAGCACAGGCAGATACGCCAGCTATTCAGCAGTAGTATGCAAATAGATGGTGATCATTATCGAGGATGCTCTCTGAACTCAATTAGCAAGTATTATCTGGTGATAACTTTTCATTAGCGTAAATGCTAGGTGTCTGTGGTGCCGATCGCTCGGCGGAGCTCAGCCCTGTGTAGCGTGGCAGCAGGAAGTCGGCTGATTTAAAATTTAGAAGCGAAATCTTGTGTTGTCTGTGCTGAAATGCAAATGGGCAGCACACCCATCGATCTACGGTTATGGGGTTATTTTTCTGTCACTGGCATTTTGACAGAGCGTATTTATCATAATGCCATATGTATACTGTCTCAAAAATGACTCAAATGTGGAGGAGTTGCTGTGCTGCTGATGCACGGCCTAATTAAAAAAGTTAAAGGATCTCCAAGTTATTTTTTTGTCTCCCTAAGCAGAAAATAGGGAAGCCCGTGATTTCTGGAGCTGATTAGAGCTACCTTGATTTCCCTGCTGAACTTGAGATGAAAAAACAGGGAAGCAGCATGAGGGCAAGCTGTTTTTAAGAACTAGACATTTCTAGGGTGTCCCCAGAAATTCTCGATATCTCAGCAGAGGGCATAAAGCAAACACTAAATCCACTGGATAAGTCTTTGATTACATTCACAGTGGCAGATTAAATTTCCCAGGCATTAACATTTTGCTTCTAGTTCTAATTAAGTTAAGAAGAACTGGTTTGTCATTGTCTCTCCCTTTTGGATCGGAGCATCTTATTTTCCCTCTGCAGCGTAATGACTGGCCATCACAGATGTTGCAAGGCAGCCAAGTTTCTTCCCCCTGGCATTTGGCGCTGTGAATAATGCAAGCTTAAAGGAGCACCACAGACTGTATAATATACAGTTAATGTTCAGTATGCAGACAGTCATGATTCACACTCATGTTGCTGTTTCTGTGCAAAGAATATTCCCTGAAATCAATACGGTGATTAATCATAGAACGTACAGTAATTATATCTTAAGCCCTGTTTGACTAACTCAAATACAGACGGAGTAGAGCTTTTGTTAGTATATCGCATTTATTTAAGGACCACAGTTTTAAAAATTCATACATTAAAGCCCACATTCGAAAAATATATTTTCCAGAGTTCAAGAAATTAGCTTTGAACGCTTTTAATCTTTTTTGAAATGGCCTTTTTGGACTATCTTAGAACCCACTGTGAGGGAGAGTATATTCTATTTTCATCCGCCTCATTAAGTTTTTCACTTTAATTAATGGCAGGATGTGCTCACAGAGGAACTGTCCTGTCTGTTCGCTAAAGCCCATTATATGTCTGCACACGGGAAGAACGCTGGCTTCAAATAGGCTTTCAGGTGGCGGAGTTAACATTATTATGCGACCTGCAACATTAGAGCGAAGCACTCGTGAAACATGTTTATGCAAACCCCCTCGCATTAGCGCACAGACACTGCAGATCAGTAACGTAGATGGCACCGCAGATTTCATCTGCCCGGATCATCAACCAGTCGTAGCGGAACCACGAAGGAGTGCCTGTGCGAGAACGGGAGATTAGGGAGAAATGGTTGATTAAAGCTGCCTTTTGCCTGTTGAGTCATATTTAGCAAGAAGCCATGAAGACTATTGATCCCGCTGCCTTCCTCATTATGTGACCCAGCGGTGGGAGCTGTGTGCTACCCTGAAATTGCAGCTGTTGGTGATCAGGAAGAAATTTAGCTGGACCCGTTCGCATCCTTCACATACAAGCTAACGTCTGTTCCGCGAATGAATTCAGCCAAATCACAGAGCCAAATATGTGTCATTACCATGATTAGTGCTGGGATATTGTAGATTTAGGTTTTGTGGGTAAATAGTTGTGCCTGTAGTTGTCTAGTTACATACAATATAATGATAAGACCCATCCTCTTCATTTTTATTGACTTTTCACTGGCGTGCTTTGGTTTAAATATCCATGTCACAATGCACCTTAATGTTGTTGTGTTTCCTGCTGCAAGAATCAGTGCTGTTTTTTCAGTACTTAATAAAATGTTGTATTGTTTGTACTGCTAGCAAACTTATTTTGACATGAATATTTGTATAATTCATTTTTTAAATCAAACAGCATTTGTGTATTTATTTTCACTCTATTGTTATATATTTTTTTTTAGGCACGATGCACATTACATTTCTTTTCCAAGATCTTATTATAATAAGAGTAAGTTCCTGATTTAAAACGTACCGGGACCGCAGCGTTTCTTTGAAGCCAGACTACTGATCCAAGAGCTTTTGTATTTCCACAGTATGAAGCTGGTGAAATGAATACAATCTTTTTTTAAGATATGGAGATCTTGTTGTTGTAATGCATCTAGACAAGTCAAAATGATGAGAAAGTCAGATGGTTTGGCCTCGATGAGATTATTGTCAGCAACATGGGCATAGAATTTTCTAACTCCTTCCATTTTAAGATAGGTGATTTTAGCCCATTCCAGTTGAGTCATCTTTATATTTGCATTAACTGGACCAAGAGGTCATTCCATAGATTCCCCATCCAATTTGATCATAGATTTTCTATTATTACAGGAGAATATTGTTTTAGCACGTCGTCCTGTGCTTTCTGAATGTGTCTTTTCTTTCTGTGTGTTGAGATCTCATTCCAACTGTAGATCCCCCTTTAAGATAACACCAGTTGTTTTCCTCTATGGTATATTAGTGAACAGAGACTCCACATGAAATGACATAAAAAGCTGCATCCATCTCCATAAAAATGTTTTGGTGCATCCTTAATGCGATTCACAGCGTCAAAGGAATCCTGAAAAGTGTTTTCATTTGTTGCCACAGGAGCTGGAAAAGATCCAAGAAACTTTGCCACACTAAAAAACTGCTCCACTGATGTTTATAATAGGGTGCAACCTCCCTCCCTATTATAACTATTACATGGATAAACTTTGTATAAAACTCTTATTGAACTCTCAGGGAGGCCTTTTTCCCTTGTCTGGTTGAAGAATAACATAATAAAACCTCATAAATCCGAGTTCAAGTTCACACCTTGCAACCATATAATCTGCTGATGCGTCTGAAAAGCTAATTGAAGTTCAACAGATTTCTACAGAGTCCTGGTAAAAATAGCTTAGTAACCTTTAGCCATTGTTAAATGTTCACCTGTATATTCAAAGTAAACAAATTCCACTTTTTTTTTTTTTTTTGCAAATTAAAAAAAAGGAAATAATGAGCCTCACATATTGAGCCGCAATTTCTCTCAGCCGACAGGTGCAGTGGACGGAAACACATTTTAGCATTAGTCCAGTGTTAAGCGTATCAACTATATTGGCATGTTCACAGCTGCAGAAAATTGAGTGAGGTGTGCAGAGGGGGAGCCTGTGCTTGTGCAGACAGGATGGTGGTAATCGGCTGTCTGAGTGCTTAGGAGATGGGAGAGGAGGGGGCGTAGGGGACCCCCCACTCTGAGGCCAGGGAGACAGAGAAATGGACTTCTAATGGTTTATCCAAAGGTATTCAATGACAGCTAACCTTTCCAGCTAATGATTAAGGTGACTCTCATTATGTATTGCACATCAGTCCAAGATAGCATTTAGTCTGCAATGGAGATAAATGTGGGACATGAATATTGTATAGCTTTAAAATACCCTAGATCCCACAGCGTTGTAGTCTCAACAGTGATGGTAATGCATGTTCAAGGTCAGGTGGATGGGGGCGGCGAGGGAAACCCCAGTCGCCGTCTCTGCGCAAATGAAATTTAGCGCTTCCAGCGAGCGCGGGGGATGGGGACCCTTGCTGCCAGGCAGCTAACCTGAAGTAAGAGACTAGTCGATGATGTGCGAGGAATGTCCGATTCCCGCCGGAGACCCGGTTCCAGGAAGGGTTTAGCTTAAGCCGTGACAAAGGCAGACGGCTCTGTTGGAGCAGCATGTGCAGCAGATGTCTGCTCACCTGCCAGCGTTAGTTACCCAAGCATTACATCTTAATGCCGCCTTATTGCCTGCTCATGAAACCCTGATGCAATCCACTCAAGTGGCATAACAGTTGTCCTTGTTTCACCTTGCCTTTTTTGGGGGTTTTTTCCTCCATTCTGATGCATAGTCATATGTTGCCTCGGGCAATCGTTTTTTGCAATTTCTTTACTGATTAGTAGTTGCCTGGAAAATGCTCACATCGATCAAAGCAGGGACCAGGATTGAGAGACCACAAGAACCTGAGGGTGATTGTTCCTTAAATAATATAAGCCAGGTTAATGAAAATGCTGCGCTAGACATTTTGTTTTTCTCCTATACATATAATAAAGGGCTTCTTTTTCTCAGAGGGTAATTCCTAGAGATTAGCACATACATCGTTGCATATCTGGTTCTGCCGGGAAATGTAGTTAAACAGTGGACGGGCCTCTGACTCTGTAAGTTGCCATCATAATTCCCCTCTAAAAGCTTCATGCCACTTAAGTTATTAACATTTAATTCTGCGACATCAGAGTGGATTAACCCATCAGCCAGTGTTCTCATTAAGATCTACGCGTTGCATCTTTTTTTCGGGGTTGCCTCGAGCCCTTCTGTACCTCACTCCGCCAACGAGAGAGGTTGAACCTGTGCGTCACGTCCTCGCTAAGCACATATTTTCCTTAACAAGGGCAAATATTCATCCTTTATGGAAGTATAAACTACTATATTTGCTGTTCTTCTCTGGCTCTGGCTTTCTTGTCTGGCTGCAGTTTTAAAACCACCACTTTGGTTTTCTAAGTAAATGTCGTTGTATATTATTTGTAGTATCTTCTTTGCATCTTGTAGTGTTTTGTTTTCACCTGCCAAGGGACTGCTGATGGAAAGTAGCTGTCAGCTAAGAATGGTACAAAGATTCTTTAATTGAGATTAAAGTCTTTGAACAGGACCCTAAGAAATCTAATGACATTTATTTTTTAGAAAAACCCTTTAAAAAACAAAAAAAAAAGCATTACATAACACTCTAAATCTCCAACCAATGCCTTTGTCCTAGGGGTTGTATATATTGTGTGTATATGAGGTAGCAGCAATAATACATATGGGTTTGAATCATGTAGTGGTGTAAATGTAAGTAAATATTTAAAAGAAATCATTGTATGGCCTTTACAATGTGAATGTAATGCATTACAATTCAGGGTAAAAAAATCTATATAGTAACATCTGTTCTGGTGAAACATGGCCTGTTTTTGGACATGTCCTCTGACATGTTGTTGTGGGTTCATATGTCGTGTACAGTGGTGTTTGCATTGAGTGTGATTTATGAATACTTGGGGCTTAAGTGGGGAATCTACAGAGTAGCTCGGAAGTTACCTCTAGGCACATTTAAATAGAAGCTATAGAATGTAAATACTTTTATTTTTAAGCAGACACAATCTTCTTCCATCAGTAAGAAGACTGCATCCTAACCTTTTCCTCTTATCTTCTTTCCAGAGTGTTCCTACGGGCCATTAATCAGTATGCAGCTGTGCTGAACAAGAAATTTCTGGATCAAACCAACTTTGAGTTGCAGGTAAGAGCTTAATCAATTAAAGCCTTTTTAAATACCCCCCCCCCAGTACCAGCACTCCTTTGTGGTTCTGTTAAAACTGGTTGATGTTGATATGTTGATAGTTATTATCATTGTAAGTACTATAAACTGCAGTTTTAGAAAAGATCAGGGCGACATTTTTATTTTAAAGCCAGCACTCTATCGCAGTTAAACTCTGAGGCTAGTTTTCTAATGTTCCTGATGCAGCATTAATGGACCTTCAGCGTAAAGAAAAAAAAAAACATCACTGAAGGCAGTAGACATAAAATTTGTGGATAGGGAACATCAGTTAGTCTGTGCTGCCTGGCAGTATTTGTGCATTTCTGAACATTTTAACCTGCTCCCCCAGAATAAACGAAATAATTTTAACGTCTGGCATATGGAAGAGCGTTAATGTTGTCAACAACTAAACCAATCTGAGGTTTTCGAAGCCTTCGTAGATTTGTTATTGTAGCCTGATTGTATTAGGGAGACTGATACCACTTTGAGCTCTCCGTGGTGTGTGAATAAAGCAGGTTGGTTTTCCTTAATTTAAACTGCACCTCAGTGGTGTAAAGGTCATTTTTTTATGTAGTCTTACTCAGCCAATTTTACTTTTGTCGCCATACAGCTGTGTATCTTTTTTAGGTGCTAAAATACTATACAGTCTTTATAATATAAACTCATTGTGAAGGGGCTTATATCCTGTGTTTGCATGGATGGATTATCGGCACAGCTGTGCATAATGGTGGCTACAGTAGCACTGCTTTTAGCTGAAGTCGTAGTCTGATTGTGGCCTAAATCACCAACCTCTCCATCTACTCGGACACCTCCCCGCCATACGAGTACAGCCATCTCATCTAAACCTCTTGATTTAATGAAGCCGTAAAGCTTTCAGTCCCACATAGTGTGGTTCGGCAATGAATGATATTGTTGTAAAACCGATTTTAGACCGTGAGCGTAATAATATTGTTTTTTTTTTTTCCTTTCCCCACCACACTCCACTGTCTGTCTCTCTGTCTTTATATGGACCAGCTCTGGAACAACTACTTCCACCTAGCTGTAGCCTTCCTCACCCAGGAGTCATTGCAGCTGGAGAACTTCTCAAGCGACAAAAGAGCCAAGATCTTCCACAAGTGAGTACAATCGCTCTCTCGGTCCACAGGGCATTCTCATTGCACAACGGCACAGCCCAGAGCTCCCTTCCCAGCAATGAGCAGGCTTTTTATATTTCATCACATGGATGTTCAGGGATACCCAACTCTGCATGGCTCCAATAGAGGCTGCAAAGGGTTTTTTTTTTTTTTTTTTGGGGGGGGGGGGTTGCACTTCCAAACAAAGCAGAGCAGCCTCATAGTAACTCCCAAGGGTTATGCAGGGCTCATCTTGTGCTCAAATGTTAGGTGTTAGACAAAGTTGCCAATCCCCTATTGGAATGGAGACACAGATCTATGGTTTCTCCTCAAAGCATCTCCTTCGTATATTGTTTCTTGTTATTCTCTCAACGGAAGAAGCGGACAAGTTTTATATCGCACTGCACAGGGTTTTTATAAATGGCTGAACTTTTCCATCCGCAAAGTTTGGATATTTATTGTCTCTGAAAGTCTTCCATAAAACCTGACCGTCTTTTCAGCCATAATTTTTAGAGAGCAGTTTTCATTTTCCGTTAGTCCACTGCCTGTATCTTTAAACAGCCATTCATCTACATTAGTATTTCTCATAGAGTCCTGTAATGCAGCCAAATGTGTAAATGCTTTTCTGGGCAGGCATGCAGCATATTGGCTCTCATCTTAATTTCGTGGGACTTTTGTCACCAAAGCATACATCACACTGGCGCAGGCTTGACAGAGCGACCTCTCTTTGGTCAGTGCTTTATTATCGGCCCTGATAAACTCCCACTCGCACGCACACACACACACACAGCCAAACACTCAGCCAAACACAGTAAACAAGACGTTCCCAGCCACCCCCAGTCTGTCTTTCTCGACTTGTCAACCGCCCCCAAGAGGAAGAGATAGTTGATTCACATAAACAAGCAGGCTGATCTCTGCCTTGCTATTTCCAGACTCTTTGGTTAACATTCCCAAATATGTCCTTCAAATACAGCCAGGTTTCTTCCGGAGCAAGCGAAGCAGATACTATACAGGGTTCGTCAGTTTCTCTTTCACCAACTCTTTCTACATTTCTACCCCACCCGCTCTCCCTCTCCGTCTGCGTGTCCGTCTCCCTCCACCTACCTCTCACCTTCTCTCTTCTTACCTCTCCCTCTGTGCACCCCCTTTCCTTGAGCACTGGCACATGAGCCGCCTGCAATACCAATTATTGTGCATTGCCCGGGAGCAGACAACAGAGGGGTGAAGTCGGCTCTTCAGTGCCTCTGCGCCGTCTTTTCCCCCACGCGTGTCTGACGGTGCCGTCTGTGAAGTTCTGGTCTGGCTGCTGGTTGTTTGTGTCCTCATTTCCTTCTCCCACTTAATCCACCAGGACACTGATAACACTTTCAAATGTCTTTATAGATTTGTGATACATTGCCTGGATAGGAGGATAATTGCATCTCTGTGTGTTTATACTCACGTTAAAGGATGATTACAGTTTTTCTTATTTTCTTGGCTTTGGCCGTCATTGCCATAAGTAATAATAACACTGTACTTACCCAGTCAATCGCTAAGATCTTGGGATGCTGCAACCTTGCTTACATCAAGGTTTCAAACAAACCCTGAGGTTACCCAAACTTTTTGTGGGAGAAGATAACAGCCTCTTTCTTCTACTTTGATCCACCATGCAGTTTTGGTCTATTTTTTCCTTTACCACTAAATTGTGGTTCAGATAATTTGGCTAAACCGTGATCTCGCCATGTTCCAATACCCCGGCGGCAACATTTATGAGCATGATGTTATCACAGGTGAAACAAACAATGCACAAAACTACAAAAATAAAATTAGAGCTAGATTAAACTGTAATTTTCCTTTTGCTGTTCATGTAGCAGGGCTACGGTCAGAGGCCGTGGATATGCAGCCCCACATAAACACACAGAGCTGGATAAATGAGTTCGCAGCAATGTCACTGGCATGATAGCCGCAAATAGTGCAAGTGATGAGAAGAGGGAGTGTCATATTGTTTGGTTTTGTGAATTTCTCACATTTGCTTCACTTTTGGCTCAAACCACAACTCATCTCATCTCACAGGTCACCACCTGTCAATCACTTGTGTGTGTGTGTGTGTGTGTGGGGGGGAGGTTCTCTCTCGCTTCCTATATCTGCCACTCTCTATATTTTTTTTTCTTTCTCTCCTCCATCACCTCATGTGTCCACATCCATCTCCTCCTCCTCGCCTCGCATTCTTGCTCTTTGCCCCCTTGGTCCAGTTGCTTTGCGCAGCAACGATTCACTGAGAGCCCCCGGATCCACTCACCGCTCACTGCCGCTCCTCTGAATACATGTTAACCTCACCGCGAGCTCTCCAGCCCAGGGCTGACAGGTATACGTTGTAGGTCCTGACAGCTGACAGTTATAGCTGCCTGCCTCGCCGCCTCTAGGAGCGTGACAGAACACCACCCCGCATTTGTCTAATCTCAGATGAGGACTTGATGCCTCATGAGAAGTCATCTGCTCCCTGCAGCCGCACATAAGTGGAGACAAAGACCCTCGTGCTTCCGCAGGCGCACATACATACTGTGAGCATAATCATACTCACTGATATGCACAGGAATAAGACAGAATTTTGCATTTCCATTTCTGCCTCTTTTCTTTTTTCGATTGCAGCTTTACGGTAATTTGGAGAGGCAGGCGTCTATTTAAATTTTATCATCTTACCAATTCTCTGCCTAAAGAACAATCCTCGGGCTTTGCGACACTCATCCCTTTGACAGCTAAATATGGTAAAGTGTTTTGACCTGGCCAGGCTGCAAAGAGGTGACGCAGCGACTTTGTTGAAGACTCTCTCAGTGCTCGTCTCCCCTCTGTCAAAATACATTAGCGTGTCTTTTGTACAACACTGGCAAAACAATCGATTGGTTTTTAGGATTCCATCAGGGTTACCGGTCACCCTGAAATGTCACCATGTGTGAAAGAGACTCTGAAGGGATATTAATTAGAGGTCAGGATAGGTGTCAGGCTTAGTCCTCAAATTCACATCTTCTTACTTCTCTACAATGTCATGCAAGGTGTTGTGTCATCAGTGTGCTATGAAGTAGAGACAGAGGTGTCACTGTGCCTCCATTAGTCACTCAGTGTGAAAGTCTGAGGTCAGACGGGCCTCGTTCTTGGTGTGGGCAAGCAACGCAGTCGTATGCAGCGCCACCATCTGGAGAGGGCATGAGACTGGAGGGAGGGGGAAATAATTGATGACTCTTACACCGCATCTGAGTCTGAATGCCTCTCAAAGCGTTCTCAGAAAACTGATTTATAAATGAACTGAGACTCGCTCTACCTTTGTCGCTCAGTTTTAGTCCAGCCTTTGGTGCCTGTGTCGACCTGGGGTCGGCTTTAAAAGAGCAGTTAGCAAAATCTGCTTTTCTTCTTTGGGTATTCTGACTGTGCTGATGGAAAAGTTTCCCCTTAAAGTAGGAGATGGTTTGCTGATAACACAATTTCTGTGATGTTTATTACTTCAAAATAAATCTCTTATTTCTGCAGCAGTTTGTTGCAGATTCATTTTAGTGTCAAATGCCTCAAATTTATCATACTGTGCTATAGACATTTGCCTTAACTAACTGGAGGATGTCAGAATGAGTGAAGCCAGGAGTACATCTGTTAAATTAGACAAATAACAAATATAATACTGTTTATTGTCAAGATAAAATGTGCTCTAGAACAGAAGCAAAAGAAGCCATTTGAATGTACCAGTTCAACAGCCTTTATACAAGGTTGTGCATTAATTTCAACCAAAAGAAAACAATCATCTTGATTAACGTTTAAACATATTATAGAACAGTGGGTAACAGGGCACAGCAGTTATTTATCGGATTTGTCCAAAGACCGTGATGGTCTGGCACTGCTCCACCACAGAACCACAATCTTGCGGTTCAGTGCAGTTATTCCCTACGGTGAACCACCAGTGAAAATTCATCTGATTACTTCTCAGCATGCAATGGTGCAGCTAAAGTGTGTCATATCAGGCCAGCGATAAAAGGGTGAAAAACGGTCAGAAATGGCTCTCTGAGGGCTCTTACCTTCATTGTGTCCACTATATTTTTGATCTTAAAACAATTTCAGGCTAGAAAATAGCGTATGTTCTTATCAGTCTGTTTTGAAAGAACTAAAGCCATTACTTTTGTTTCATGCGAGCGATTTCACAGAGCTGGTCTCACTTTCTGCCTCTCTGCCCACTGTTTCCACTGCCCTAAGTCCCTCCATCATTCACCGTTTGTCTCTCTCCCTCAGTGTCCTTTCCACTCCGCTGTGTGTCCTCTCTGTGACCTGGGACAGTGCAGCAGGCAGGGAGACAGGCCCCAAGCTGCCATGGAGATTGGTTCATGACCTAGACGTGGCAGAGTTGATCAGCTTATAATCCCTCATTCGTAAAAGCTAGACAACGAGTTGGGACGGGAGTGATCCTTTCAGCGTCTTTTGCAAATCTGAGTTTTTTGTAAGGGTTTTTGACACGCCGAGTCGGCCTCAGAGAACTAGCACCGGCGAGACTGTCTGATCAAACACTTTTGCCTCGTGCCATCTGTTCTCTTGTCTTCTGTGTGTTCAAATGCATAAAGCGAAGAGAAGGCAACAAAGCAGACGGTCTGTTGACTGCCTGCACGGGTGTAGGTTGGGGAACCCGCATGAGTGGAAACAACTCATTTGTGTGCATTTGTATTCCAAAAGACATCATGGAAAGACAAAAACAATTAAACTAACAAATGGTCAGGGCACTGCGATTCTGTTTGAATCAGTCTCATTATATGCTTATATAATTGGGGTCATTCACGCATAGATGACACTGAAGGAACTGCTTTCCACAACTTTACAGTATTAAACTGTCACAGGATGACAAAGGGAAGCGACACTTGAATTATCTTTAGCTTTGTAACTGCTCATATGGACCGCGATCAGAGCAGACACTCAGAAGGGCTATGAAATACATTTTTGACTCTGTTGATGCCTGGAATAGAGCGATTGAAAATATATCTGATTTTAATAACAATCATCCGTCACTCTTTGCATCCCACTTGGTCCACAACTGCATTCGTTGCAATTTTTTGTGTGTGGCAGCTAGAAGTTTGTTTTCAAGAAGCCTACTTTTCAGCATCCAGACTTTGTGTTTAGTTCACTTTTTCTTGATTTTCGGACTCATTCTCCTTCTATTTCTTCCTTCTGACTTCTGCTGAAATCTTAATATTATGAGCAACAACACTGATATGAACTTTGGTGCTGGTATATCCAGCACAGCCAAAACATATCCCAGCCATGTGTGTTCAGTGTTAGCGGTTCCAGTCCTCATACACGGAGCTTAATACATTTGAAATTGTCAGCAATCACTGTCTTTTGTTGCTATAGTACTACCTGACTTTACCCTTGAGCTCCAATCATTTTTGTCTTATGTGCCGTGATTCGACTTAAGCTTGTGTAACTTTCATATCCTGTTTGTCTTTCAGGTACCAGGACATGAGAAGACAAATTGGCTTTGAAATCAGGGATATGTGGTACAACCTCGGTAATTTACCAACTCCTTTTTCAATATGTTCAGTTTGGCCTTCGTGTAACCAAAAAAGGGAGAAAAGAAAAGAATTCTGAATGAGTTCAGTGTTAAAGGATCAGTCCTACAAACTCTGTAGCAGAGCGCCAGCGATTGGCATGTGTTATAGTGTTTTTTTTCTCAGTTTATGTTCATGATTACCTGCCAACTAAATACCTTGGCAGTCATTACAAGTCAACCCGGCGAAGAACATCAGCTAAATATAGACATTCATGTGTTAATTAGTTTTATGTTGTGTGATGAGCGAGACTGAGAAGTCGAATCTCATTGGAATGAGACTGTGGTACCGGGATTCGGGTGTTAGATTCAGGCACCTGTGCCTCCTTTAAAGTTCTCTCATTGTCACAGGCATCATCTGATCCCTTTAATTAGAGGCTTCCACCAGATTAGATTGACTCATTCACTGGGTTTCTATGAGCATTTGCTATTTTTTTAACCCAAGGTGTTTGGTTTGAAGTTATTTAACGAATGACTGTTTGGGAAAAAAAAATCAGATGAGAGGGAGCTCGATAAATGTGGGCGGCCAGATTTCTGTGGCGTTTGCTACTAACACCTACTTCTAAATCTGCAGCACATTAGGTATTATTCATCAACACGTTGTATCTGTTTTGTCCAAACTGATGTCTAAAAAATGATTTGTTTAGCTCACTGTTTATATGTATGTGTATTTTTTCCTCAAAAAAAGGGCCCCACAAGATAAAATTCATTCCAGAGATGGTGGGTCCCATCCTGGAGATGACGCTAGTTCCTGAGATCGAGCTGCGAAAGGCGACCATCCCCATCTTCTTCGACATGATGCAGTGCGAGTTCCACTTCACATGCAGCTTCCAGCGGGTGCGTCTGCTGAAACATGTTATCATTTCTAGCAGAACCATGCAGGAAAGAAAAATGGAGTGAGATTAGAGGAGTAATGAAAAAAAAAAGGACTAATAAAAGCAGCGGGGCTTGGTTTTGGAGACTTTGGAGGAGTAAATGTGTGTGGAGGGATAGTCTTATCTGAGAAGAAGTTTCATAGGCACAGGCTTACTTGTAATTCTACAAATCTTATTTTGTTGTGCTGCGATTATCAACAGCCACGGTAAGTGGAACTTAATGTTATGCCTCATTACAGTGCAAAATTAAGCCTTTCTGCATGAGGAAATCTGCTTGGCCACAGCTGTTTCACCCTAAGATGTCTTGGCAGTGTTTGAGCAATGGACATTTATGTGGGCTCCCAAAGTTTGCGATGCTTGTTGCACGTATATCAATTAATAAAGCACCGCCGTGACTTCCGGCGTCTATGCTGAGCCTTGTAGCCCTGTGAAGATAGTGTGAACAAACATCACGCCCTCAGATTCCGTTCGGGGTGGGAGGGGAGGGAGCGCCGCTAATTAAGTCAATGTGTCAGTTAGGGTCCGGATAATTGAAGGTGAGTGCCAGTTTCTTATTCTTTCCCCTCAGTGAAATGTGATCAATTTCACTGTGGACTGACCTCTTTTTATGCTGTAAGACTGTAACATTCCTTTTACTGGGTCTCTCTCTCTCTCTCTCTCTCTCTCTCTCTCTCTCTCTCTCTCTTTCCCTGTGTGTTGTAAATCCTTGGTTTAACAGACAGCGGCATTTATATCTTTTTCTTACTTGACTGCACTCTCCATTCTTGCTCTGAAATTGTGGCTCGCCAACACACAAGCACATCAAGAAGTCGGTGGCGTAGCACAATAAAAGCGTTTTTTTTGTTTGTTTGTTTTTTTTCATACAGCTGCTACATACAAATATCAGAGAAATAACGACCATGCATCATTGTCAGAAGCTGCGGCAGTAGCCGAGGAAGAGAGGATGTGTGTCGTGATGTAGCCTGTAATCTAACAGAATTTACACAGATAAAGGGAAGCTTTAATAATGAACAGAAAAATACCAGCCCACAGCCAGCTGGGGCTGCAAGAGGGGCGATAAAAACGGAGGCACAGATCCCCTCAGCCGAGCCTTGGTGCAGAGAGAGAGAGAGAGAGAGAGAGTGAGCATGAGACAGGGAGATGGCGTTAATGAATTGAAAAATTAGCTACACTGATTATTTACGCCTGCTCTGTCTAATTGCAGTTCGAGAACGAGATCATCACCAAGCTGGATCACGAGGTGGAGGGGGGCCGCGGAGATGAGCAGTACAAAGTTCTCTTTCAGAAAATGTAAGTGCTGATTAATGGGCAGGATTACGCCTGAGCCTCTCACAAGTTAGATAATGTTAATTGCAACATGGCACTCCTCAAAATAATCACAGTGTGCCGATGATCACACGCCTTCTCATCACAGTTTGCCACGGTGATATTTGATTCCAGTACACTAGGATGTAAACTTTGCTATAATGGACAAATAAAAGAATGTTGCCCCAAATCCTCAGAGGCAAAAGTTTGAGATGTTTGAACAGTCGAAGAACCTCTTATTATACATGCTTCACATTTTGTTTTCCTCTTGCTTCTCCTCCTTCACACCCACAACCACGTGTCACACACACAAAACACCGCTGCAACCCTGCCACCCCAAACAAACACAAAAAAAAACCCCAATACACCAGTTTACTGGAGCACTGCAGGAAGCACAAGTACTTGGCCAAGACGGGCGAGAACTTCGTCACTCTGGTGGTTCGTCTGCTGGAGAGGTTGCTGGACTACAGGACCATCATGCACGACGAGAACAAGGAGAACCGCATGAGCTGCACCGTCAACGTGCTCGTAAGACGCCTCTTTTGATTTCCCGAATACACGCGAGCCCAGCGAGGGCGACGCATAAGCGCACGGAGCCCGCTGCGTGAAGTGACGCGTATATAAAGCGCCCTGACAGGCATCATCTATATTACCAGCACCTAGGAATCGTCCATAGGCTATTGCTGTCGATAAAGCGACCATGATGAAATGCGTTCACCCACAGACAAGAAACAATAAGAGCCACCTCCACATGTCGCACTGCATTAAGATGTTATCACAGAGCGGCTCACCTGAAACACCTCGTCTCTGTGTAGCGACATTTCCGTCAGAGAGCAACGAAATGTCAAGTTTTGTTTCACATGACCACGGGCATTGAAAAGACTGCAGGCCGATTGAGTCACGTTCGCTCGGTGCTGCGTCATGTTGTGTAAAATATAAGTTTTCGGTTTTTCGGCAGGAGAGCAGTGTGACAGCCTGCCACTGTGATTCCGATGTCAGCCAGCTCACTGCTCTCTGCTGCAAGCCAGTACATTTTTATTTGTCGGTAGTCTAGAAAAACAGTAACACAGCCAAAATATTGTTGTCACGGTTTTTTGTTGTTGTTGTTGTTTTGTTTTGTTTTTTTATTAAAAAACAATCTGCAGTCCAGTGATATTTTCAAGAGTTAAACACTTTAAGCACGATACACTGAACCTTTAGAAACAGTATTGTTGTCGATGGAAATCTGTGAACCCTTTTAAACACATTTTAATGACCTTTCTTTTCCCATCCTGCAGAACTTTTACAAGGAGATAGACAGAGAGGAAATGTACATCAGGTAAGACCCAGTCATCGTCAGCCATCTGTCTGTCAAGTATGTCCGGGACATCCGGTCCTTTTCAGGTGTTTTACTCACACCACTGAGGTACATTACACACAGTACACAAGTAAACTCAGTGACACTCGGTTGAGCTAAATTTCCCACCAAAGAGTTAATGCTGTTCGTTTTGGCTCCTTTGTCTCAAGCTGCACGCCACCAGAGATCCAGAACAGAACATTCGACTTAGTTGAAATACATTTCCATTTCCACGATCTCCCCATTCAGTCTTCCATCTGCCGGTCAGCAATTGTTTGAGATAAAAGAGGCTGTCGGGACACATCAGTCCAGCAGAGTTAACCTTCTGTCTGTTGCTCAAAGTGTGAGAGGCCCCTCCCGCACATGACCCCGTAAATCAGTGCTGTTTCCTGCCAGGTACCTGTACAAGCTGTGTGACCTCCACAAAGAGTGCGACAACTACACCGAGGCTGCCTACACGCTGCTGCTACACGCCAAACTGCTCAAGGTACAACGACCGCGATACCAGCTACAAATAAACGTGCAGGCCGACTCTCCACAATACTTCAAACAGCACACGTCGTATAACCCAAACTTACTCAGGCTATTGTCAGGCAGACGGCATTGAACCTCGGGCATTAAACAAGTGTGCGTCTGAATAAGAATGCTTACAGGGCTTAGAGAGATAGGTCACCGTTCTCTTAATCCGGCTATGGCATGAGTTGGCCGCTTAGAGGGAAGATTTGCTGAGCAGCGTCTTTTTCACCCTGGGTAGCCAGTGCAAATCACAGCTAGTATCTGATCTTCTTCCTGAAAATAGCTAAGGCATTGTTTAAAACAGAAGAAAAGGCAGCCGCATCTACCTGAGGTGCCTACAGATAACGGCAAACTTTTACCTTCTTCGTTGTCAGCTGGAAATGAAGAATCCTCTCCCGTAAATCACACTGTTTAAGGCCCCTCTGGTTTGAAGTGGAAAAGGGGCTGGGTTTCTACCTCACTTCTTAGTGCAATATCTTAAATTAGATACATAAATATTTATGAGCTATCATGAAAATGTTCTTTTAAGACGACACTGTCTTGTAAATGTAGACCTGCTCTCAGCCTCAAAAGTTTCTGTCTCTATCCAAAAATATTCCACATCCACACACAAAACTCCTCACACAAAAGCACTGCAGTGTCTTTTCCCAGCTGGGGTTTGGTATTGCATGAATTTTCGAGGTTATTCCTCTCCGCCTTTTTATCCAGAATGGTTGCACCCAATATCTCATCTGTATTTGCATAAATAGCTGGCTGTTTCAGCCTTTGTACAGGTCCCGACAGGGGAGAGCAGACTGTGACTGAATCACATTTTCCTCGCCGAGCAGCCACAGTAGCATTTGCAGGACTTGTTTTTGTTATCATTGTTTTAATTCTGCTCATCTCCCAGCAGCTGTGGCATTCCTCATCATGGTTTACCTTTAGAGAAGGGACTCCCGGTTATAAAGGGGAAATTGGTTAATTTTGTTCTCCCGGAGTATAAATGAGGCCTCTCTTCTCCAACAAGGTTTCCTAGGTAATCTTTGAAGTCATTCTCCTCCTTTTCTGTTCACATACAGGCACGTGTAAACAAGCTTGAACGGTGGACGAATAATTCGGCATCTACCACCGTGTACCGAGTAAAACTGGCTCCTGTATTAAAAAATTAGTCATCCAGGAGAGGACCTGCAGTAGTATAATAACAGCTGATGAATTTTGCATCACTTTATGTATTGTCAGAATTGTATCAGTGCTTTAGTCTTGTTGATGCAGGGTCACTGGCCATCCATGAATAAAAAGATCCTCTTACCATTTAAATGCTGCAGTTCAGCTGTAAAGGAATCAATAGCCCTATCCAAAGCCTCCCAGCATCCCCTCTTCATGCCACAGCAACAATGTGCGGAGCAATTACTTTTTCCACCCATCTCCGGCACAGGATATGCAAAATTCTTTGCTTTGCTATTCAAATGCGTCCCTCAGACAAAACTTGGTCAGATTTTCCTCAGATATCTCAGCCCTTCAGGTTACTCACAACACCACAGAATCCCAATTAAAGCCGGCTGATAATGAATCGGTCCTGGCAGGATGCGTAGGATTATGCTTCCTCGACACAGAGGCCAATCAGGCTGTCGTTCTCCCTGTTAGCCAGACTGCTCTAGCCTTTCAGAAACCTCATTATTCTCAACGCTGGGTGTAGAAAATGCATGATGGAGTGCACAGTCAGCACGAAAGGATACCTCTGCATTGTTGTTGTTTTTTGTTTTTTGTTTTTTTTTTAATCATTCTTTTCTGCCATTGTTTACAAAATCAAGCAGAAAGATTATTCAATTTCATCTGGGTTTTTTTGTTTGTTTTTTTTCTTGCTAACACAAGCATTAGTGTTCATTCCCCCTGCTCCTCTAGCTCCTCGTCATGCCACGTCACTGGGCTATCTTCCAGTGGGCTGACGTACCTGAGCAACACTTTTGAGTTCTGGGAAGTCTGTGGTTAACTACTACAACTTCTAATTATTACTCACAGAAAGCTATGAACTGCACTGATGCTCTCTCTGTACCATTCAATATGTACTGACGCCTGTTTCATCGCACCAAGTCTTAAGTTTTTCCGTCTGGCCCTGCCAGAGTGCAGGGCAGCGTTAAAAAGAATTACACTTCGGTCTGGCCCATTAGCATCGGCCATAACTCAGTGAATGATTTCTTGTCGCCCGTCTCCCTTTTTTTTTTCCGCCCCACATTGTGCTGCACGGTGTTGACCCCGATGCTAACCTGTCCTCTGCAGTGGTCGGACGAGCAGTGTGCAGCCCACCTGACCCAGCGAGACGGCTACCAGGCCACCACTCAAGGACAGCTCAAGGATCAGCTGTACCAGCAGATTATCAATTACTTCGACAAGGGCAAGGTAAGAGACACACATAGCGTGCGCACACACACACACACACACACTAGCGTGCGGAGGAGAGGTCGTAATCATGATAAATCCTGGAGGATGCTATTTCTAGACACTGTCATCTCTGTTAAATACTTCCTCTGGCCTGAGAAAGGCAGGTTTTGAGGAAGAGGCACTGAATGGAAGTTTTATATTCCTTTTTCTAAAGAACATGGATTGTAAATAATCCTCTTCTCTTAGCTGATGCTCTTATGGATGAAGGCGCATATCAGACAGCAAGCGCATTAATGTGGCTTTTGTGTTGTCTCCTACCTTTTGTAAAACCTTTTTATTCCTGCTCCTCTCTCCCACTGTCCCCCTTTTCTCTGATTCTCTCAAACCACTTATGTGACACTCTTGTTTATCATCTCTTGATTGTCATGTGAAGAGCAGGCCACTCACATGTGCCTCAGATTTGGTCGCTGTGCTATTCTTCGACACTATGTTTTATTCCAGAGGAGCAGGGGAAAAAAATGCTTCAGCCTGTAAGCTGAGCTTGGAATCTATCTGCAGAACCGCAGCCAGAGCTTCTCAGAGATGGTGTCACAGGGTTTTGCAAGTGTCGTCGGCGTTTGGGGTGCAGCCGCCACTCTTGGTTCTCTCGCCAGCAGTCACTTGGCAAGATAGGGCGAAAGAGACGACAAATTGAAAGGGCCTCGAATAAACTCGCACGGACAGCCACACCAGAGTGATCAGGAGGTGTTATGGTGGCTGCAAATACCATCAACGCTCCACAGAGAGCCGCATCAACTGAGGACAGTTTTCTAACGGTGTCACCGTAGTCATCCGGGAAAAAAAGGGGAAAAAAAAAAAAGAAAAAACAGTCCCAGATGGTGTTGCCACCGCCGCTCTCACTAATGGCAGAATGATCTGAGTAGCAGTCTGGATTCGGTCCACCTCCAGCCTGACCCAGATCAGTTCAGACCAATCTAGTTTGTCAGGAAGCCACTTAGATGCCTTTCAACGCGTTAGAGCGACTCCCATCTATCTGTGACACCACTCTGCTGCACTTAATGAGTCTTGAGGGGGAAATCCATCTCTGTAATAAATTTTCTTCTCCCAAGAGGATGACATCTGAGTTTTAGTGTTTCAGATCAGAGGGGGAAAAAAATAAAAAAAATAATAATATTGACATAATAATAAAGGTTCACATTTATATTGAATACCGTTGCCTGGTAGAGATAATTTGTGTTATTCGGCTGGCAGAAAAACATTGCTTTATCTCAGTTTGAATCTTGATAATTGATCTATTTACTGTGTCCATTTATGTTTCCAATAGATGTGGGAGGAGGCAATCATTTTAGGAAAGGAGCTGGCTGAACAGTATGAGAATGAAATGTTTGACTTTGAGCAGCTCAGTGCATCTTTGGTAAGTATTTTTGTTGTTGTTGTTGTTGTTGATGATGATCTGATCCTTCATTTTATAAACAGAGTCAAAAGAGCAATTCCAGTAAATGGACTGTCACTACTCTTTGATATCAAAGATACATAACAAGTAACCGGGGTTTTGTGAGAGAGAGAAAGAAGACGGAAGTATTTTATTTATTTACCCACAGTTTAAGCAGGAAAACCTCAATGAGATTAAAAGCCCTTGTTCAGTTGTGACCAAGAAAGGTGGCAACAAGATAAATCTAATTATACAAAACAAGATCAAATTTAGACGAAAATGCTTTTCCAAATAAAATGACCAATAAGGATCATTCACATAAACAAGTGTCAGTGTTTTCCTTGCCACTAAGCTTACCATTGTATCCACCAACAGAGGAAGCAGGCCCAGTTCTACGAGAACATAGTGAAAGTCATCCGGCCCAGACCAGACTACTTCGCCGTAGGCTATTACGGCATGGGGTTCCCCTCCTTCCTACGAGTGAGTATGCACGCCGACGTACCTCTCACGGCCCTCGGCAACCCGGCAGGCGGCCGAAAGCTCCGCGGATGAGCCACTCGTCGAAAAGCGATAATCGATAGGTTCACCGGCGCTTGCTTGGCACTGAGCCTCAGCCGACAACGCGTATGCTGTTTCACGCATCTTAACTCCCGCGGGTTTCGGTTGCCCTGGCGGGACCCGCTCGCTCGCTCGCTCAACTTCCCACCTGGTCTGCTTTTCACCTACTTACTCGCACTGTAAACAAAACTGTGTTTCGTAGCAGCTGTTTCCTTTGTGGGCTACAGAATAAATCGAGGATAATGTGCTGGACAGATGCCCTTCAGTGTGGAGTAAGTGGATCTCTTGGAAGAAAACCAGAGCTCCGACTCTCTCTCTCTCTCTCTCTCTCTCTCTCTCTCTCTCTCTCTCTCTCTGCTGGTCAGTTGGTGAGTCCTAAAAAAAAGAAAATTTCCACCACCACTGCTGGTTCAATCAAAAGGCTGATCACGCTGCAAACGCTGCCTTTAATTCCATTACCTGAACTTCAGCTGAGCACCCTTTTCCCCCCTCGCCACGAGCGTGGTCTGCATCACAAGGCGTCCCATCCTTAACAGGGAAACCGTGCACCCAGTACAAAGTGAAAGGAAGCGATACGGTCACACCGTAAATTGCTTATGGTGGCTGCTTAATTTTGGGTTTATACCCCCACCCCCCCACCCCACCCGAAACAAAGGAAAAAAAGAAAATTGAATTCTACCTTTTCCTTGTATAGTCGGAGATTTATTCTACATGTTCTTGCCAGTTGTGCCATGGTACAGTGGAAGCCATAATTTCTAAAAACGTTAGTTGGCCATCGATGATTATGAAAATTAGAACCTGATGAAACTGAATAATGATCCCAAAGTCTATCTACAGCCTCTACCAAGTATACTTGGCCGCTAAACCTGAACTGCTTTGTGTTTCCCCTCCAAACGCCCTGGCTGGCCTTGGGCCAGTCTTATCACATTTTATCAAAAATTAAGCCGTTGTTTAACAGGCGTTTGATATCTCCTCGCTGGCCTTTATTCCGTGTCTGGGTTTGCGGATCAGACCTCTCCTGCTCCGTCTGCGAGGGCGCTCCTGTATCGTCTGCATTTTTATTATTATTTTTTTTAGGGTGTTGTCCGGCACGCTACCGAAGGTGTCGCTTTCCCTCTCGCGGAGGAATTCGAATCCGTTTGCAATCATACAAGCAACACAATAAATGGCCCCAAAAAGTCCTCATGGAATACAATAATGGGAAAGTCCAGTTTCGAGAACCGCGACCCCCCCCAGTCATACCCTTTTCATTCTATTGTCAGGAACAGCCACTTCACGTGGGTCTCTCGCTGCTTTCCGATCTCCACGCGCCCCTCCTAACCTCTTTCATCTTGCAGGGCAGAAACTCCATTACAGACAGGGCGAGCTGCACCAGCCTAATCTAACTGGCTATTTAAACAGCCTTAGAGACTTTTTATTCTCTTTTTAGTCTTTTCACAGCAGTCTGACCTTAGCTGAAATAACCAGGGCATGTGTATGCAAGGTTGTCTTTGCCAATAGGAATCCGCACTTGATTTAGCCGTTTATTGTTTTGCCCTTCTGCTCTTTTTTTTTTCGATACCATCATTGCTTTCCCTGAGCTACTGTAGATGCATGGTACCGTGCGAGCTGCCTTCTGCTGCAGCTCAGTATTTGCCTAATTGTGTTTCCAGCGGATATAGAGGAAGTCATTCCTCTTGCATTGTAGCAACAGTGTCCTGTTATAAGGGCTCTAGGTTGATATATTTCATAATTATGTTGAAAGATTTCTTAGAGTGCATATGGAAGCATTCCTATATGAGTTACTAATTAAGATTAATATAGTGTGTTTGGAGGGTATTTGCTTCAAACACTATTTTGTTGTTTTTGTTGCAGCATCGCAGTGTCCTTAGGAAAAAGTCAATTAAGTAAGATAATCAATACTCTGATAAAGGTATTTTGTATCCCCCCCCCTTAAGAATCGATTTTATGCACGAGTGCTTAATTCAGCTGCTTATGATTTATTAGTGGTTCATGTGGTCAGACACTAGGGTACTTGCTAAGTGTAAAAATCTCTAGATCATGTGGTTTGTTTAGATCTGCAGTCACGACTAGTTCTAGTTATCAGGTTTTATATGTAGTTCTGTGTGTAAAAAGCCCAGTGTTTTTGTGCGTTTCCATTAGTGGCTACTTTAACTTTTAGAGACTGTTAAATTGTTCTTTTACTAGCAATAGAAGCATTGTAAGGACATGCACGGCATATCCTTCCGAGGTCATGATTTCTATCTTTAAAGTCACAATACCTTGTCGAGAACGTTCGAAGCATGACTGAAAGCTTCTGTTGCATTAGTTTGCTCAAAAAGAATCCGGAGTCGCTTTCATCTTTCACACGCGTTAGAGGTGTTCTCGGTATTTCAAAGACGGCGTCCCACTGCCATTGTATCCCTCGCTTTACATCCAGTCTGCGAATTTCTCCTCCTCCCCTCTCCCTTCCTATCAATCCTACAGTTTTACTTAATCGCTGTATTGAGTTTCCCCTTCGCGCTCGGCTTGAAGAGCAGTCGAGGGTGCTTGAAAGTTGGCTTTAAATATGTATCCCAACGCGCCACATCCGGAGACACTCGCGTACGAGCTGCCCTGATCCGTCATTAGAACATCTCCTCAGACAGACCCCTGAGCACATTCAGGGAGGTGGGCAGATGTTCCCGCCTGGTACATTTTTTTGGGGAACCACCCTGTGCACTTCTCTCAGATGATTTATTTTTGTTTTTTCAAACTTTGCATCAGTTAAACCTTATGATTCTGCTGTAGGTTGAAAGGAGGCATTCATATATTTTACAGCCTTTTCTGGTAAACCATCACTGCCAGGGGGTTTAAACACTGACATTGCATTAGTTTTCCTGTAGACATTCAAACCCACACATTACATTACAACACCCATACATCTTAGAGTCTCGCTGCGAGCATGTCCACTGAGTATAAATCTTGGCCATATGTGTTGAATTAGCACTTGATGACTTGACTGTATGAAAATGTCTTTTTACTCACCAGCTGAGAAAGAAAAGTCATTTTAAGCATGATTTATTGTCTCAATGAGCCCCCCCCCCCCAAGCCAGAAAAAGCAATTGTATGTTTGAGCCTAAGAAAACTGAGAATCGTGACATTGAGATAACTGCATAGACGCCTCAGAACTCTCACCAACATAATTTAAATCGTCTATCCTCTTAGATAGGATGTGTCTCCGACCCAATTTCTGTGATTCAGAGCAAAAAGAGTGAGAGGAAGAAAAAAAAAAAACCATAAACAGGCAAGTTTCAGCTGTTCGCCAGCTGAATTTTCTAGCAACGTATTGTCAGGCAGATTTAGCGAATGCTCCAGCGGTTAAAAGGGATTGCTCTGGAAATCAGCATGCTTTAGTCAACTTATCTGTCAGAGCAAATTTGAAAATGGCCCTGGGCATTTTTCATGGCCGCAATTCCTTTAATTAATTGGGGAATTGAGATGTGTGCCGTGCATGAGCGTAGGGCTCGCTGTGTGTGAGGCTATTGTGCCGCTATTGTGGCTATTGTGAAAGGGGGGGGGGGGTGCAAAAAAAAAAAAAACCTGCCAGGCTCCCTAGATAAGATCCGGACTTTCAAGCTGTGTAATGTCCCTGTTAAGCTAATGAACAAAGCTAGTAATTCATAGTAAGCCCTCCGCAAGATGTACTTCTCGATTGTTTCCAAAAGAGATCAAGCCGCCGAGATGTGAGGAGTATGTGTGAAGGGGGCCCGTCCTCAGCCGTCGGGATCACAGCGCCGCCGATCTGAAAGCGGCGAGACGTCTCATCACGCGCCGTGGTTCGGAAGCAGCCTCATCAGTAGCCGTAGTTAGCAGCGGCTGCTCTGCGGAAGAGCCCCAGAGCGAAGTGGTGGTAGCCATTCGCAGTCTCATCGGTTCGCCAAAACAGAAGTCCTCTCCCCGAGCAAGCCCCCTCTGAGCTCCGCCGGATACGGCCAATCGCTGAATCCGTGCCAAGAACTTTCTGTCAGCCTCATTTCCAGGATTTTAATATGGAGATTATGATAATGTGTTTTAACCCAGCCACAGTGACGGGCCAAGTAGATCTACAAATCCAAGACGCTCTCATCCGTGGAGCTTTATTTTAATATTACAATTTTGTCATTGTCCTGTGCCCGTCCTTACTACCATCAGTGAACGAGTTTCACCTCCTGGATCTAATCTTCTTGTGAAATGGTCTATGAAATGTACACTGTGTGCTGTCACTAAAGCCAATGTACCTTATGTCCACATAGCGTGCGTTAATTAGCACCAGCTTGGATGATTGTGTATCAAAAAGTCTAACTGTTTTCTTTATCCTCACTCAGAACAAAATGTTCATCTACCGCGGGAAGGAGTACGAGCGCAGGGAGGATTTCGAAGCGCGTCTCCTCACGCAGTTCCCCAACGCGGAGAAGATGAAGACCACCACGCCACCCAGCGAGGACACCAAGTGTTCTTCGGGGCAATGTATCCTTGGCACTCATCGCCGGTTCAGTTCAGAACAGTGTCCTTTCCCTTTTTGCCCTCATATCTTTATAAAGTATTTGTTAAAATTCATCAGGTTGCTGCAAGTATGGGAAAGAAACTGAAAAATGTTTTTTAAAACTCAACATAGCGATGATGCATACCTATGGGGAAATTATAGGGCCTGGATTCATAGCTTAAATCGATATTGATATTAATTTCATTTTCAATACATGTATTTTTCCAATAACAATGCTGTCACTGTATCCAAAATTGAATATAATGTAGTGAAATTTAAGGCAAATGCAATGAACCTCCTTTCATTGTCACGTATTACATCAGACAAGTGTCGAAAGTGTCATCATATTTCACAGTTTGATTTTAATTGAACCTCGAGTACCAATAACACTGAATTATCATCGGGTCTTACGCAACTGCATTTCATTCGTTGTTTGCCGGTTTCATTTATTTCCTTGATGTTTTCTGCTGAAGACATCCAGTGTTTCACGGTGAAACCCATCCTAGACCTGCCTGCCAAGTTCCAAAACAAGCCCGTCTCCGAACAAATAGTGAGGTAAGCAGGATGTCCCCGCTGCACACACACTCACACACACTCACACACTCTCACACACTCTCACACACTCTCACACACTCTCACACACTCACACACACTCACACACACTCTCACACACTCTCACACACACACACACACACACACACACTGATTTCTTTACAATTACAGAGTGTGCTGCTCCAAGTCACGCAGCAGGCATTTCAAGCCAGCGAAGCCCAATTTACTTTCCCCAGTCACTCAGAAACAATTTGGAGATCCCGGGATGGCATACAAAGGGAGGCATTAGCATTTGATTTATTTATTTGTTTATGTTTAATTAATCGATTAATTAATTAATTAATTAATGGAGTGCGGCGAGTTGAGGACCGCAACGGTGAAGGTGATTAAATCTTGACGCAAGATGTGCGTCTGTGTAGAACAAACGCCGTTTGACCTCCTTGTCGTTCTCGTGGTTATTAACTCGCCACAGCCATCTGCTATTAGTCACTCCGCCGAGTACGACATTGTTTCTCTGACATCAATAATACCTTTGTGCCGTGCACCGGGGGCCACAGCAAACAGCGGGCCCCCACACTCCCACTTGTTTGCCCAATCTGTACGCCCGGCCATGCGCCGCGCCACTCAGCTGTGCAAATTCGCTTTGATATGCCACCCAACGCATCAGTGGACATAATTAAAAGAAGACATTTGCTTGGAAAAACCTTTAAGCAAATATACCTGGGCACCGATCTTATCGCAGGCCCGCAGCACTGGTCACATCCCCCTGCATTGATCCCTTCAGCACCCTGTTGGCTTGTTTGCTGAGTGTGTCTGATTGGAATATGTAACTCGGTTAATATCCCAGATTAGACAGCCGTGTTTGGAGAGCGTTTGAGGACCGTTCCACATCAACTGTCCGTCCGTCTGCCTTTTCTCTGCCAGCTCCATCCTCTCCGTTTCCCCTCCCCAGCTCTCGCCGAGCTCTCGGCGGGTCCCCCTGTCGCTATCGCTCTTGTTTTGTCTCATTTGCTCTCTTATTCTGTGCAGAGGACCAGCAGCGCATGGCAATGAGACTGAGCCGCCTGTGCCAAAGGGTCACAGCAGCAGGCAGAGCACACCCCTGTTCTGACCTTGCTTTGTCCAGACCGTACTACTGCATCATCTCTAGCCTTCCGGCTAGTGACATGTAAAAGGTTTAATTGGGGTAGTACGGCTGCTTCAAAGCCGCTTTATTTGGCTGTTTATTAGATCAGTAGCTCAGAGGCTCCTTTTTTTTTTCCTTTTTTTTAGGTTAAAGCCACGCTTTCTCGGCTAATTTGGGAACGGGTCTGATTGTGTTTATTAAATAGCCGCTCAAGTGGCAGTAAGACCTGAGCCCGAATGATCACAAAAGCTTTGTGTGGTCTGTTCATTAGCAAAACATTAACAGTCCTCAGTAGGAAAAGTTAAAAAGTTGTTGCGACCCATCTGCACGCACTTACTGCTGCTACTAAAATACATAAAAGGGCAGTAGCTCTGGAAAAGCACAGATTCATTTCATATTTTATTCATAATGGTTTGCTAATAAAGTCAAACCATGCTCTTTGAACCATATGGCGTGGTTTTAGGAATTGGAAATGCAATATGCTGTCTAAGGATAATAGATTTGAACTCATTTCCCCAGGAAAGTGTGAATGTGGATTTCTAGTGGCAAGAGGGACGGTTAGAAAGATGGAAATGCACGAGTAACGCAACTGTGCAGGGGGACCATGTATGCGCCCGGACGGCCGCTCCCACAAGCCACTGTGTAACACCATCATTTTCCTAGTGTGAAAAGTCTATTAACCTTATTTGGCGAAGATCATCCCTGCTAGTGATGTGCCTCTGTCACTTTACGCTGCTGCTTCTCTGCATGTCTGACATGTCGGCCTAACTTCAGGCGGCTGTCAGCGACGTGCGCGTCCCAAAAAATGTATTTATTTCCCGTGTAGATGAGGCCATGCCTGGGACAGCTAGTCAAAAGCAACATGCTAAATGCCACAGTTCCTGGCAGAGCCAGCCTTGGTTGGGGGGGGGGGGGGGGGGCTGTCCTGTGTTTGACCTGAGGCAAAGCAATCAACCTTTGAATCAAGCTGTAGATTGCCCATAACAGTTTTAATTCACTCAGTTGCTGATTTTCTCCCTCTCCAGCTTCTACACAGTAAATGAAGTCCATAAATTCCAGTATTCCAGGCCAGTGCGGAAGGGAGAGAAAGACCCCGACAATGAGTTTGCGGTAAATGCTGTCTTTTTTTTTTTCTTCATCTTTTTGCTGCCATGACTCGGCTTGTCCAAAGTTTTTGTTTTTGTATTTGTCTTCTTTTTTTCTTTTTTTTTTTATTAAAGGGTTTTGTTTAATTTGCTAACAAGAGACATCCTGAACATAATTTCCATGCTCTTTTAAGTGAAAAAATTGATTAAGCCAATTTGACTTTCTAAATATTTTTTTAAATTTCTAATGGCTACATGATGTTGAACTCGTATACATAGAACATATGTTCAGTATGCATTTACACGGCCAAACAGTAGGTTTTAAAAACTGCTATCAAGCTGTAACTAGCCACTTATTTTTGTTTGCCAGGTTGGCAAAATAGTTCCTGAATTTTAATTATTAATGGTTGAAGTGATAATGGCCCAGTGTATTCAACTATATACAGCATTTTATAATAACAAATAATACGTGGAATAGATATATTACATAACACTGTTTTTTTTCACTCTCTCCCTCTCTCGCTGAAAGATTTTTTTTGGCCTCTGTCTCACAAACACACCATTAACAGGGCAAAAAAGAAATTGCATGTTTGCAAGATAATGTACTTAGCAGGGTAAATATGAGTGGGCAGAATAATGATCGCCAAGCCCAATCAAATAGTTTGTTAGTCTAATGCTTAGATGCAGCAAAGCTGAAAAGGGCTTTTCATTTTAATTTGTTTTGATCAGGCTTCTGCCTGTTTGTCTTGGTATTGCTACCCTTGTCTTGTAATTTATTATAGGAAGCCCCTGGATTATTGTTTGAGGTTTTAGTTGTTTCCAACGGAGTAAATCAATGGTGTAGCAAAACAGAATTTACATAGGCAGAATATTTTACACCAAGGAAGAGGGATACAGAGGATTTCATTTTCATTTTCATTTTCAATTTTAACCACGGGAAGAGTATGTTTACCAACAAGGAGATCCAGACTGAATAAACCGGCCGACAGTGATCCGAATCCGGTTGCCTGGTGCAACTGTCGGGCACTGATTTTAAGTGCATCTAATGAATTGTGTTTTGTGCACAAATTATATCCCAATTTCAAATGACAGGGGAAGCAAATTGAATCCATTCACACATTCCACTGTGTGTTTTTGTGTGTGTGTGTGTTTGTGTCTACTGTGGCATCACTTCAGGATGATGTATTCAACTCATCCCAGACCTACTCTGTAATGTTCGTCAGACCGATAGGACTCTCAGCCATGACAGTGATGCGATGGAAATCTATGGCTGCAAATATTGTGTCTGTCAACCTTATTAAACATGCCAACATTCACATATCTTTATTTGCCGTGTCTCCAAGGTGAGTGGTAAGTAAGCGTTAAAGCTGACTCCCTTTACTTCGGTTTTTGGAATCGGGGTGTTGTTTTCCTTTTCTTCTGACACACTGATAGACAAGAGGTTTAAATACTCAAGCCCTCTTGCAAGAGAAATCATCATCTCCTGCTGTGTATTTCCTCCTCTTTGTAGGATTTAGAGTCATTATTTGAGCTCCATGATGTATTAGGGGAGACTCCATCTTATTTGGGTAGTCTTTGAACAGGCCTTAATGAGCTGCCATCCGGAAAGGGAGCTAGTGGACACTTCCTTCCCAGCAGCCCACCTTCAGTGGGCTTCTCAGTAAAGAACCATTACATCATCTCAACCTAATTCAGGCAACAACGGTCTTACAGCTTGTGTCAGTGTTGTTTAGAGCCGAAAAAAAAAAAAGCTGCTGATTTTCGCGCTGTGTTCCCTTTCCAGACTTTTGATTTTGTGTCTCTGTCATTTTGTCGGCACAGAACATGTGGATCGAGAGGACCACGTACACGACAGCATACAAACTTCCCGGCATCCTGCGCTGGTTTGAAGTCAAGTCAGTCTCCACAGTAAGTAGTAGGAGGGCCTGTGCGTGCCAGGCCGGCCCCCTAATCAGATGAGGATCTGCAGCCTTGCTCAGAGGAAATCGATATAAATTGTCCACTTAAGCGGTATAGACCGCGGTGTGGATGCAGGAGTGCCGCTCCCCGGACTGACGACAGGGCACGTTCTCCCTCGCCCACATTGATTCACCCAGCTCTCCTTAAAGCCTGCTCCCGCTGAAAATAGCGACACAGCACAAATGCATCTGGAGGAGAGCTCAGAACTTCCTCCGGTTTTTTCCTTGAATAGAATTACCTGGAAGGCTCTTCTGAAAAGATGACGGTACTGCAACAGATGGCTTACGGTTTACTCTAGCGCTCGGAATGGGTGCACTTCCCCCGCATCCCATCGAAACTGCAACGGTTTTTATGATCTTCATTTTATTATCTTAGGTGTTTGGAGCGATAAAAATGCTGGTCCCGTGTCCCCATTTTCGGGCTTGGATGATGTCTGTCGGACGAGGTGCTCCAGAGAAACGAGTACAGTAATATAAGTTGGAGCACAAGAGCAGGTTACAGTGACACATCAATCACGTCTGCCTCATCCTCTTAATGTTTCATTAGTTTGTCCGAAAACAAATGCACTACTTAGTGTGATTATCCTGGCTAGGTACTCCGCAGTCATTTACTCTTTATTTGTCTCTTTGGTGTCTGTCTTATTGAGAAGCCTTGGAAGGAGGAACAACTCCTCCCCCTCCTCTCGGAGGTTTATCTATAGCCAGGGTGTTTACTACAGTCTGCTCCCTCTGCATCCATAGCAGTGAAATAGCATCATATGACAGCCATGCACCAGGCAGCTTGGGCATTTGGCTCCTTGCGGATGCTACAGCCACAATCATTTCACTTAAAATACTTGATCCCCCCCCCCCCCCACCTCCTGATCCCATGTAGTCAAGTGTTATTCTCCAGTGCCACACTAATTCAGAGCAGAAGTCTTCAGCCTGGGTTGGAACATACTGTCAGGAGCAGCTTGACCTCCAGATGAGCCAGGGAGAGGCCGTGTCCCCGAGGTCAGACTCTCCATTTAAGGCTTAATGACGAGGCTGAGATTCACCAAAGCTAAAGCCTTCCATCTGACAATGCTTTTTTTTCCATGCTGCCCTGAGACATACCGGCACAGATTGGAGATTTGTCTCCCTGGCACAGCCTCTTATCTTTTTTTTTGCTGCGGTCTAAATCTGACATTTACCCGACAATCACCTCATGTTTCCTCTAAATTCTTGGTATCAAGTTGTGAGGAGGTGATGTTTTTGTTTGTTTGTACGTGTGTCCCCCCCCCCCCCAACTAAAAATAATGAGATTCCCCCCATGTGGAGTTCCATGGATTGAATTGGAATCTGCTTTCACACAGCAGTGGAATTAATGACAGCGTTTCCAAGTATTGTATTCATCTTTTCTCAGAATTGCCAATCATATCATGTTGACTAGGGAATTGAAATTCCCCTATACCATCGTACTATCCATCTTCATTTGGCAGTTGTAGGTTCATGTATGGGTGCGGTGAAAAATGATTCATTGCTTCTATATCCTACATGATTTATGTGTTTAGTTAAGGGTTCCTAAGCCCGTCGTCTAATAGCCTATCCCTAGTTGGGGAGGACAAAATGTTTCTGCCTTATCACTGGGATTAGGGAGACAGTAGTAATCTGCAGTATGTGTTTGTACACTAAAAGAGGTGAACAAGTGCTGAGAGTATTTAGCGACACCTTCACTTACTCTGCCTCACAGGAGGAGATCAGTCCGCTGGAAAACGCCATAGAGACGATGCAGTTGACCAACGAGAAGATCAGCAGCATGGTGCAGAGGCATCTCACGGACCCCAACCTCCCCATCAACCCCCTCTCCATGCTGCTGAACGGGATTGTGGACCCAGCTGTCATGGGAGGTTTTGCCAACTATGAGAAGGTAGTCAACACGAAAAAAAAGTCTGGATCTGTTCTATCTCTGTGTTTTCACAATCTGTGTCCCTCTATGTACACAGTTTCATTTTTAGACAAATTACCAATTTTGCCAAAATTTCAAACCCGTGGTTTTAACTTCACCTTAACAACAGGACATATAACACATTTTATTTTCTTAAAGTGAAATATTATGATTATTTTGTAGTATCAGATGTTGCATTTAATTTTACGCTAACATAATTTAAGCATGAAAATTAACTCCTGACCTTGGGAATAGTAGTTTGGCAAAATATCTTAACTCACTGAATGTGGGGGGTTTTTTTTGTTCTTGTTTTTGTTTTTATGTTTTTCCAAAATATAAAAAAACATTTCTAGTGTTTTCACTGGTTTGTTGGCTGCACAGTCTATTCACTTCAACACCGTAGCAACTCATGCAGAGAGGGAAACTCTTTTCAACTTGTGTTTGATGCTAAAAAAAAAAAAAAGTGCCTGTAGATTTTCCAGCATATACCACCACCTGGAATAGATTCATATTGGTCTTGTGAAACGGTGCAGTATGAGTCAGAGTAAGTGCCATGTGAATTCTCTGCCCCTCGGGTCACTCCATCTCAGTGAAATGGTGCAGGTGGTTAGATGAGAGACGGACGTTTTGACTAAATTTTTCTCATCTTAACAGCCCCCTCTAATGCTCCCCCATTCACTCATCCATTTTTTTCCCCCTTCATTTCTTTGTTTTGTTTTTTTTTAATAACACAAACTTTTCTTCCCCTGCACTTAACTCTTCCTCTTCCCCCCTTCGTGGAAAAAAACATATTTACTCCAGCATCTCCTTGCCCTCTTCTCCAGGCCTTCTTCAATGACAAGTACATGCAGGAACACCCAGAGGACCTTGAGAAGATAGAGAAACTGAAGGACCTTATCGCCTGGCAGGTGAGACCGCAGCCCAGATTGCTCACCTGAATCTGTGTCAGGTGCATATGATCCTAGTAAAGCGTCTCGCCGCGGCTTCTGAAGCCGCCATCTGTCTTGCCAAAGATGTCGGGGTTCAAGCAAATGTGCCACGACCAACTCATTAGGAATTACATGCTTGTTTACTTTAATAGATGACAAATCCCATCATTTTCTAAAGGAAGGCGTAGCCAGCAGGCAGTCAAAATATTGATGGTGTGAAGGAGCATGAGAGGCATGGAAATGTGAATTCATGCCACTTGGCCTTTCGGCATAATTAAGCCTTATTAATTCGGGTGAATTGGCTTTGGACTCTTCACTTTGAGGTGTTGAAGATTTAGTGGCCCCATGTATAAGTTACTAGGGTTTAAAATTATTAGAGCTAAGGAGTTTGTGAATGGATTCAGCGCCAGACATTTGGGAGCCACAAACCAGCAGCTAAGGGCCCTGTACAGCACAGGCAATGTGCTTTGACATCTTAAAGGCTCTCATATACAGGTAGGTCCAGAAGTATTTGGACAGTGACACTATTAAACCCCTTTAAAGTCTAAACTTGGATCACATCTCGATGGCCTCGTTTCAAATCCATTGAGGTGTTGTTGCGCACAGGCAGAGTTATTAAAAGTTGATCCCTGTCCAAGTACTTGCGTACCTAACTGTACGTAGGTACACAGTGGAGAGTTTAAATGCTGAAGGAAAAAGTCGTTCAATTTCCGCGTACTGTGGCATTTATATCAGAAATGTTGTCACTTTACTAAAGCGCCGCTACTGCAAAGCCACCCTGAAAGGTTACAGCTGAAAATGTGATATCGTTTGAAGAAGCCGTGTGCGCACCGGAAAGAGTGGCTAATGACGGTAGCTGAGGCGAGCAGGGGGAAAAGTGTGCTAAAGAGTTCAGTGGAATAAATAGCAAGGGAGACTGCTGAAGCAAACACTCCGAAGTTAGAGAGGATGCTCCACTGAGTGAGGAGATAGCAAGAGATCAGCATTGGCAGTTTTGCGAGCTCTGCAACCTCACTGAGCCTGAAGGAAGTGCACACACTGCAGACAAGAAAACACACAAACACACACACACACACACGTTGTTGGAATACATCACAACACGTGCTGTTTAACAGCTTACTATGAAAATTAGATCTTAAGCTCATTCTCGTCCTTGGTTAATAAACTGCTGGCTATCTCTGCTTACTAGAGGAATGACAAAAAAACACAACTTCCTCCCCGTGGGATTCTCGAATGCTGCACAGTTGTTTTTTGTTTTTTGGGGTTTTTTCGGGGGGCTTCTTTTATTGCTCTCTCTTAACTCTCCAGCTGAAAACTAAGGGTCACTTTAATACTCAGGAAGTCATGGTTTCCTGCCTTATGGTTCACCCTGGAATTGAGCACATCTTCAAGAAGTTTTTCTGTCTGCTTCCTTTACACCGCTTGCAAGGAAAAAAAAGCAAGTTAATTGAATTTGCAATAGTTGTTCCTTTCTCTGTTGTGGAAAAATGGGTCAACTTTGTGCTCTGTATCTCTGGTGGAACTCCTCCGAATCTGGGAGGAAAAAAAAGTTGCCTCTTTTTCTGTGTGTGAAACCTTCTGTCTGTATAAGGCACAATGACTCGAAACAGAAATACGCCGGTCCTATATTGTCTCCCTGCTTCTGACACTTGATGTCATTTGTGATGCTGCTCACATGGTTACTCTTCCTTAGAAGTGAGGCTGCTTTTTTTTTTTTTTTTAATAATTACTATTTCCATAGTAGTTGTTACTCGAGTTTTTCCACGTTCATTTTTAAGACACTCAAAATTGTGCGAACACGGAAAAAAAGTAGGAAATCACTGACTGAAGTAGAGGACGACGGAGCAGATGCGGGAAAATGAACGTGTCAGTGCTTTATCAACCCTGGAAAGAAATGAATATCACAAATACTGTACATTGTATCTGAAAGGTTGGAATATGCAGATAGTTTTTATATTTTTATATCATTGTCGAAAGGAAGGCACTGAGTAATAATGTAGATTTTTTTTGTTTTTAAGCCTTTGTTTCTAATATTTGTGTTGGTTCCAAAGTGATACTCAGACGTGGAAGAGCCAATTTTCCATTTCAGCATCGATGTGAGATTTCAGCCGGACTAAAATAGAGTTATGAATCGCACTGCAATTTTGAAAATCCCCATCCACCCACCATCCACAATACTAATTAGCAGGAGCTGTGTTGTACACACCAGTCATACCAGTATGAAATAAAACAAGTTGCTTTATCTTGGCAGCTGTGGCAGGTTAAAAATGGCCTTCACTTTCTATTAACTGCGTCTCTGAAATCATGGCGGTATGTTTCTCCCATATGCAATATAAGACGGAACTGAAGTCGTCTGGTGTGATCATCACAGCGATGTGTCACAGAGATTGCAGAAAAATGTTGTTTTCCAAGCCCGTGCCAAACATACGCATCGAACTTTTAAAGGGAAGAGTAAGAAAGAGTTGATGTTTCGAAATGGGATCAGCTGTCTCCTCGCCAGAGCCGGCAAGCTTGTTTATCTCCCGTCTTGAAATCAGTCTAAATGAGACAAATAAAGACGAGCCTTCTCCAATGAACAATCTAAACAGGGAGAAATGAGCCAGTGCGCGCTGTTATTCTGAAATAACCATTGTCCCCGTCTTGTAATTAGAGTGGAAATGAGCAACTGGAAATCGGGAAATTAGGTATCATAAAAAGCTCCCTGGCAAATACAAAGTAGGTTCTTTCTGTGATGTTTCTTGTTATAAGTTGTAAATACTTTGGACAGGCGCCTATGTCAGTACCTTAAACTTCTGCCTGCACCCTGATCCACTCTATTAGAAGTGGGTAAGAGTAGCTGAGAGATCAATATATTGAATTGCAGACCTAAGGGGGCCGTTTTCACCAGGGTCAGCAACATCCCATTCACATGCATATATGAATCAACACCACTGGCTGGGATGCGTCATGTCACAAAGACCCTCGTGACCTTCGTGAAGGGTCTAAATATGTCATCAGAGCCCTAATACCAGGAGTCTCAAAGGCAATGTGGCTTTTCCCAGCATGCCAGGGCGTCGCTCAGAAGTCTGTTCCCTGCGCATTAGAGAGGGATAGAATGACAGGGCTCGGCTAAGAACACTGGGCTCCGAGAGACGCTGCTGATATCAGACAGCAATACCATTTATTTTCCTACTTCTTGTCCGTTGATGGTATTGGCATTTGCCTGCCTAGAAATGGGGCCTGGGCGTCGTTTGAAGTCACCGCACGCTCGCAAAGTGTAGCTTGTAAGGCGGCACTCAGTTGAAAAGTTGTGATTTGCATGGAAACACGAGGAGGGAATGCGCACGCATATAGAAGAGCATCAACCGTGCTTTTGTGTATTCTGCATATGCAGAAAAACCTAACGGGCAGAGGAACACTCAGGCCGATTTGTCTTTGTGTTGCGTTGCTCTAAAGGGTTTCTAGTTTGCTCCCTTTTTACACGGTTTTCTTTCTGCGGTTTCATGATGTCCCAATGATTTATGCCACATTTGAAGCTGCAGTAAATGATGTCCATTGGCACTACTTGTACTTAATTGGCGGCTGTTCAGCTAATTGAATCATTGGCTGGCTGAGTCGATGGCATAGGCAGTTGGTGAGAGCTGACTGTGACACACCAGTGTATCAGGGCTCTCAGGAAAACAGCTTTCTGAGGAAAACAACATGAGAACAATAGCAAACACGAGCATTCCACTGGAATCCTGTCGCATGTTCAACTCCATTTCACAGCCACTCATTTTCTTTGGCACATTTCGCACTGGGAAAGTAACTAGCTTACACTCAGCTTGTCTGACCTCGTTTGCTATCTGTCAACAGTTTTATATGAAGTGGGGACGGTTAGAGTGGTGATTCCCAACCGCTGGTGTTGCCGCTGAAAGTGTTTCTCATTATCAGGAAAGTAAATCCAAAGTGTTCTCATGACAGCGTGCTTCTTGCCATTTAGAATTCACTGTGTCAAGCCATTTCTTCTAATTATTGTATTTTATAACGAGTGCAGCTTTTAAAGCTGAAACCGTAACTATTGCTGTGACATGTGGCCTTAACGCCAGCTGAGATGGCCAAACAAAACTTCTGGCCCTGCCTCTTCTTCCCCGGCTGGAATCTCAGCGTCTCTTAAAGGAATTTTTTTTTTCCCCTACATTCATACTTTGCTCATTTTTGCAGAAAAAAAGAAAAATAATTTACCTGTTTCCCAGTATATGCTAATTTTTGCAGCATGCACTGTTTCTCCTTTTGTAACCTAGGCTTTAGAGTGGAATTCCATGCTGGATTTTATAAATGCAGCCCAAGGTCTCCACTGTCTAATTATGAGATATTAACATCAGCCTCACATGAGGTAACATTTCTCACAGATATCCCAAAATAATAAACCTGCCGTCTCTGTTTGACGGCTGATGAGGAATAAAAACTTTTTTTTTTTTTTTTTTTTTAGAAAAGCTGTTGCGTGAACACGTGAGTGTGTGTGTATGCGTGCACGTGTATGTGTGTGTGTGTGTGTGTCCTTTTGTGCAACCTTGAGCCTAAGTCTCCTCCACAATGATCTTTTCTCCATGCAGCCACCAAGCAGAATTCTGTTGCCATGCCACAACTCAGTCGCACTCAATCATCCTAAGGTCTATAAAAAGATGTGGGTATCCTGGGAGATGTGAATCTTGCCTCAGCTCTCACTCCCACTGTTCTTTTTCTCTCCCCCTTTCTGTCTTTTTCCCCTCACAATGCTTCGTCCTTCTGACTCCTCTCCCTCGCCCTTCTCTCTTGCTCCTAACCCTTTTCCCCTCTGCCTCTATTTCCTTTTACTTCACCTTTTTCTTTTTCTTTTTTCACTTTCAGCCTCGTCCTCTCTCTGCGTCTCTCTCCTCTCTCTCCTCTAAAAGGTCCCAGCGGTGATAATGAAGGTGCTCAATACCAGGGGAAATCCTCACAGGGTGTCTGTAGCCTCCTCTCGTTTATCTTTCTGTGCCAAAGCTTTGGTTTTGTGCAGCATAGCACAGTAACTAACATCCAGTGAGTGAAACATCCTGGATTTTTTTGGGCACTACGATACATTTTCACCCTCTCTTTCTGAGCTGATCTGCTCGCCGTGTGCTTCTATCATCACAAGATGCTGTTTAGTGCATTGGTGCAGTGTATCACATGGCTGAGAACCTGAAGCTGGCTGATTTCTAACTCGACAACACTACAGATGTCTGTTTTCTGCATTGGTATTTTCTTCTCACTGTTAATAAGCCCTGCCCTACATGTTGAAGCCGTGTGTAAATAAAACATGTGCCGAGATTATTACAAAAGGTTGCATCACAAAACTGAATTGGTGTTGTGTGCCAGCTGAGTGAAAGTCAGGCGTTACAATAGCCTGCTGTGGAGGGGCAGTTTGCCCTGGGAGAAAAGGAAGAAAGGCGAGTAGCCTCTAGGGAATCAGAGGTTAGCCTACGCACACACAAACACACACACACACACACACACACACACATTTTACTCTTGTCTTTACTGGTCCACTTATGCCAGATACTTCAAACACTTCTTTGTACTCTGAGCAGATTCTTTGTTCCACTTTCTCAAGGCTTGGGTGAATTTCTTCGCCGTTAAAGCTACTGTACTTAAAATGAGGCACAAGATGCACTTTACAGTTCTGTGTTTCCCTGTTTTTCAAATGTGAAATACGCTACTCTGACTGGGATGGATTAATATAAATGTTTGGATTAAATCCCCTCTAATGTTTTTTTTTTTTTTTTCATTATTATTATTGCTTTTAACTTAAGGGCACAAAAGCATAAGCTGTTTTCTTTTCACATTTAACCGTATTTAGTCGGGGAATAGTTCTACAGTTGCCATGGGAAAGAGAGGGTCGGCTGTCACCACAGCTGACTGTAACATCTTTGGCTGGTTTCCGGCAGGTTACTGTCTAATCCCTCACTGCCTTACCAGAGTCGGGTTTGGGGGGGGGCTTAACCTGTGAATTCAACCAGCTGAGAAGAAAAATCCCTCAACTGCTCATGCCCTACGGGATGATACTTCCTCTTCTCGCCAGATTTAGTCAGCAGAGCTCGCTGACACTTGCTATGACACCGGTGTTTTCTAATTAGTTTTCAGCAGTTTCAGCCTCTCTCTCTCACTCTCTCTCGCTCTCTCTCGCTCTCTCTCTGTCTCCCGCTCTCTCTCTCCTTCTACCTGAGCTGCCTCTGTTATGTTTTGAGGTTTTGTTATTCTCCGGCTGCCTACGGGTTGATCGACGGCGGCGGAGACAGCAGCAGCATCGTGCTCGAAAGGGTGCATTGCGTCTTTATTTGCGTCAGAGGTGGAGAGGAATGCATCCATCACACAAAGTACCTGCCTATACATTTAGTCCGTCCATGCATTCTCCTTGCCGTGTTTAATGCACCCGTGTTATGATGTGTTGATGTTGGCAGTGGGAGGAAGAAGGGTGGGGAGGGGGGGTGTCATGGCAACAGCCTTCTGTAATATAGTCTGCTTCCACCTGGATAAGGCTGCAGGCCCTTTGTGCACACAGACACACTCAGAGTGATGTACCATCGGTGCTTGTGCTGAGTATGCAAGGTCAAGGGGCCAAAGGTCTCGTGAATTAAATTGGATGTAAGTGGTGGAACAGAAACGTGTTCCTCTGATGAATGAGGAACCAGCGCGTAGCTAACCTCTCATCTCTCCGGGGTATGTTGGATAAAGGTGTTTCTTGTGCCGCTGTTTTTGCTCCGCCAGATCCCGCACCTCGCCGAAGGTGTTCGCATCCACGGAGAGAAGGTCACGGAGGCATTGAGACCTTTCCATGACCGCATGGAAGCCTGCTTCAAGCAACTGCGGGAAAAGGTGGAGAAGCAGTACGGGGTAAAGACCCTGGTAAGAGCTTTACCTGTTTTGACCTTTTTGTTACATCAGAAGTGCTTTGAAGTGCTCAGTGTTGGAGTTTTATAACGTATTAATGTAATTCGTTTCTTTTACATCTTCAGGTGTACAGATTTCTAGGAAATACCTATTCTATTTCTTCTATAAGGTTTCATAATATAGCAGCATGATATCGTTATACCTTTTAAAAATCCACTGCATTGGGTTCTGTTTTTCCTTTTGCTTTTTTTTTGTTCAGTGATGCTCGCAGTTTTTGACATTTGTTCCCCACATTTCAAGTAAACAGATGAAATTACTTTGAGTTGAGGGATTCTGGATGAACGCTTCAAGAGATTGGCATAGATTGTAGAACTCTCCGGGTCAAATGGTATTAAACTCCACCAAAACACAGTAATGTGGTGCTCATGAGAAACTAAAATGACTTAGAATGAGTCAGGACAGAGGCTAAAAGTTTTTTGGGGAGAACTTAAAATTACATCAAAAGAAAAGAAAACTGGACTCGAGCAGGAACTGACAGACTTCAAAAATAAATTTGACAATGCGTCCCTGGGGATGTGCACAACAACGGCACTAAGCTTGTGGACGCGAAGCGACAGGTGGACGATTGGGAGACGGCCAACACTGAGCTAGGGGACACATTGCTTTATTCTCTAAGACAACAGAGATTCCCTCAAGCTAAAGTAACCAAAATAGGCGGAAGGTCGCATCGTAATGACATTTACGTAGACTACATTAGGGAAGGCGCAGAGGGAAGCTCAGTGCTAATATTTGTTCGAGCAAGCACTCGTCAGAAATGCTGATCTGCAAATCTGGTGGGTCCCCCAGTCGGTCAGCCCTGAATCTCAAGATGAAGCCATCTCCAGATCCATTCCGGCTGATTTCCAGAGGTAGGACACCGAAGACAAAGTACCCTCATCAGCCTGAGCAGTTGTCTTACTGTGTTTATCTAGAACACAGTATTATCTATCGGCAGGAATGAAAGGATTTTGCATTTAGCTACAAACCTACAATTTTGAGCTACCTTTACCGTAAGTCCTTCAAATGCACTTTGCACATGTATGCTTTCCCCCTTTAATCTCGCCTGAGGTAAAGGGTCCCTCGCTCAGTTTAAAAGGAGAGGGTGGTGACCTTTCAAACAAGAGAAAAGCCATCACTTTCCAGGGTGCGATGATAATGTTCTCCTAGCAGACGTCTGATGGCCCCGTCCTTTGCTTAAAAAGACTTGTTAATTCCAGAATGGTTCATTGTCAGAGCTGCAGTCACCTGATTTTTCTTCCAGCAGAGATTAATAGAATCCCCGGAGTTGTTCTTTCTTTTCCCCTCTTCCTCTAACCCTATGTTTGATTATCACTGCACTCGGAGCTCTGTGATGTACATATCCTTGGAGTAATACTGCAAACGACCCCCACACTCTAGCAGCCACACCGGAGGGTTGAACCCCGTCCTGAGTGTCCTGTTCTCCTGTTGTCTCTCGTAATATGTAGTGAACAAACAGCTACAGACTGAGCAGTTCAGTAAAAACAAGGACATTGTGATGTTTGCTGACTAGAAGACCGTATACAGCGTATGAGGTTTTAAAGCCTTTATCAAGGACAAATAGTGATGCAAGGAAAAGAAATACAATTCTATTCACAAAAGGAAATGATCCTCTAATATTGTTTTGTTTTGTTTATAATTTAAAGTATGAATGAACCAGGACTGTATGATGTGAGTGTTTTGAAAATTAAGTGCTACTCTAACAGCCTCTGGACAAAAAAAAAAAAAAAAATAATATATGACTGTATTCAGTTTATGCTGGTCTGTCGGCCTTTCCACAACTTCGGTCCAGACTGAAATACCTCAACAACGACCGGATGGATAGCCAAGAAATGTGCCATGAAATTAAGAACAGACATTGATGGTTTCCAAGCAGTGACTCCTAAAGACTTTGATGACGCCCCGGCGCCACGGCATAATTTTAACATTTCTGAAAAATGTCTCCACGTCTGTTGGGCGGATTGCTGTGAAATATGAAGTTCATGTCCCCCTCATTATGAACTAAAACGACGACAATCCACTGACTTTCAGCTTTGTGCTATCATCAGGTTGTTTTTTGTTTTCTTGTTTTTCTTTTTCAGTACTTTGATTTACCAATATTTCCGTCAGCCTCAGTTTTACCTGGAGTTAGGTGCTAATTTGTTAACATACTAAACAACAACATGCTTCATCAGTTTCCTTCTACACTCCATTAATAAAGCATATAAGAGAACAGTACTGTTTGCATACCACTCTGAGCACATTCTAAGTAAATGAAACCAGGAATTAAAATGCACAGATAACTTCAAAGCAGACAGTGGCTTTCAAAGCTGAATTCTCTCTGTTTGTTTTCTGCTTTTCCTTTTTTTTCTGTGCTGTGTCAGCCGGCAGCAGACGAACGGCGGGGGCCCCGTCCACACTCCATGGTGCGCTCCTTCACCATGCCCTCCTCTCAGAGGCCACTGTCGGTGGCTTCAGTCACCTCCATTTCCTCTGACAACTCCCCCTCCAGGCCTGGATCAGATGGGTAACAACTGGTTCACAATTCCTCTGGGCATAAAAATACTATACAAGTTCTCTGGCTCATCCCAGTTGAGCAGATTAAAAAATAATTTCTTGATTACTGTCATTATTTTTGATAAGTCGGTCTCAGGCTTCATATTTAACATTGTTCAGAGATTTTCCATTTTCATTTCAAGCCTAAGAGGATTTCTGAGGATGTGCCCATGCAGTATTTAAAATATTAACAATTCCTTTTTTGTTGAGTTCATGAAGACTGTGTATCTGTCATATATATCATAAATCCTAACCCCATTCATTTTGATGATGCATTTATGCTGTTTACTATTTCAGTTGTTCCCATTTAACTAGATTCCAGACTTAAAAAAAACAGGAGCAGTGTTCTATAGTTCTTTCATTTAGTTTACTGCTGATGGAGAAATATATCAGCATCTTTTCTGCCACAAGTCAGTATATTTTATGAAATTCAAGGTTTATTAGAGTCTGTATTAAAATTAAATCAAAGTACAAACAGTAAAAGTTCCAACTTTGTCCTGCATCCCAAGCCGGGATATGATTGATGAGGCTACCTCAGGTGCACAGACCATGAAGTGGTTTGAAAGGACAAATATCATATCATCTTTTTGCTCAGTTTTGCCCTGGAGCCCCTCCTGCCAAAGAAGCTGCACACCAAGTCTCAGGACAAGCTGGACCGGGACGAGCCTGAGAGGGAGCGCAAAGAGAAAAAGAAGGAGAAGAGGAACAGTAAGCACCAGGAGATCTTTGATAAAGAGATGAAGACCACGGAGATCCAACTGCAGCCCACTGAAGCTGTCATACTCTCAGAGACGGTACTTTTACTCTTCTTTTACTCTTCTCTTCTCCGCCCAACAGTAACTCTGCTCTTTCTTTCCTTTCCTTTTTTATTTAATTTGACTTCTTTTTACTTCAGCTTCTTTTCTGGGGTTTTGTTTTGTTTTGTTTTGTTTTTCGGAACCACTCTGTGTTTTCATTCTCTTATTTTATTTTCTCTCTTCCACTCTATCCTAGACAGTTGCAGGGGAGTTTGCTGTGGAATTTCATGGTTGAGAAAGAGGAAAATGGGGAAGATGTTAGTGTCATGAAGAACAAATTTCCCTCAGACAGCATCATGATGTGTTTTTCTTTTTGTGCCATTATAAACCCTTAATAATGAACCTTTTTTCCACTGGATGTAAATCACTGGATATTCAGGCTCCTAATGATATTGGCAAACCTTGATCTTTCTTTTAGTACCACCAACACCTGTGTTTTTTCACAAGAATAATCAATTTGGTGGATTAACATAAAACTTTCAGAGCACATTTGTGGTCCTGAAAGCCTTAATCATTTCCATTCTAGACCTTCCAACAGTTTTTCTCTACCATCTCAAATCAAGTTGTTTAGAAAAAAACAGGATAACTGATGGCAGGATTACTGCAAGCAAGGTCTTAAGCCTTTTAGTCTTATTACCTGCTCACTTCAGCTCTTTCGTTTTATCTTTATTTTCCTCTTTTCCCAATATTCTACCTTCACATGTCTCTATCACTCAGCTGCTCCCCTCAATTCTCTTTGCACCCTACATATCTTTATCTCCCCCCTCTGTCTGCTGTGCTCATGTCCCTCTTCACCCCGCTGTGTCCATGACAGCAGAGGTATCGCTGTTCTGCATGCCCAGTGGGAATGTACCCTGGCTAACAGCAGTAAGATAAGCACAGAAACGGGATCCAAAAGGGGGGCCCCTGGCAGCGATGGAGCCGTCTGGCTCCTGATAGCTGCTTCCGCCCTCAGGGGTCAAGGGTAAAGCGCCGCTGGGTCGCAGGCGGTTACCAAGCAGCTGTGGGAAAATAGTGGTTGCATTTGAAGGTATTGTCCTGAACAAAAAAAAAACAAAACAAGAAATAGCTTTTTCTCCCTAAATTAAAGTTACAGTTTTGTGTTTTACCATCCAAGGAGGGAAAAAAAAAATCCTCCCTGAATGAAGTGTGTTGTTATTTTCAGTGACTCCCTTGTGGCTGGCTGTTTGAGTCTGGCCAATTACAAAGTTGTTTGTTAATGTAGCCTACAGTGTGGAGTAGCCCCGAGGACACATCTTTTCATATTCAAATTCCAGCCATGATAAAGCTGGGAAAAGGCCGTCCTGCGTACAAACAATTATTTGTAACTGCAAATAAGATATTGCAACCCAACAAGCACATTTATCCAAATGGTTTCTCCTTTAGGAATTCAAATAGCCGACTGTGCTCTTGGATATGCACAGAACAGTCCCAGAGAGATGTGGAACTAATTTTCTCATTCAAATTACATGTATCTTCTATTGATCGTGTTACTATTTCATCATAGACTCAGCTCATTTGCCACACAGTACATTTCATTCCCAATCCTGTCTTATTGTCTTGTTGTGTAATTTAGGCCGTTTTACTTGAACCATTACTTAAGTTGTGACTCAATCTCTGATAACGTCTCCTCGTTTTCTTTACTTTTTCTGGATACGTGATGACACAGATCAGCCCCCTGCGGCCTCAGAGACCGAGGAGTCAGGTCCTCAACCAGATGGGCGGAGACCGGCGCCTCTCCGTGTCACCCGGACCTCCTTCTTCTTCTTCCTCCTCCAACTCCTCCTCCTCACCGGGACCCCCACCAATCACACCCAGGAGCAAGCTCTCCTTCAGCGCGCTGCACGCCGTCTCCAGTAAGATCGAGCTCACTTTACTTTCCCTCCCATTCAGACGGGTGCTCAATTAAGATGTTTTTATCATCTTTGGCCTTGAGCTTCCACAGTCTCTGCAGGCCCCTCTCTGCCTCCTTCTCCTACTGGCTGTGTCTTACCTCTTGCATCACTCTTACCACATGCTGGCCTCAAACACAGCGCTGCCGTATATGTGATATGAGCCCCACTTCTTTAAACGGCCATGCAAATTAAAACTGTCAGCTCTGCATTTTTACCCCCAAAATTATCGCCCCGTCACCATGCTGGGGCGATCACACAAGGATCACACATAATGGCTCAGTGTGTTAACTTGCTTATTCCTTCTACGTAAGCTGATGTGCCCCATCTCCCTCAGGTCTGGAGCTGAACGGCATGGGCTGCTCTGACAAGGGTGAAACCCCTCCGCCGCTGCCCGTGAAAGGCAGCACGGCTGATTACGGCAACCTGCTAGATAATCAAGACTTGACGAGTCCCTCGACGCCTCCGCCACCCCCGCCACATCAAAGGGTAGGTGTTTTAATTAGGCCTGAGAGGAGCTCCTTAATGATGTATGGCACTTATAATGAAACAAGAGGCCACTTCACGCAATTGACATTTCGGTCAACCTCCTCCACTATCCCCTGCCCCTGAGCGTCCCGCGCTGATGTGCGTGCATTCGTGCCTCTGTGTGCGCATGCATGTTTTTTTTTTTAACTCATATTCGTGCTTGTACTTTGTATTTGTGTGTCATTTTTGTAATCTCGTGTCACAGGAGAGTGTAGGCTTCAGTCCCCTCAGCAGCGAGGGCCTACACCCGCCTGCGCACCCCGCTGTTATTTATACTCATTCCCCCCAGCCGGTCCCGGCGCTCAGACGTGATTGTTTGGATGATTACTTTGCCTCTCACATCCATCAGCAGCTCTCCCGCTGTTAATCAGCGGCTCGTCTCTCCACACTCAGCGACGTCTACGCTAGCCATCCCCCTTGCCTCGCCACTCCGCTAACTAATCTTATTTATCCACTGTCACGGCCCGCGGACAGGTAGTAAACGAAGCCTGGGCAAACACAATGTGGCAGCAGACTGGCAGCAGTGTAGCGAGAGCAGATGTTCTGAGACTGAGTGACAGCCGCCCTTCATTTACGGTCCTTGATGCAGGCGGAGGTGAGGACGGTGACGAGCATTACCCCTCGTCCGCCGTCGCCGTTGTGAACTCGGCTGTCTTAGGAAGGGCATTTCAGACACGCGGTGCCTTGAGGGAAAATTAGCTTTGGAAGAACAATTTGATTCGGGTCAGATTCCTGCTCTGGAAGGTCTGTCCCTGTTCAAGCCTTTGCACAGTCATGCAGACTGAAAGATATGATTGACTGAGGTTTAATGTGCAGTCTGACAAATAGCGGCCTGACAATTTGAGGCACCATGATCACCTGATCTGACACTGTGACCGCCTTAAAAGACAGAAATGTTGTCAAAGTCTATCCTGGCATTACTTGATGTATTTAAAGTCCTGTCAATCATGTTTCGGAGCTTCTCTCTTTTTTTTTTTGGTGGAAAGTCGAGGTGTCACTGCCTGAGAATATTGGGATTTTAAGGTTGCCATTTTGCCTTTGCAGCCCATGCCGCCTCCTTTGCCCAGCAAGACCCCTCCTCCGCCTCCTCCCAAGACCACCAGGAAACAGGCCTCCATCGATTCAGGAATTGTACAGTGAACAAAGACGCTGACTGTAGGACCAAACAACACACTGACAACGCAAAAAAACAAAAACAAAACACAAAACACCACCAGTGGCAACAAAAACGGTTGCTTTACCCACACATTCCTCGCTCCCTGTCCCAGCTTGACAAGATGAATACCTCACTGCAGCCCGCCCCCTCTTACCATCTATTTTTTTTTTTTAATTCTCCTTTTTTTTTCTCCTTTATCTTTTTTTTTTTTTTTTTTGCCTTTTGCCTTCAGTTTGACGATGATGCAGTCTGCAACAGGGAGCGTGTTGCACAGATGAGTAGTCACTGAATCTGTAGATACTGTCTACGGCCGACACCATGCCACTTCAAGACTTTACCGAGACATGAGATTGTGTTCAGATAGATAAGCTTGGACCAACGGCTTTCCGATACTGACCCACTCTCGAGTATATGAGAGCACATAGCTAATTAAAGCATAATTTCTATCTCTTTTTATTCATATTCCCACTATGTACAGAGGTTTGTATATATGATTTGATTTTATTTCAGGTTTTTTTTTTTTTTTTTTGTATGTGATTTGATTATGACTCTTTTTGTATTAACGTATCATTAGATTAAGTGGCATTTATATGAAACAAAAAAAAAAGGGCCTGTAGGTTTTGAATTGACAGGGACTTGACAGAGTTGGTATGAGAGAATCATGGATTGGTTAAAAATTTGGAGTGCACATAAAACTAACTCCTACCGCATTATCATTGTTCAGACCTTGTCCTAGATTGCTGTAACCTTGGATTTCAATAATATTGACTGTTCCCAATTCACTACTGACATGACTTCTGAATAAACTTTAAAATATGTATTTTTAAAAAAAAAAAAAAAAAAAAAGAAAGATGTTTGCCTCATTATTTTCGCCTACAGCAAGAGATGCTGAAAATAGATCTGAGCGTTTATACATTAATGAAATCCAAAACAAACTGGCAATCTGTACGTGTTTCCTCACTCCTACCGAGCACCTGGTAATGAAGCTTTCCGCCCGCTTGATTGACAGCCATCACAACATCCACTTCGTCATCATCACACAGGCGTGTTCATACCGGCACGCGTTACCCCACGGAATGACTTTTGTATATGGCTGATGCAATCTCATCTACATAATGCATCCGCTCACCGAGCAATCATTTCAAAGCACGTGAATCTGGAATGTGACCCATATGCGAAGGGTAGTTGAGCGGCGCAGCCGAGCCGACGAACCACAGGTGCCGCCACTGTCCCGCTTCATGGACTCTTAAAATCTGCTTTTAGAAAAGCTGCTCAAGGTCATACTTCAAAGTTCTCTTACATTAAAAGCTGTGGTTTTCCTCGCGCGCCCTGCAACGTTTTAACACATCATGCGAATGAGTTCATCTTGTTTTATGGTTTTTGTTCAATTTTGTTTGATAATTCAAGACACACGGGCTGACATGTTTTGTTTTTTTTCTTCTCAGCTTTCCGTGCTTGATGGGTTTAATGTATTTTGACTCCAAATTAATGATTGGAGCTTGAACCATTAAGTCAGTGTATAATTATCTGTTGTGCAGCAGCTTTAAACTGAATTACTTTTTAATTAGTTTAGTAATATGTGCATCACTTTGGGTGTCGGTGGAATAACTCGACTAATATAAAGTTTAGTAACAATAATCATTTTAGCACAGACAGCACTTGAGGCCTACAGCTTTTAGGAAATACAGTCTTTAATCATAATGCCTTTCTATACTATGTGTTGAAGTCTGCTGATTTGGATACTTCAAGTAATCAGCACAATCGGGAAATCTTATGACTTTCACCAAATGGCTAATGTAGTTGATTTTGTAGTTTATGATCAGCATTTGAACAAATATTTGCCGCTGCTGTTGTTGTTTTCTAAATTTCAAGCTGTTATTTGTGCTCTAATGGCTCAAAGCTGCCATAACTTTGTGTTTCCAAACCATCGTTTCATTGTAGCCTGCAAATTAGAGCAATGTATTTACAGGTCCTGTTGTCTGTACCATAAAACCAGCCTGGGGGACCTTTTTGAAGTGTTTGCCGCAGGTGGCTCCTGCTCCTCAGCTCTCCCATGCTGCCGACACTTTGCGAGTGGGTGTCCGCCTGAGGAGAATCGCTCAAAACTGTAGCATCTGCTGTCTGAAGGTGTCTTTTTTAACATCCCATCAAAGCTGCGGTTTACAAAGCTCTCTTGTCCTAATTAGCAACACTGAATGACATCTTTTCCCCTGGAGTTTTATTTTGGAAAAACAGTCATAAGAGACCAATTGTAATAATATAGCTCATGGGCTGTTTTTAAAATGTTTTGTCGAAGAGTGAAACGTCTCGTTAATATTTTGGCAGCTTTACCCACTGTCAAAAAAGCAGAATTTAATGCTGTTACTTAATTTTGCCTCAATAAACATTCAAAAAAAATGTCAACAATTTGACTTGTATATAATTCTTTTCTTATAATAATAATAATGATAATGTTCTTGTGGAATAAATTTAATCAGAAAGATGGTACAGCTTCAAAAAAAATCATTATTGTATAGATTATACAGTAAGTTGATACTCATCTGCAGTCTATTCCATTTCCTTTCATCCGTCCCGCAAACGCTCCCTCTGTCCTGGCATGTGTAGATAGTTGAACGGTAAAATCCATTTCGTCCCGCAGAGAACCGATCATTGTTGCGTGCACGATACCGCTGCTGAACACAAGGTACAGTACGTGCAGTGTGGGACCTCTATTTGAACATGTGCAATCTGTCGAAATGATGAATTGCTCTCAAAACATGAAAAGAAATGGAGTAATATTCAATAAAAATGCAAGTTTTACTATCATACCATTGTTATTTTCTCTCATGGTTTCTCCTCTTTCCTCGTTCCTTTTTTTTTCCCCCCCAGCTCCACTCAAGGCTTGACGACCCGAGTCTCTAAGGCCCATTACCCTTGCCACAATGCAGTGTGATACTCTGCTTACAATAGCAAAAACATGATGGTATTCATGAAAGCCTTTGCTCAGTGCTAATGCGCACTTGACCCACAACATGGTAACCGGGACACGGGACGGAATTTATGTTTTCTGTTAATTCCATTTAAAAAGCTGAGCTGTCGTAGAAGTTGCCACATGAGGAATAGAAAGGACCAGTAACGGCCACTAATTTTACAGCTATTCCCAATTAACAGTCACTGGCTAAAAGCCAAAATATAGTGCTAAAATATTGGCCACTGAGCTGCTTAGCAAAATGAGGGCGGCTAACGGTGAGCCAGCGTGTGTGAAACCACGACCCCAAAACCAAAGCAGCTAAATGGAATTCAGCCATCACTAATTGAACTATGACGACCTGTGCTGCTTCTGCTGCGACGTGTCAAACTGTCCTCTTAAGGAAAAAGGTCTAAAGTGTTAGACACCTGAACTTATATCTTGGTGCACCCAGTTGTTTTTAGGAGTCGCATAAGTAGTTGAATGAAACACCTGTGAGTAAATACGCCATGAAGAGCGAATTTAGGTTTTAAAAAAAAAGAGCAAAAAACACCCAAATCTGCGGAGTCGCTCCGAATCCAGGCATCATGAATGCAAAGTAACAAACAGCTCTGTGGCAAAGTTACCTCAAGGTAATGATCAGCAAGTTGGAAGGGGACAAGAAAATGTCCAAGGCATTGAATAACAGTCAGAATTCGGCCACGGTCAATCGTAGAAAAAATGGTGCGGCATGGAGCCAGGCCTGTGGATGCTCCAGAGGAGAGCTGCAAGGTTCAGTGGTCAAGGTGGGAGACACTGCGTACAACAAATGATGCCCCAGTGATTCACCGAGAGCAGCTTCATGGAACAGAGACCAAGAGAAAGACACAGTTTTTAAAAAAAAGATAAACAAAAAAAAACACCTTACACACTGTGATGCTGTGATGTTTTTTTGCAGGCTGGAAGGTTTGTGAAAGTACAGGGAACATAAATGCAACAAAATACTGACTTTTTTTTTTTTTTTAGGATAATCTGACACAACCTGCTGGAGATTTGGAAGATTTATCTTTTCAGCAAGAGCGACCCAGGAATGGCCTCAGAGTAAAAAAATGTACCCGCACCGCAGTCCAATGTACTTGTGGCAATGATTAACCTTATAGTAAGCTTTATTTATGTAGCTCTTTTCAGTAAAACACTGAATTTGTTGTAAAGCAGAGATAAACAGTAAAATCTGCCAAAAATATGAAAAAAAACAATAAAATTATATAACATGTTTGAAATACCAAGTTCTTTAAGAATAAATCTAGAAAATCGCACCGTCCAAATGTACAAAGCTCTACCAAAGCTCTAAACTCAAGGCTGCGATCGCTTTTACATTTTATAGATTGGTTTTCGCTCGTTGCATTCAAAAGTTTAAAGATGATGAGAATCAAAGCTTTATTACAACCACAGTTTTTTGTTTTTTTTGTGAAACCATTGAAACAGTTGCGAAACAATAAAAGTCCACTGTGGGGGTCCGGTACGTATTTCTTATGCGTATCGTATTGCAGTGATAAAATTTTCTCCAAACTGTGAGATGCGAATAAAAAGTTTCATCAGTGGCATAATTCACTTATAAAGAATACCCAGTGCACACTCAATATCTAGCCTTGCAATTGAAAAGGGATAAAGGGTGAGGCATTTCAGCAGTGGTAATATTACATAGTTAACTGGCAGCTATTTCAATAGGCTCTCAGTGATTTGTGCTCAGGCATTATGCTTCACCCTCTCTCTCCTCAAAGCATAGGAAATGCATCGCTTAATTGAGAGGATTTCCAGGGCCTTGGGGGGGGGGGGTGGCTGGGCGCCTTCTCTCCAAGAGGGAAAAAAAAAAAAAAAGTATTTACAATGCACTCTATCCCCAACTCATTTGTCATTTCAGCCTGGAATAATGTGTATATTTTCCTTCCCTCTTGACACACTTTCATTTGCTGGGAGGCTGCAAATGTGCATGCTTCTTTTTAAATGTCTCCTTGGCATAATGAGAGACGACAATATTTCCATAAATCAAGCGCAGTGCATATATCCAGTCACAACTGTCTATAGGGTTTTCATGGCTTTTTTTCTCCCCCTCCCCGTAATGAAGACTCACTACAGGTACACAGTATTGGACATGGGTAGCGGTTGCTGCTTTTCTCTTAATATGGCAGACGCTCAAAGAATACAAAGTGTTTCAGGAGTTAAGTTGGCCATTGGGATGTAGATTAAGAAAAGAATCTGAATAACATACCATGGCAGTAAACATTTTTGAGGACTAAGAATCTCCAGCTGTGCTAGTGGCACTTCGCAAGCATCTAACCATAAACTGAAATAATGTCTGTACCAGATTGGTGGCAGTCCGTCCAAAGGTCATTGAGACATTTCACTCATGTCACTTGTATGGCTAAAAATGCCATTATGGATAAAAGCCTGGAATTATGAAGGCAATGGTAGAAATTTTCTGGTGTTATTTAACGTGAAAATATGATTTCCTGTTTTCCAATCCAGATTAAGAAAAACAAAAAACAACAACTATCATACACCATCCCACCCTCTCTCTCCTTTTATTGGCTGGTGCCATTTAAAGTTAACCATCCAATAAAGAAGAGAACGGCAGGAAATGAATCTTAAAAGTAAAATGGTCGTTTACGATCTAAATCTCAGCCTGGATGGAAAAAGAGAAAACAAAAGATTTGCATTGACAGTACATCACCATTCGCCATCTAAACGTGCAGCTGCCTGTTGTCGCTCCTCGTGACACAAACATGTGGCTCCGCCGGCAGTCAATAGATGCCGACATGACAGTGGAGTGCTGTGCGTAGCTGTCACAGATAGTGTCACGTAGGAACCGTAGGGCCCCCTTTTCTGTCTCGGCAGAGTTGTCACCGGGTGGTTCGGTAAACCGACCCGAGCGAATTGTGTTCAGCGGCAGAGCAAACATCGCTTGTGCGGAGTGAACAAGGCTGGTGTTATTTCTCTCTTTTGTGAGAGGATCTGCATCGCTCTCCAAAAAAATGAAGCTAAACATTGTCAGCGCGTCAATTCAACAGGAAGAAAAAAAGAAAAGAAAACGCCTCAGAACCAGCCTCTGCTGTTGACTGAAGATTCTTTATTTCACTTCTTTGAAAATATGATAGACGCTGAATCACTGAGGACGTGAAACTGTGGAATTATTTCAGTTGTGCTTCTCGTGTAAAAAGCGGCATGAGGTCAATGATATCAAGGTACAGTTTTAGGTGCATGTCTCTTATGAAATCGACATTAGAGCTGCAGCGTTTGGTTAATGTGGTTAATTTGATTTTGACTAAACAATTGCTTGATCATTGGAGAATTTATTGGCAATCTTTTTGATAAACAATTTTTTTTTTAATTTTTTTTATTGATTGTAAGTCTTTATAGTTTTTTTTTCTAAGTGACATTTCCTATTCCCTAGATGTTTTTAAAAATTAATCCCCATTGTGATTGTAAAGCCAATATATTTTGGGTTCTTAGACCTTTAGTTGGACAAAACATGCAGTTGGGATATGCAGGGATTTTGTGATTAGCATTTTCTACTGTCTTCTGATATTTTAAACCCTAATTGATTAACTAATCAATAAAGAACTAATAATTAGACTAATTGATGAAGAAAGTAGTTATTAGTCGCAGCCCTAAAATGCTCTTACGCTGCAATAACAAATACCTTGCCCCAGGTTTTTTTTTGTGTTAGTCATTTTGAAACAATTTGATAAAAACACAACTGTATTTAGAAATATTTGCTCATGAGCACAACTGATATAATAAAGTCTTAAAATAAAAAAATATATATACATTATTGGATGTAAGACTGGGGCCACTAGTGAGGCAATGAAGGGCCCATCATAGCTGATACTGCACTTTAATGGTGCTAATTCAGAAAAAAAATTCACTATAGATTCCAATTACTTACGATCAGTTGATTTAGTAGTTGCTCATTTTTTCCCAGTTGCATTTGGTGACATCACCATGAGCCCCGGAACATTTTTAACCTTCCTGGGGTTAAAAGGTCAGATTGACCCAGCAGTCAAAGTGGAGCCCAAAAGGTCAGAAGTGAGAGGTAAAGAGAACAATCGGACTAAATACTGATGGAATTATTAGTAATGGATATAAACAATGAGATATATAAACGTTTATTAGGATTTTTTGGTTTCTTACAACGTTCGGATAAGAGTTGAGAAAATAATCAAGCGTTTAATCCATGATCATTTGCAGGCCTTTCTCTACATGGGCTTCAGTAGTTAATGATTTTATTCTAGTCACGGTTAGTGAAGTTTCAAACTGTCCTCATACTGTTACAGTGTGAGAGTCTGCTGATGGCAAACTGTCCTCCGAGCACATTTCTAATCTGTGGGCAAACTTTATAACAAAACACCTTCACCGGTATCTGTGAGCCAAGCCTTTGATTGAACGCTTTAATGCTGGCTTCTTTTTTTGTTTCCTTTCTTTCTTTCTCTGTACTGTCTCCAACTTTACACACTCCAGGCACACACACACACACACACACACACACACACACACACACACACACACCATCACTCCCTTTTCGTGAGTGGCTGTCACAGGCATGCTCACGCACGGAGACCAGCAGACACCCGACTGTAAAGCACAGGAGGACCGTTGGCATTTCCAATTCTGAGCCTGTAGGCGTGGATGTTGTTCCGTGCAATATTCAGCACTAAATACAAAGGCTACAATCCGTGCACAGGCTTATTATCCTGGTTTGAGAGAGAGGGAGCCGAGTGGTGGTGATCTATATTAGCTGAGGGTATGATAAAGCACTGGGTTTTCCCAGGCAGTCAGTGAGACGTGTTGCTAGGAAACATACCTAGAGAATCGGGGGTGGAGAGCCGGTTTGATGAGCTAGCAGAGTTCCCAGCTAGTTTCCAGCCTCACATGGAAATAACCAAAAAGTTGCCGTAGGCATGCCGTCCCAATAGCAGCATATCAATTTGAACTGGTTAATTGAATCCTTATTATTTGGTCTTTTGATCTCATCTCCATATATTTTGGGCTCCTTCAAAAATTAAAAATTGTTTAATTTTAATTTAAAAGAAATAAATAAATAAAAGACGGGTATTTTTCATTGACTCCTGCTAATATGATGACAGCTTCTTACACTTAAGACTCAGCTGCAAACTTATCACAGCTCTGACTCTTAAATGGCAAAATGTGGTTAGTTATGCACACAAATGTTCACATCTGACACATATATTATGAATGTCTGTACACACCTATATATATATGTATATATATATGTATATGTATATATATATATATATATATATATATATATATATATATATATATATATGCCATTATTTTGACCTTTTCAAAGTAGAATATGTTTGTTACTATTTTAATATTATACATATTATGAAGGCAGCACAGAGACCAAAGAGCATGATTAGTACTGGAGAACTGTAAAGGTTGTAGGGAGGGAGATTCCTCTGCATTCAGACGGTGGAACATTTTTCATCACTTTCACTCCAAATTCCGGGGGCCTCTGTATTTCTTGAATTCGGCGTGATTAAAATCAATACCACTGATCAGATTCTGGATTTTGATATATTTTTTTGCTTCCCGGGGAGCCGCACGGTGCGGTTGATTGATGGGTGTGTTTTTGTTTTGTTTTGTTGTTTTGTTTTTGGAGTAGTGCTGAAGGTACCATGTCTAGAGCAATGCTGCCCTCGTCTGGATGAGACTGTCAGTGCAACGCCTCCTGCCACATCACACCGGAGAGATGAGTGATCACCAAAGTGACATAAACCTTTGGCACGTGTGTATATAATTTTAAGGTCCTATTAATACTCTCGACACCACCGGCACCCTACTACATCAAATCAACCCCGCTGTGTCTTTGCACCAGTAAATTCAGGCGAAGGTTGTTTAATGGGGGATGGAGTTTTAGGGTTGAAATATATCCCCGCTTACAAAAACCTCATCCCGTGGCTCTGCCACATGCCAGGTTTTCTGTATTTAAAGTGCGATCCGGGAAAACAAGCGGACGGAGTATATTTAACCTCCCCGCAGCTGACGGCGAGGCCCGGCACAGTGTGATTTTGGCTCCTGACAGACCGGTAACATCTGATCTCTCCAAGGGTGTAATCAGGAGCGGAGGTGTAAATCTGCCCAGCGGAGGAGAACATCAGGCCAACGCGGCGGGCGGCGAGCGGAGCGGAGCGGAGCGCAAGGCCCGGCCGGTTGTATTTCTCGGCCTCGGTCGACGCGCCGTCTGCGGAGCTGCCTCCTCAGACCGTCAGGGCCAAACGGTGATTGGTTGGGGGGGGGGGGGTACACACCGACATCTAATTACTAAGAAACAGACCCCGCCCCTTTGGGCCTCGCAGGTGGACGAGTACCTTTAGATACCTGCGCGCTGAAGATGTTCGGGTACCTGGATGTGTGGACTTCACTATACAGATGATGTGCGCGCGGAGCTTGACGCTCGAAAACTGTTCTCCTGGATGCTCCGGGGGCCCCGGGCGGTGTCGGCGCCTGCCCGTCAGGTTTCGGCTCACGCCGCCGCTCCTCGGCCGCCTTGGATCCTGAGGATGCCGAGGAGTATCCAGGCAGGAGCGGCTGTTGTTTTTAACGCGTCCGGGACGGTTCGGCGAACCAGCACCTCAGAGCTGAGTGGTCTGGTCCGCTTTGACACCCCCCCCCCCACCACCACCACCACCACTAGGGGGAGACTCTGGGAAGGACAAGCCCCCGGCTATGCAGAGGGATCATTTTTTGTTTACACAGTCAAAATTAATGACTTCATCTGGGCTTTCTTTAAATGATTGTATCGGCCTTAAATGCAACTAATAGTCTGGTAATTACTTCAACGCACTGAGCAGTCAGCAGATGTCTGACTAGTACGGCCACATGGTTAAAGCCAAGGCTGCGCGCAGAAAACAGACCTTGGTAAACCTGAGGGTCTCTGCTGATTCCATCGGGTGTTTCGGTGTAATCCCAGCAGCAACATGTGTGCTGATACACGCTGAATGTGGAAGCAGCAGTGTGGGAGATTCCCCTATCACCTGCAGCTGTGTGTGCGTGCGTGTGTGCGCGCGTTTTCCTCTGCTCTCGGTCTGAAGGGGCCTGCGGTGGCTCTGCCTCTCTGACCTCGCCCTGATTGACTTGACTTGAACCCCCCCCCCCCAAAAAAAAAGAAAGAAAAGCTTCCATGACCTCAAAAAGCTTGAGGAAACTGCGGATGAAGGCAGAGTTACAACAGATACCCCCCCCTCTTCCCACACACACACACACACACACACACACGCACACACAGAGTCCGTGTGTTTGAATTATTACTTCACAATGATACGGGGGCTCGAGGTTGCCAAGTTGAGCCCCGTTTGTCATCTCTGAACTTAACCCGAGCGAAAAATGGATGAAACTTGCCACTGATTCCTGATTTCTCATGTCTGCCTGACCCCCCCCCCACACACACACACACACACAATAATCAGTCAAAGAAAGCGAGCCTTTATTTGAAAAATTCAAAAAGTCAAAATAAATAAAAGACTGAATTATTATATACTGTATGAAATTTTAATAAGAAATCATGGTACCATGGTGCCAAGCAAAACTTCCCCCAAGACTGTGAATATTTAAGCGTGGGGCTGAGGAGGATCACCGTGGTCAGTCAGCAGTCAGCAGTAATTAGCTGTACCGGCTGTTAGACACCTAACAGGTTGTGTTGTTTTCATCCGGGGGTTAAATGCCACTCCCCTCCCCGCGGAGTCCACTGCTCGCCACCGCTGTACGGCCTGTGGTCGGGACAACACCTCGGAGCCAAACAATTACATCAAGGTCATGGAGAGGAGGAATGCGCTGCCGATTAGCGCAGGAGTCCAGCGGCCCGGGCTGCAGACCCCCCCCCCCCACCCCGGTCTCCTCCCGACGGCATACCCGGGATCCAGAACGCACTTGTCGGATCTGCTCGTAAATTTGAAGTATAGTTGAGTGAGTGGGTCCTGAACGCATCACAGGAGGAAGTTGTTTGGTTTTTGTTTTTTTGTTTTTTGGTTTTTTTTTTGGGGGGGGGGGGGTGGTGTTGACAACGCATGACCGTATAACAACAGAAATGATTAATCACCTACAGTAGTTCCCAGACACGCTGTAATAAGTTCCAGACGGGTTATAATAGCATAATATAGCGGGAGACTAAATGCCAGAGGATTACAAGCAGTTAGTGAGAAAAGGAGGTTTCTCCGTAGAATATGAGTCAGCGGTGGTTCTGTCGTGCGGTCTGCGTGTTTTTACCAGTTAAATTAGACAAGAGCTTTCAATAAACTTTACAGGGCGTCTGAGGTATCGGTGGCCTATTACCGTCTCGCCCGCCCCCCTCCCAGTCGAAACCGGGACCGTCTACCTGCCAGAGGTCGGCTCCAGAAACCACCAGGACTGGCAGTGTCCCTCCGACCAAACCAATAAAATGAAAATAAAGTTGTGCAAGTCTGTCGGAGCAGATCGGGTTGTTTTTTTAAAGATATATGTCAAATCCCCTTAGTCGCCTATAGGACTCCGGTGTTGTAAATAAATCTAGACACGTTGGCCCGGTGTTTTTATTCCACTTTAGCCCTTGAAATGAGGCAGAAGTTCATGGACACATTTGAAACTTCCTGGATCTTTTTTTTTTTTTTCTCCCCCTTCGCCTTATTCTATGGTCACATTTTACCGGTTTATCTCCATTCTCGGGTATTAAAATCCCATTTTGATTCAATATTCCAAAGCTGGAGTGTTGATTCTGAACTGCTGTTCGCAGTAAAATAAATAAATAAACAAACAAACCAGGTTAAAGTAACGGAATGACACAGTCAAAAAAATGGACCAGTTTTTATTTCACCGGGGCAGATGCGGGTTTTCCTCGGGAGCCCGCTGGGGGTATTTTTTTTTTTCCACGAGTCATTTGTTGACACTAAACTTGCGGCACTTGTGGAGTGTTTATTGCAAACGAATTTCTTTAAGGGAGGACGGCTCTTTACAAACACACGCGGCTCCTCGTTGTTTGGGTTTGACACCGTCCCACAGAAAGTTCAGCAAGTTCAGACATGGTCGCAATCAGTGCGCAACAAGACGTGAATTACAATGAATTCTTTCTTTTTAAAAAAAAAAAAAAAATCAGGCTGTCACAACGTTTATGTATCGTCCATCAGGGTGCGGATAAAAGGGAGCTCTTTCAGATATATGGTGTATAAATCCGATAGTGATCTGTTTGTGACAATCATTTATGTTTTAGTTAAAGAAAAAAAACAGATATCGTCTGAAGCTCTGTTATAACTAGACTTCAAGATTGAGCTTTTTTTTTTTTTTTAGTTCGGATCACTATATCTCAAATTCAGAAACAAAACAAAGTTCAAGGAAAAATAACCCGAAATGTCTTTTGCAAAGTGAAGCGATCCGGACAAATATTCAGGAACCGCCAATAATTTATCCAGTTTATGGAATCGAGTCGTCTTCCAGCCCCAGTTTGTACCTTAAAAGTTTCTCATGCTTTGTTTTTTTAACAACTTCGGAATACAGGGATTTTACCCATAGCCATAATAATGTCCTGTGCGTAATTACGCACAGATCCAAACCACTAACGTTCCTTAATGTGAATATACCTGACAAAAAGTAATAACCTGAGGCTCGGCGTTGCATTCAGAGGCAGTATCGACGCTCATTGGATCCGCACCACGGGACTGTCGCGGGACAGAGAAGAGAGGTGTGCCCATCCCAAAACTTTTTCTTCAATGGGCTACCTGTAGAGGCTCCGGGCGCTGCGCATAAATACTCCTCCCTCCGAGGATGAGCTCAGTCCTGAGGGAGACACAGAGACGAAATTAGGTTTTGGGGGGAATCTGGTTAGGGCGGATTATGAACGCTTTTGGACACCAACCATCTAACCAGCAGACAAGCCCCATTCAGCACCACAGCGCTCAGGAGCTCCTGGATATGGCCGTGTACTGCGATAACTACGGCGTGTACCAGCAGAACCTCCACCACCATCACCCCCAGAGGCCGCCGACTCACCCCTCCGGCTACGGCCTCGGAGAGTACGCGTCCGCGTCCTCGAACCCGTACCTGTGGCTGAACGGACCCGGCATCAACTCCTCTCCCTATCTCCCCGGTAACAACGGCACGTCCTACATCCAGTCCGGATACGGCTCGAACCAGAGGCAGTTCTTGCCACCGCCCACCGGGTTCGGTGGAGCGGACCTCGGCTGGCTGTCGATATCCAGCCAGCAGGAGCTCTTCAAGATGGTCAGGCCGCCTTACTCCTACTCGGCACTGATAGCGATGGCCATACAGAACGCCCAGGACAAAAAGTTGACTCTGAGTCAGATCTATCAGTACGTGGCTGACAACTTTCCTTTCTACAAGAAGAGCAAAGCCGGATGGCAGAATTCAATCCGCCACAATCTGTCACTGAACGACTGTTTCAAAAAAGTGGCCCGGGACGAGGATGACCCCGGTGAGTCTTTGGATTACTTTGCCAAAATTAAGGTGTTTTTATTTTAGAGATGTGTATCGTTGTTGTTATTATTATTATTGATATTGATATTGAATCTGCTCCAAGAAATCGCTTGAATCACGTGGTGCTGCACTGATGCTGCTCCTGCTTTAATAAAACTCTTTAAAATTGAACGAAACCTGTTGGAGCGACTGAAATCTTTCCATCTTCCTGCCGGTTTGGTGACTTTTTTGGGGGGAAATTTGATTTTAAAGACGAACAAGGAGGGGGGGTGGTGAGATGCACGGTCCTCAGCCATGTAGCCCGTTTCTAACCCTCGCTCTGTCTCTCGTCCAGGCAAAGGAAACTACTGGACGCTGGACCCCAACTGCGAGAAGATGTTCGACAACGGGAACTTCAGGCGGAAGAGAAAGAGGCGAGCTGACCTGAGCGGGGCCGACGGCGTCTCTCTCCCCGTCAAGTCGGAGGACGGCCCGCACAAGCTCTCCGACACCGCCAGCCTCCTGAGCTCCTCCCCGCCCAGCCTGCACGGATCCCCGGCCTCCACGGAGCCCAAGTCGTCGCCGTCTCCATCCGCGGAGCACAGCCCGTGTTTCGGAAGCTTCGTGTCCAGCGTGAACTCGCTACTGGCGGGTGGGGCCGGGGGCGGCGGCGGCGGAGGCACCGAGGGCCCCCGGGGCGGGGAGCGGGACTACGGCTCCGGGCACCTCGGGGGACTGTCTCAGACCAGAGAGGGCATGTCCGGACTTGGCTCCTACTCGCCCACTTTAATCTCTCCTCTGAACTCTGACAACAACAGAATCAACTACTACACATCAGTACAGAGCCTCTCCAACCATTTCAGTGTCAATAACCTCATATACAGCCGGGAAGGAACAGAGGTGTAGACGGTCTATCTTTGTCGGTTCTGGGCTTTTAACCGAGAAAAAGTCATTTACCACTCATTGTTATCCTTCACATTTCTTAAGTAGCCTACTGTTATTACTTATTACTCATTTCCTGCTTTAGCAGGCCTCGTTCTGATATCACCACTGGGATTAAACTGGTGTTTTTTTGCCACAATAATCCTCCCAAACTGGGTAAAAAAAATTATTGGATATATATATATATATTTCAGTGTATTAGAAAAAAGGAACACGAACTGCCCCTGCTCCATCACGGTTTGTTCATACCGGTGCAGCAAACATGTTTATTTCTGTAGAAAATTCATTTCACACCCTTTGCCATGGAGATGTGTCCCTGAACTGATGGATGCGTAACTCTACCTGTTGTAGCTGCTCCCTTGGGCCGAGAAGAAAGAAGGAGACACATATGTACAGAAATTATTTTCATAAGAAGAAACGTGACATGTATTTTAGACTGAAGTGTGTTGTTGTTTTTTTTTTATTTAAACTCATGTCGATGTTTGAATAAAAGTCATTTATTCTAACTCCACCCTCGAGGCTTATGTGTCGTTTGCGTACTTGTCTCCATGAGCGTCGAATGAAACAAACTCGGGGAAATAACCGTCGAGACTGTGCAATACTTGATGGTATTTACTTTAAATTGTCATTTATACGATACATTATTTTATTTATCTCCCATCTGGGTCTCGGTTATGAAAGGTAATGCCAGGTCTTGTCTTTATTTCCTCAATGAATACCTGTGCTATTCCTACTGAGACCTACACAGTGCGAATGTAGGGTCAGGCAGTAGTGGTACAACTTTATTCTGCACTGTGCTGCTTTTAAAATCACTTGTAAAAAAAATTGACCCTCCAGGGGGTCATTTATTTCCTGTTGAACAATTCTGGATCCAGATAAAGCACAACGGGCCCTCCTGAACCCCCCTCCCCCCTTTTTTTAGTAGATTTTCAGGTTAAATCGGCCGTTTAAAATATTTTGGAGACCCCGCTGCGTTCTCTGTCTCCCTCCTAGGCGCCAATAAAATAAGAATTTTTTAAAATAAGGGGGCCCTTAAAATATTCATATGAAGTTCTCAAACGTTTTGATATGATAGGAAAGTGGAAAATAAACCAGTATAAATGCATTAGAAGCCCTGTCAGGAAATCTGAAGTCAAGTGGCTGTAAGCGGTAAAGTGTGTAAGACAGAGACATTTTCCGCTTGTCACTTCCAATAGCCCCATTTCAACAGGCAATCGGACCTTTAACTTATTTCCACGAGGTTCAGAAGTTCAGCTTTTTGTCTGGGGCTGGATTTGACTCAGACTGCGCCTGTTTGATGTTAACCTGTTTGCTGGATATTCCACCTGTCTCCGTCTATTCCCAAAGTCTTGTCACGCAAAACGCTGGCGGTTTCGTGTGTGTCAGTGTGAATCCTGTTAATGGGATTTGTTTTTTTTCTTTCTTTCTTTCTTTCTTTCTTTTCTTTTTTTTTGTGGAACCACTGTGGAAGAGCATCCGCGGAACAATTGACGTGAGAGTTCAACGGCATGTAATGTGCTTTTGTTGTGCTCGTGACCCAGGGGACAACACAACAGGAAAGCATGCGATCGGGTATTGGGGGGGGGGGGGTAGGATGGGTGCAGGGTGGTGGTGGTGGTGGGGGGGTGCACACAAAATATTAAAACAGCCCATGCAGGGGAAAATGTTCAAGTGATTTAACACCCCGCTCCTGTCTTATTTTCAAACAATATGGATACGCACGGAATCAAAGCCTGTAAATAAAAGGAAACACCTTTTAATTGGTTGATAATTGAATGCACTCAGGCGCTCCGTGGGTCTGGAATAAAAGAGGAAAAAAAAATTAATTGACAAGACATTCGTGTCCCTTGTTGGAACACAATGGAAGCTGGCAATCCAGGAGATCCCCTCCTGGGCTCAAATGAAAATATTGCGATCTGAAGATCTGGGAACAAATTATCTCCCTCCGGCCACATTTTGCTCTATTATCTGTGGAGCAGGGCCACCGATCAGACAAAGAGGATTTTTGTCATATAGGAGCAGGTTCTCACAGTAACAAGTTTTCTGTTGAGAATCCTCACCGCGTCCGGTGAATGGAGTATAAAGCGCATTCAGAGGGCTTTTAGTCCTTATTACGGTCATTTCTTGAGCCCTGGGTCCAGTTTCTAACTCTTCCACTCAAAGTGGAATTGTCAGGATACGTTAATTCGGTTTTTTTTTGGGTGTAAATTAGGCAAGTTCATTTCTTCCAAGTACAGTTTTGGGGCACAACATCACATTTATTTTTACAATCCACTAATGCGTTTTGATTTGCTACTAAAGATGAAGCCAGCGCTCTGTATTATGCTGTAATTAAAGTCAGTCCCACTTTTACCAGCTCCAACATTAGGATGCTTACACATCATTGCATCAGTAATTAGAATCAAGTAAATATATATATTATTCTGAAATGGGCCACTCTGCAGAATGTGTAATTTTACTAGTGGTACTTTAAGTATACTTTCAGCTAGTAGGTGTGTACTTTTACTGAAGTTAAGTTTTGAATGCAGGATTATTACTGGTAGCTGAGTGCTTCTCGTGCTGCTACTTTTACTTAAGTAGGAATGCACCTGTGTTATCAATTTACAACCCCAAGCCTGCATGCAAGCAACACACACATCCCAGTGCATCCACTTGCTTTCCAAGTTTGATTCGGCCCCTCAGTTCTAGAAATGTAACATTACAGTGCCCTTTACCCCAAAGGGCACATTTACCCGGGCCATATCAGTCAGGCCACCATGTCTATGTGCTACCTGCTTGAGGGCCCCTGCCTCCAGGGCTAAAGGCCCAGGCTCTGCAGAATACCTCTGCATAAGGGTGGCCCCGGTCCCCATACACGCCTGGTGGGCTAAACCCATAATGATGGGTTTCATCCTCAAAGGGTCATTCCTCCAAAGGCGAGGTTCGCCCTTTATTGAAGGAGCCGGGGTCTCAGAGCTGGATTATTTTAACCGTCTTTCTGTTTACGGGACGAGATACACCGACAAGTCATCCGACGCCAGCTATGGAGAGAAGGGATGGGTATTACTGACAGACACCAAATCCAACCGCCACAGAGAGAATAAATAAACATAAACAGGGAAGTTGCTCTGTTTAGAGTCAGGTTTACTTTCAGCTCAGGGCAGCGTAGATAGAACAACAAGGAAGTCATGAAAGGAAGTAGTCTGCAGCTCAGGACCTGCAGGTTTGTCCGTGCCGGCCAGAGAGTGACATGAGCCGGAGTGATGAATCACTGCTGGATAGAGTTGCACTCGGCAAAGTGAGAAACTTAACTCCCTTTAGCTTTTAAGCGAGATCTCGACTGATAAATAAGCAACTACAACAAGACTCGCAACCCTCTCTCCATCCAGAACCTCCACTTAAAAGGTAAGGTGCAGGTATTTCCTAGGACACATGTTATAGGCTTATTTACGATGATGTAGAGATGTGCAAGTAACTCTGAGAGCCGCTTTGTATGGCAGTTTGTTGGTTTGTAAAGCATTCGGGATTTCAAACAAAAAGATGTGTCCTGAGCCTAATAATTCTTCACAGCCCATATAACACAACCTTACAGGCAAATCTGAGGGGGTAATATGAAAAGGGAGACTGCGTGTCTGACCCCAGTGAAGAACATGATAGCTTGGTCATAGGGGGGGGTGCTGATTACAGTCTGGGTCCACCCTGAAATTTCACATCTGTTTGTAGCAGTCAGTGGGAATTATAGGGATAATTTCTTATATTACAGCTCAATCTCTTGAGGAAGTTAAATATTTAAGTGAACAATATGATGACAGCTTCTGGGGAAGCCACTATGCGGCTGTAAAGAAGAGAGGGTGGGGGTGGGTGGGGGGTTAACCTCTCTTCACTGTACTTTAAAAGGATTGTGTGTGCAAATGATAGCTGAGGCGAATGTCTATCAGTTGGCATGACCTGATTCGGTTTCATCTTCCCCCATCCGAGGCCCATAAAGAGCCTAACGTATGGGCCGGTAACGGCATGGGATCCCCGATCCGGACGAGCAGCCATATGGATTATTTTATACAGAACAAGAGCCATCTCGGTGGAAACAGCTTGGTTGTTCGGAGCATGTGAAAATGTGCAGACACATATTCCAGCAACTCTTGTCCATATTCTCTGCTTTGTTTTTCAGTTTCCCTCATTTCAGATTTGATCAAATAAATATTCAGAACCGGGTCCGTTACTAATGAATGCTAAAGTATCTAAGATCATTAGATACTTGCTTGCTGAAATTCAACAGGTTATCCACCGCACAATTTGTTGTTTTTGATTTCAGCATGATTTTCTTTAACCATGTTAAGCTCGATCACCCCCCCCCCCCCATTTCACCAGTGAAAACAGGTTTGTTTGGATACCAGGACCAGAAATTATTGGTGAGCACAGGAAGGGCAGCCGCTTCAGAGCCCGTAAGGCTTGCCAGCAGAGGAACCTGCGGAAAGAGTCAAAGAGATACAAGGATTAACGGACTAGAACGAGTCCCAGTAAATCCAGAGCCAGGGCCTGTCTTCACATCGCTCTGTCTGGAAAACCTATCCCCAAAACAATGTAACTTATCCCCCGCTCACTCTATTGCTGGAATATATTTTGACAAAGTCTTTGTTCTCACATTAGGGAACTGTAGGCAGATCATCCGTTATCCGTGACCTTTGTCATAACAAACCGTGGCAGTGGTTTTACACACTGCTGAGAAGTCAGGAAAGAAAGTTCACATGAGCCACGCTGATGTCTCTAACAAGATATGGGTCATTCGGACTGACTTGAAGTCAACCTGCTGTAAAAAGAAAAATCAAATATGTAAAGAAGCTACTCGGCCTCATTCTAAATTCTCTTTCACCGTGGATTTTTATTTTTTTTTATAACAATTTTCTCTGATAAATTCAAAAAAGTGAGAGGCTTACTCTTGAGCCCCTCAATAAATCTGCTGCCATTCATCACCTACATGAAATTCCAAACCATGACCTTATGAGAACAATATTCAGGGTTCATGGAACATCAATTTCTATGTGCAGTGCAGCAGAACAAATATCTGAGTAACGGCCAATATGTAATCATTTTAGCTCGGTTCAGGGACCACTTTAAGTCTTGCTCATGATAATAGTGCATTTTACCTGTCGGCACAAGCTTAAACCCAAGACGGTGATTGCGGCAGTGTGTTAATAAGTCAGAGACACGGTGTAAAAAACAAAAAGAACAAATAATTTTGAAATTAAAGCAACTGCAGTAAACAGTCTTAACACTTCTTGGGGGATAAAAGCATGTTTTGTGTTGCTGACGCCTCGCAGTGATACCACCCGGCTAGCAGCACCTGCGTGCTGTCATTACCTGCTCTTCACAGACAGGAAGCGGTGACAGATGACAGAGGAAGTAGCTACCCAGAGGGGAATCCATTTTACTCGCTTCAGCCTTGGACTGGTGGTGGCGAGACGGAAGTGAGGAGATCATTCAGTGCTCGGGGTATATCCTCAAAATAGCTACCTCTGCGCCGCTTGTCAGTCATTGTCAGTAGTTCTAAAGGAAGCTATCTCTCAGTGGGACTCTTACATCGGCTGAGGCTGCTGTTGTCAAAAGACACAGCCCACCTGGAGCACGTTTGTACTTTGAAACAGATCTGGATGCACGTCACTCAGAAGCAGTTGTGCGGAGCCATGTTCTGCAGCGTAGAATTAAACAAGCTATTGGCATTATGAACTGCTTATGTTGTTTCACCTGCTCCCGTGATGCATAATTCAGCTTCGGTCCAACATGATGGTGCATCTGCCCTGAGGAATTCTGTGTCTGCATCCCCCCTCAACCCCCCGACCCCCCACCCACCCCACCCCTCTCAAAACAACACTCCCCCCCGGCCCCTTAATGAGACCCCCTACCTCCTGCCTCTATTATGAGGGATGCATACCAATATAGAGACAGGAGAGGGGGAGACAGACCGAGCCTCAGAGACCTCTGGAGTCCTCCCTGGCCTAAACCATCAAACGCACCCCTCACAGAGAGTCGAATAATGGGCCCGATCAACATTTAACCGAGTTTTCCCCATGTAAGCCGCAGATGATCTATGGCTAAAGGCTCTAAATGATAGCCTTTCAAAAGGGACAGTCATGCCCCCACCAAAGGCTCCTTTTGTGTTTGCCACTAATCCCAACCTGCACTTCAAGGCCCCGGCTCACTTCTGAGGCAGCTGCTATCATCCTAAAGGGGGGGGAGGTATTAATCTCAAACGACTTTAATCAAGAAGATGTAATGCTGTGATAAGTTGATCACCCCCTTAAGCATGTAATTATACCACAATCGGCAATTAATATTATTACCATCCATGGCTTTTATTCTTTTATTACCTAAAATAATTAACATTGTGAAATTTCCACACAGTATTAAAAAAAATACAGATGAGTCATTGTTACACCTTTGTTGAAACTTTTTTGAGTCATCTCTTTGTGGAGCACTGGGACAAATTTTAAAAATATGAGCAGCAGCAGCAGAAGCAGCAGAAGCAGCAGGAAACAGAGAGGAGATGCTTATTTGCCAGACAAGTGTTAAAACAAACATCAGCGTGCAGCAAGTGCTATGTGTTGACTCTGGTATTGGAGTCTATCAACCCCAAACAGCTTGTGTGTCAACTATAAACACAAGTTATGCACCCTTTCTGGGGAAACAGGCTCCCAGGCTCAGTGCTGCTGCAAAAGCTCCCCTGTGAACACTCGGGGCTGAGCTCACTCTGCCATTGTAACTCATGCTGGGTTTTTCGTGATAAAAACAAGCTAGTGCCGTGTCGCTGTAACTCATTTAACGCAGACTGTTCCCCGCTTTGTCACGTGATGGCATTCCAGTGCTGTGACATAATCCAGGATGCACACGCACACACGTGCACATGTTTTCATATGTGTGTGTGTGTGTGTGTGTGTGTGTGTGTGTGTGTGTGTGTATCCACTCCACATTGATAGTGACAGCACCGCTCGTCCATAGAAGTGTGTTGACATGCCCCCACTTGACAAAGAGGCCTTTTTTTTTTTTTAATTCACCATGAGGGAAAATAGGTTTTTACAAGCTTCAGATAATCTGAGGCACACAGGGGCATAATTAGACAGTGAGAGGGAAAGACTGTATTTAGCCTGTGAAATAGAGATGGTGTGCTGATTTCTGTGTGTATCACTGGGTCATTCTCATGCCCCTGTGTTGACTTACATTAATTTAAAGGTGAATCAGAGTAGATGGGCACATTAGAGAAAGAAAGCATAACATTTTCTTAACCTAAAACCAATTAATTAAACATTTCTGAGACTGGATGGAGTCAAGTGTCACAGTATACATCCCGTGAAGGATGTGGCGCGCTGATGTTGGCACTTGCACGGGGCGATAACGCTTTATCGGTGATAGAAAGCTGGTGTTAGTTCAGTAAAATACACAAAAAAACGAAAGTGGAGTTTGGCACTTCTCATGACAGCTTCCAGTGTCCCTCCATCCCGACCATCTTCCGTTGCAAATCAGGCTACGGTTTGAAGAGCCTTGTTTTTCTAACCCCTACTGTTCTCAGCATGGAGCAGCTTTTTAAACCCTCGTCGCTACGATGAGAAAGTGGTGAATTGCTTCTGAATAAAAGCTCAATCAAGCTTCCTCTAGGTTCCTGTGCCACGCAAGAAAAATGGTTATGCCCTATTTCTATAAAATTGCCTTACAGTCGTCCACTCTATGAGCTTAAATGGGCCGTTAAAAGACTTGTGGGGATGACACACTTTTCTATTTACTTTAAACTGCCAGGGACCAACTCACTGACAGGGACATCAAGATTGATGGGACTCCGTCTTAATTAGGTGGGTCAGGCCTTGGCCAGATAGCTTTGTGCGACTGTCAGTGCCCCTCCCTATATAAATTGTGTAATTATCCCTTTCATTACACTCAGCTTTCAGGCTACCTGATAGAATTCAAAGGGAGGTGTCACTGTCTCTTATCATTATGCTAATGGGGCTTGTGACCGGCAGTTAAATCACAATAGAGGAGGGGGTGGACAGTAGCTATCAAACTAGTCTGCCAGTCTAGCGGACGACCTCAGTCAGGGACCTGTCTGTCTGCTGGGTGATGGGCCACAACATGTTAGCAGGCCCACAGGGGATGCAAAGAGAGGGGGGGGGCACCTTGGGACAAATCCCAAAGGGCAACCCCCCCCCCCTTTCTCCCCGACCTTCATCTGCATATTGCTGAGCAGCTCAGATGCCTCCTCAAGAGCCATTTGAATATGATTAGACATTAATGACCTTCACAAATGAGCAGACAGAAGATGCTTTGTGTGGGTCTATCTCAGGACTCCTCTGGTGTCTGGGGATGTGTAGTTGGATCTTGTAACACCCCCCCCCCTTTGTCGTGTCAGGCTTCGCAGTTAACATTCAGCAGTGTCAAATGTGGACCCACGGCACTGTAAAGAGAATTTGTTGAAGGGGGGAGTGGCAAACGCTTGATTTCCATTCTGTTAAATAAGCCAGGCACACTGCCCTCTGCGTACATGTCAACACTGGGAGCTTGTGTGGGTCACACACTAATGACTGAGTTTACAGCTTGGTGCTCCCGTCTCGCCGAATGAGCAGAGGAAGTGCTGCAGATTGCGGTATTTCTCCGTCTCGGTCCTTCCTCTTGCGAGAACAAATTCTCCAGAAAAGAAAACACCCTCATGATCAGATCACACATTCTGAATTTATCCATCCCTCAGTATTTATTTTTCAATTCCTGCGGAGTGGCAACAGAACGGTGACACGTGTTGAGCTGAGCAGGGGCTGGGCTGCTTCTACAATTGGATCAGGCCGTATATCCAATAAATATAATGAGGATGAATCAGAGAGTTGTGCTGTTTTTAACGGGGTGTAATGGTACGAGCGCTGACAGCATAATAGCTCCGGCTCTATTGACTTTTCTCATTACATAGTGGCAGAGGCCTTGTCCAACCACTATATTTAACCACCGCTTGGGCAATCATCTCGGGCCCATATTACTGGACAGCCTTTAATGAAGAGCACAATCATCAGGCGTTTAGGTTTAATGAAAATGAAAAGAGCCACCTGCTGAAGTGCACAATCGGGCCTCAGAGACAAGCAACCGTTTGAAATGATCCCCCAGTTGAATCATGCCCCTCACTGACATAATGGACGCGATAATCGAATGTGCTTTTTTCAATTATTCGAGTTATTAATGAGTCACCCAAATATCTGGGGACAAGAAAACAAAGCCGCAATGCGGTATAACACGTAAGAGGCATTTCTGAGATAATGGTGTCATTGTAACAGCATTAAGGGGCTCCGGCTCCGGTGTAAACGGGCTGATCGAGCGTACAGTGTTGTTTCTGACTGAAAGCCAAGCCCATGGCAGAGCTGAAGAAGCTGTCAGCGTTTCTGTAAGACAGGAGAAAGCCTGCTCTTACAGACAATGCATCCTTCATTAACCCACTCCGCCGAAGTCCATATCAGGTAACCCACCATTCTCCGACAAAGCCCTTTCTACTCACAGATTCTAATGTGAGAGGGCGATTTGAGTGAGGAGACAAATGCCTGATGAAAGTGGTTGAGAGGATTCGGAGGACAAACTGAAGTGTTGGCGCTGGCCTGAAAAAAATTTTCATCAGCTGATATTTCACATTAACCGATCTCTCTTTATGGGGATTGCTTTGAAGATGAAAAATTTGTCTTACGAGTTGCTCTTGTCTCACTTTTCCTCAGCAACTGGTGGAGGGAAGCACACCTGCAGGTCAGGCTAGACTCCTATTTACTGTCAACAGCACAGGAGGTCAACATGTGGGATGGATGAAGAGTTTTAAATAGTAATCACCATCCTGGCTGATGGTCACATTAGTTGTATTGCAATAAATATGTCAAATATTAGGGAAGTCTTGTTATAGACTCCCACAGCCATTTTACTTATCTCAGTTTTCTCTAGGCTAATGAACATAATTGTCTAAGTCTATTTTCCTTACTCTGTGATTAGCATTGATTTAGATTTAGCAAGTAAAAACAATTAGTATAGTACTTCCTTAAAATATTGAATTCCCATATATATTACCCCGTTAGTGTCTGTGCTGGTTATGTTATGGTGGATACAGACACTGTCCATATAAATATATTCATCACATTCTGACTTACACAGTGAAAAAAGCCTGTCTCAATTTCTGCAACCACAAGGTGATAATTTCGAATGTTTTGTCTGGCAAATATTTCCTAAAGATTCGATTTATTGTCCTATAAGACAAAGAAAAGCAGCAAATCCTATCATTTTATTCACTTTGCCAATTCTGTACTAACCCGCATGTTGTAACAAGGGATGTGTATTTAGAAAGGGGAGAATAAACTCAGTATAAGTCTGTTTTGTCCAGTCTTTTATTTACTGAACTGAAGTGGTTTTCATTTTACAGCAGACAGGTCTCTATTAGGTAAAATCCCAGTGGGTACAAATCATTACAACTGAAGATTTTACCGAAGAAAAGGGGCATACGTTGACGATTTATGAACAAAAATAGGTTAAAGTCCACTCGGATTTACATTGCTGCGAGCTACTGTATGTCACTGGGTGTTTGTTATGTCTCTGTTGGTCCACTGCCCTCGCAGACATGGTCTTGTTTTCCCCCGCGTCCCGGTTGCAGACCCAGGCTTTGTCATACATGATGGCCAGCTCTTTGAGGCCGTGCCAGCTCCTGAACACTCTGAGCTGATTATTTTGACATCTTATGGCAAGTAGAACTCTCCTCTCAGCAGGGTTGCGCTTAAGCACAGCGAAGAAGCATTCCTTTGTTAAGTGTTTGTGTCACACTTAAAGGATTAGAAAGCATTTGAAAAGCACAAGGAATAATGTTTGGAATCACCTACTGAAGAGTTTTTACCGCTCAGGTTATCCGGGCAATGAACCACAAATTTATTTATGGGGTAAAATTAGCAACTTTGCCAGAACAGGGTGAGCAAGTGGTCCCCAGAATCCGGGTTTGGGCAGTGTTCCAGGAGCTGGCAGGGGTTCACTGTATGGAAAAGTATGTGTTACCCATATGATATTTTACCCATTTGACAGAATGTACATTTATGTCCCCATATTTCATAGTTTCTGTCAGGGTCATTTTAAATCCCTTCACCTGTATCTTACATTTAAATCTTCACATGTGGGCATGTCTGAGTCTAAAATGGGAAAGGCACGCTGGGATAAATCACTGCAGACATTTCGACCTCGTTGGTTCCCATACATCTCCGATTTTATTGTGTCTTAGGATCCTCTGTCTTGATATGGCCTGGGTATGGTGGCAGAGGTTTTTGGTTTCTGGTCGGAGGGAGGAGAGAGGCCTCTGCTGGGCAGGTTGTGGCACTGATTAGTTCAGTGCAATTACTGTCTATAAAAATACAGTAATTATGGAGTAAAATATCTGAATTCGACATATCGCCACATGGAAACTCGACGTGTTTCTTTTTCTCAAGTTTATTTTTTTTTTTCACCCTCTAACTTTGTTGCTGGTGCTGGTAAACACATAAACTCTCCAGAGAATCCAATAATTTCATGTCGAGAATGTGATGAAAATGATAATTTCTAGAGATTCTGAATTTCAAGACCCAGTTCATCCAAAAATACAAAAGGGCATATTTTCTAAGACTGGAAATATCTTGCCATGAAGATAGTTTTGGGTTTATTTGTGTGTGTTTTGAGACATATGTCTCTGAGATTATAGCTTCCAAATCAATAGGGCACAGGGTAACGTGATTCCGTTATTTGTTTCCAAAGCAATAGAAAATTACATTTCATAATTTTGCAAAGCAGCATGTTTTACCAGTTAGTGTCATCATAACTGTGAGTGAACAGTTTTCATTAGCGCTAAAGAAATAGTCCATTTAAAATTCTGACTGTGTGTTCAGTGGACTGTTTCTGCACACAGTTTATTTTTTGTTTATTTTTTAAGGGACCATGTACAAATCAATCATTTCATTTTCTCATTTTCATGTCATTTTCCTTTTGCAGGTCACAAATCACAGTTTATTTGTACTTTTGAAATAGGAAGTAACTACAAAAACAACATAACAACTATGTCCCTTGATTTTTTCTCCCCAAATTTGAATGAAGCAACCCTTTAAAAGAACTTGATTCTCATAAAAAAGATTGTTTAAAAGCATCCAAGTGAGAGAACTCAGCGTGTCAGTCATGTTCTCCAGTTTCAGCTCCCTGAATGGTTGAGGGGAGATGGACATCACTTAGGGATCCCTAGGGGAAGAAATTCCTCCAAGACTTAGTGTTTTTTCTCGCTGCTCCTCACAAACGAATTCCCAAGCCATTTCCATTAAGAGACTTGGAGCAGGCTTTCTTTGAGCTTCCCAAAATGTATAAAAAAGCCAAAGGGCAGCGTTTTGTCAGACAAACCTCTGAAGGTGTAATCCATAGTGGTAAAAACACTCTTGGCTGACCTTTGGCTTGAACTATCAGATGTCTATCTTCCTCATGGTGAACTATGAGTTTATCTCAAGTTAAATAAAGCTCTGGTGGCGCTTTGAGCCTGATTTTTTCACACATCGGTGCTGGCAGGCGGTGTCCAGGTTTGTTACAAATCCCCACAGGAGAGGTGAGTGACACGTCTCAAATGTTTACATGTGGCCCCTATTCTCCTGCTCAGGATCTGAGAGGCAGGTTGGCAGCGCAGCATTTCCCCCCTATGCCTTCACAGAGGTTGTGTTACTGCGTCCATACATCACCCTGACATGGGTGCACTCATTGAAACGGCATGGCTAGACCCTGTCTACGCGATGATGACATATTTGCCATTCCACTCAGTGAGGTGTGCAAGCGTCTTATCACTCTCTTATCGCTGTCACAGACCCAGCGGCTCGAACCATGCACGTCCTCCGTCCAATTTAATCAAATGTCATTTGCATGATTTCACGTCTTGGCGGCTTGTAGCACTCGATAGATGATCTAATTAGGGCGAGACCCCAACATTTAGGCTCTGACACCGATACGCCCCTGACCAAGCCTGGGAGCCCCCTTCGGCACAGCTTCCCTTGCTCCTCCCGGGGGTAATGGAGGGAGGAAGAATGTGGAGGGAGGAAGTAAGTTTCCTCCAGGCAGATTGCTGGATGGAGAGGCTGAGAGACGGACAGATGACAATGGCAGCGAGGCCGGGGCCTGAGTGTCGCCTCAGGGAGACCTACACCCTGCTACATGTTGGCTCCAGCCACTGCGCTAAGTGCACCGAGCGGAGGCCTTCGCAGCGGATTTGGCAAGGTGATCCCTTCACCCAACCCCCATCCATCTCCTGCCAGCCGTTCCCCTTCTCCCTCCTTCCCGCCTCAGCCCTTCTCTTCTCTTCCTCTCTTCGTTGACACCCAACAGGGAGGTGATGAGTTGACGCAGAGGGTGAAGACAAGTCCTGGAGCTTTATCTTCACCATTACTACTTTTATATCTTTTTTTTAGTGTTGATCTAATTATGTATGTGTTTTTTTCTTTCAGGCAACAGTGTAACTGAAAATCTTTTTTCTTTCTGGTTCATTAATTTATTTTAAATTTAGTTTTTTAAGTAGTTGATTGCTGATTGCTTATGTATAGTTGTCATGAATATATATATATATATATATATAAAAACCTGCTTTTGGATTTTTCAAGCTGGAACTTATATTGATTTTTGGTTTTTATAAGGGTTTGTTAGTTTATTAAAAGAGCTGTCACCAACATACATACACACACGTGACATTTTACCATTGGAAACTGTCCTCAGTTCTCTCTGTTGGAGAAAGCATGCGATGATGAGACTGTTTCTAAACCACTTCAAACTTAATTTGCCATTTCTGTACTGGAGTTTGCACAGCTGACATATCTGCAAAGAGGACACATCAGCCAATATACGAGATTTTTCGGTTCGGCTCTATTATGATCCAGCATGTGATTGTAATTGTGTTTCTCTCCCCACTGGACTTTGCTGTGGCGATGATTCAGTGCTTCAAAATCTCAGCTATCACTTCGGTGAGTAAATTTATCATGATAACCAATAGAAACTATGGCCAAAGCTGGAAAAATAAGACACAAATTGTAATTAACCCCAACTACCCTTTAATGGAAGGAGGTCAGGCCTATGGTGAGTTGGGGGGTCAGCTGGTTATATAGACAAATTGTTTCATACACATGCAAACAGACCCTAAGCACTTCTGATCCCTCCAGTAGTCAGACACTGTGTCTCCACATCTGTGCTGAATGACACTGAACATAGCCTCCTATAGAGAGGCCGCATTGTTTCTTACGCAGGTTTTCGAAAGCCGATATCAAATTCTGCCCTCCTCAAAGAACCTCTGTTTTATCGGAGAGGGCAGGCAGGTGATTGCGGCTTTTAAGACTTTGCATCATAGGGTGAAATGCCACAGCGACAGAGCTCAGAGGAGAGGTGGAAAAACTGATGATGAATAGAGTAGAGGCAGAGAAGTATTGAATTACAGAACAATTCCCAAAGGTAAACTTCAGGTATTAAGATGCTCTGGTAATTTGTAGTGTCTTGTGTAATGTTTCTGATCTTTTTTTTTTTTTTTTTAAGTTCTCATCGCTCTAGGTATGAATGTTGAGGTGAACAAGTTGACAGATGAAATTATAGTCTTTATGACAACAGCCCTCAAGGTTTATTTCTGCGGTCAGTGCCGTAAATTTGGGGCGGGTGCGACGATGATTGACGGCCTTGTCAAAGAGCTTTGCAAATCCTTTAATCCGTTCATAAAGCTCAATAGGGGGCACTTGATGCACTATATTCTGGGCGCTCTCTCCCCATCTGGCTTCTGTAAAAGACACTCGGTGCTGTCAGACGCTGCGAGAGCCTCGACAGGAGCAGATGACGTGCAGCGTTGAGAGGATTTGTGACATATGATCACAAAAAAACACTCACTATACAGTATTACAGTAACATAGAGATAGTAGGAGGCACTGTTTAACCGTATAATTAACAGAATTTCTTACGTTTGTCTTGTAATTTAAATTCTTGCCTATTAAACCTAAATGCTTCGCCAGAAAAGTGCTGTTTCTCTTTCCAAACGAGGGAAAGGAAATACTGTACAAAGCAGGCTAGAATTTATATGTGCTTTCCATGGCTGCAGACTGCTGGAATCTCCGTAGTTTTATGGCCATATGGATTGAAGAACAGCTTGCAGTCTCTGACCAAGTGTCTCAGTTACAGTCCAGTGTCTGTGATCTATGGATTTGTCTCCCGCTCCAGTGACAGTCTGAGCTCTTCCTTTACACAGAAGGCTTTTATCTCATGGAGACACAGATGAACCTTGAAAGCGCTAAGAGATATAAACTAACATGTTAAATAAGATCGTAAACTAAGAAGACTCATACTTGCGCAGGAGTGCATTTATGTTGCGGATGTTTTCTGTAATTTCACAAAATTCTGTGTCATGGTTAAGATACTTAAAGCTCATATCTAAAGGTACAATCACCCTGATTTGTGACACAAAGTACACCCAGAGTAATTCCCAGTTATAGGGTAACAATAACTGCTACTATCCCTGTACTACAAGATTTCGATAGGGATTTGTTTGTTTCAGTTGTTCCAGATATTGAATGCTGCCACCTGGTGCGAAGCATAAGCAACTTACCCTCCTAAGAGCTTTTAGCATCACGAAGGCCTGACGTGTTTTGTGTTGCAGAAGATTGAGGCTGAGATTGTGACTGTAAATGTATTCACGTCAAAAATCGCGAAAATTAGGGAAACGCACCTTGATAATAAAAAGCAAAAACTTGTGGGTCAATATCGGATGATCAGTTAAAAATGATTAAGAAACGAGACCTGTAAGTAGGTATACAATTATATAAATATACAAAACACAATGTGGAGCTTTAGATGCACTGGCTCGGGGTCAAAGCTATAGCTGAGTAAGACTTAACCAGGTGGTGTAATACACATCTTCCTGTAGAAGCCCTCCGGCGGTGCAAACCACCAAGATCTGCCCCATCCTCGGACCATAATAGATGTACAGTCCTATGCAAAAACTACTCTCAGTAAATCGTTTCTCAAATCAATCATGACCTTCATTCACAAGCGCTGATTTGCCTGCTTTGGCTGGGTATTGTTCTCTGCAATCCACAATGCAAAAATTGATTCAAACGTTACGTTCTTTTCCCCATTCATTGATTTGTTCTAAACCTCTGTAACTGTTTACAACATTAAACAATGTCTGCATACCCTGACTTGAAATGTGGAAAAGATGAGTGGCTTCTATCTTTACAGAAAAACAGGTCACCGACAGATCTTTATGCAAAACTAGAGAAACATACTGACTCTAAATCACCTGTTGAATACCTGTTCTAAAACCAAGGTTGCAGCATATTCAGTGTTTTTATAAATTTGCCTCTAAATGTCTTCATCTTTTTATGTTTTTTATCATTTCTCCTATCTGAACCATAGAAACATGGCAGTTCTGAATTAACACAGGACACGAAAATCTATCAAATTCTTTTGCAGAACTTCCTTTTTTTTTTTTTTTTTTTTTTACTGCCCTGTGAGATTTATCGTTGTTGATGTTCACTGTTCCTTTCTGTGTCCGGGTCAAATGGCGCCAATTCAGTTCAAACGTGCGCTTTGTCAGTAGGTTAACTGTGTGTGCCTACGTGTTGCACCCGCTGATATCTATCACACCTGCCAATCAGGGGCACATTAATCAACAGTGGTGTCAAACGGCATGGGGCAGGGAAAGTGCTCAGCCCTCTCTCCGTTCCATCCATCACTCTGGCTGTAATCCGTCATCTAGCATCAGATGTAGATTCTTTTTTCTTTTGTTTTTTTTTAGGCACATTGACTGATTGGTCAGAAAAATTCTGCGCAGATTGATTGGTTCAGTTCGTCTCCATCATGGCTGTGAGACCAGGCCGGACACCTTCTCTGTCTCTCCTGGCCCAGTCAGGTAAAGTGGAGAATTGGCTTCAGGTGATTTGGAGAAGATCTTATCTGCTGTTAACAGAGGAATGACACCATAATGGAGCAGCAGGGGTGCAATTACCTTTTAGCCCTCCTCCTCCTCCTCCTCCTCCTCCTCCTCCTCCCCTTCCCTCTGCCTGCACCTCGGCTTTTACTGACAAATTAAGATTAATGACGGAGATAAATAAGGAACTTGCCCTCCTTCCAATATCACATGGTCAGGTTGAGTGTGAGAGCACAATGTAGAGGTGTAGAAGGACAGCTTATCACTTGGTGTTATTCTCTTGTGAAACATGCTCTGTTATTCCCAATCCTTTGTTGGAGTAAGGAGCAAATGCAATTTTCAGAATCATATTGAAAGATAAACAATAAAAATTTATACTTTATATACTTTATATATTTTTCCTGTTTTTTTTCCAGCTTTTTACATTTTTTCAATCTTAAAAAAATAATCTCCATTTGAGTGATGTGAAAACCCAGTAAAAAGTCAATAAAGACAACAGACAGTATAGAGAAGAATGTTTTCAAAATATATACAACCACTGACAAAGGTAGACAGAAGATAGTATATAGAAGTAAGTGCGATCAGTGCAATGTGTAAAATGCGTGAGGTATGTATGTATATGTGTTATCACACCTGTTGCTGAGGCGTGGTGTCAAGAAAGATCCGGATTCAGAGCCATAAGTGTCCATTACTTCATGGGAAAATGCATCAAGGACACAGAGTTTGAGAGGTTCACGCCTCTCTCACTGCTGCTATGGAGGGAGAAGGTTATTCAGCCGCTGGTGATAAGGACATGAAATAAAAAAAAGTGTTTTCAGGTTGAGACACTCGGGTATTTTTTTTTTGAGGAATTTTCTGAAAGCATCTGTTGAGTTGTGTATTTTGCTTTTCATATTTTTGGTTTGCAATGGTGGATGTATGAATTTATAGGTAAGAAGCCTTTTGAGGTGTTTGGTGTGTTGTAGACCCCCCCCCCCCACACACACACACACACACACACATACACATATATACACCCACCCATACCTCTCAGTTGTCTGTTTGAAATTAACTCCTCAAGGTGGAAGGAGACCAAAACCCCCTTCCCCCAACCCGCTATGCCCGACCCGAGTGGACTCTGCATGGTGAATGGACCCCCCCCCCCCCGCCCTGCAGCTGGAGGTGTCTGTTTCACAGGCCTCTGTAATGCGGGACCTGTGAGGATAAGGTTTCACAGGTACAAAAGTTTCCGCTTAAATCCTATCACACAGAGTGAGTGGTCAGGGCTCAAGGGTTCTGCATAATCCTGGGTTTATTCATTCGAGTGAGCCAAGAGACGGAGAGTTTGCAGAGAGGAAGAGATTACTGCCCATCTCTGATTTTATTCAATCAATGTTTGCACAGCAAACGACGAGAGGGATCTCTCAATAGCAATTCAGCCATTCCACACTTCAGCACACACAAGAGAAGATCAGTAAAAGATACAGTTAAATATCTCCTCTGGCTGCCGTTAAACAGGTTGATGGTCAGAATCATGGGATGCTACAGCCATTTAAAATGCCGTAATTCCTGTCTCCAGGGAGATCTTTATTTCATATCATGACGAGAGTAAAATGACATACTGCATTTATTTGCCAACTGGCTTGAAAGAATAATTTAAGAAATCAAGTCAAAAGTTAGCCTTTTATATTTGCATGTTTCTTAGTTCAGTGACAGGCACTTGTCTGTCAGAGGTCACGCAGGGTCGACGATGGTTTTCATAGGGTAAAAAAAATAAAACAAAACGAGAGGGTCTGTAATGGCCGATAGAGCTATGCTGTGTTGTGAGGAGCTCATCAGTTTCACAGCAGGCGGTTTCGTTGAGACGGGCTTGGACGCGGCCTCCTCTGGAGAATACCACATGCCCCGGCTTCACACTGGGCCCTGGGCGCTGCTACAGGTTCTACACAATCATCCTGCATCATGAACTGTTTTTGCAGGACTTTGGTGGGAGGTATTGCCTTTAATAGAGTAATGGGCTAATGAATAATACTTGAATGTGACTCAATTCACATGGAACGTTTGCACCTCAAAGGGTGTGTCGGATTTTTTTTTTACTCTTGAAACAGAAATTCTGTCCGGGCTCAAATGCTTTTTTGATTCAGTGTAGAAAGCGTGCATTGTCAGAAATTTAATACATATTCACGCTGACGGCCACAAAGCAGATTGCTGCATCCTTCCACGGGTCTCTTGAAGTGTAAGACTTAAAGGAAGAGTGGTTCTTTTGAAGGCAAGTAGAAGGCGTTGCGGGGCTGAGAGGTGGTGGAAAGGGCATGTCCAAACAGACTTTAGGCCCTGAGTGATGGGACACGGGAAACGGTAACAGGACACCTCGGCCCCCGCTCTCATGTCAACACAGTCATGTGAATCACATCTGTGAGAGCGTCTGAAGATCCAGGACACAAGAGACACTGACTCTCAGCAAGATCTATCTCAGTTTCCACAGAATCACAACTTTTGTCTTGATCATTATGTTTGTGGTCATTGCCTGTTTTGTTTTTTTCTTTTAAACTTGAAATCCTTTGAGGTGGATTGAATGGATCTGTAATAAAACTCTATCCCTCAACAAGTCTTTTCCCAGTCGATCCCACATGGAAGTGGGTACAGTTAATATGCAATGCATCACTGAAGTTTAAAAGGCTCAACTTAAGCATTGCTTCTATCATGAACCATGAATTGACGGGGTAAGTAAAGTAACCCACGTGACCTATGGTTCATGAGGTGCTTCTGCAGTTGCCAAGGGGCACAAAGATTGTAGAGGAGATCAACTGATTTAAATGAATAAAGTGATTATTATCGGAACTTTAAAAAAATCAGGAAATCAGCTATTGAAACCTAAATAATCGCTGCTGTGACTGAGAATTCATGAAAGCTTGTTAGAAAGCAAGCAAGCAGAGAGGTCTGAGCAGTTAGCTTGAAAAAACTAAGAGAGCTAAAAATATAAAAGGTGGATAAAATAAAGAATTTAGAGTATTTGGCCAAAATTGTTGCATAAACATAGAAATAGCTAAAACTAATGAATAACCTGTTGAATAGTTGGCTAATCAAAGTGGATAAAGGATGAAATAGTTACCCGGAGTTAATAGGTAAAAGGTTGAAGCACTTAGCTAAAAAGTAATGGATAGAATCATTGAAATGAAGAACTAAAAGTAATGAATGAACAGTTGTAATCGTTAGCTGACAGTAACAGTGTCACAGCCAAAATAGACAAAAGTGATGGAGGAATAGTTTAAGTAGCTAAAGTTGAGGTATTTCAACCATCCATTCTCTACATTTAGTACTAAATGTACTCGACATTAATAGGCAATGCATCTAAATACATAGCTAAAACTAATGAATAAACAGCTGAAACATCCAGCTTCTGCCAGTTTAAAATGAGAATGGTACAAAGGCAAACCTAAACACTGACGGTTTAACTGTACAAAAACTTAAAAGAAACAATATGTTGTTGTGTTTTGAGGTGGTGCTTTGTGGTTATCTGAAAAAAATGTCTGGGAACCACGGGTCTATTCCAAATCTGGAGTTTTCCAGTCATGGGAACATCTGAGAGAATCCAAATGTGTTATGTCATTTCTTCCTGTGTGAGTAATCCCTCCTAGAGATGTTAAGAAAATAAATAAAGAGAACAAAAACTGACAGCTATATTTACTTTGTATTCTGTTTTTCTCTGGTCAGAAATATCCATCATTTAAAAAAAAATACCATCCCTGAAATGATTCCTCTAATAATCTAAAATGACTGATGAAAGACTGATTAAAAGAAGAAAGTCATGTCTCCCTCTACCTCCTTTTCAGGGATGAGTGTTAACTTTATATTTGTATGGTTTCATTCTTTGCATTTAGGTCCTCTCAGAGATAGAGGGCAGCAGACATCAATGAATAGTCACTGCCACTTCAACTCTCTCCACTTCCTTCCTTCTTTCTTCGAATAATGACCTTTAGATCTTTCAAAAAAAAAAGGGAAAAATTTACTCATCAATTGCATATGTTTTGTGCTCCTTTGAAAAAAAATTAAATCTGGTACTTTAACTGAAAAAAATACGGATAAAATTCAGCTACAAATCCATCCTTTAAAATAAAAAGGAGAAACAACCTCATCTATTTTTTTTATTTACATTTACTCATTTATGCAAACTATTCAGACACATAACACACGCACACACACAGACCAATAATGTCTTTGGGTTTATGTATAGCGGTTGATTTATAAGACTCATTTATACATTGACTATCATTTCACTGTGAAAAATAAACTCTTAAAATTTTTTTTTTATTGTATTAAATCAACAAATGTTGAATTGATCATTCACAAAATCAATCGATTTTTTTTTAAGAATGAAATTTTAAATTCTACAAGATATAAACCTAAATTGATTCATCCACTGATAAACTCAGAAATGATAGAACTGCCGCTCATAATATGTTGACATTAAAACTTGAGGGTGACATTTGCTGACCCCTTTCCTCTAATATGTCAATAATAAATGCTACAAATCCATTTCTACTCTTTGTACATTAAACAAGCTGTACATCCACATTTTTACTGTACATATCTACAATCTCTGCTAATTTCCATGACGGTAAGTTGTTCAAGAGGGTCCTGGTGAGCAATTCTGAAAATGAGTCCGCTGCCATTAATACATCATGATCTCCTTGGGTGCATCCTCAGTAGGCCTCTGCTGTTCCCTCCTGTGTTTGTAGGCTGCATGGTCGTACATGTATATCAGGCCAATGGCCAAGAGAGAGAGCACCGTGTAAGGGATGACCAGGTAGTATCCTAGCTGCATCTCTGAGGACTTGTTCCTCAGGTCTACGGGAATAGTCTTGGAGAAGTCATGCACCAAGTCCTCTGCCATGTTGGTCACGTTGATGTTCAACACAAATATGATAAGGACCAGGAATGACAGGAGTGCTGCAGGAAAAAGGATTAGTACAGTCACAAATGAAAGAGTGGGACAGAATTGTGCCACAGACGCTTCATCTGCTATTTTCATTACTCCAAACTTGCGCGCATGCGCACACACACACACACACACACACACTCGCACACACACACACAAAAGTGCTTAATTCTTTCCAGCAATTCCAATTCCGGTGCTCCCTGATGCCTACCGCCGCAACACTTGTGTCACTTACCGCTGACCGAGCTGCAGGTGTAGACTCCAACAGGCCCCATGTAGGTCTCATACGGGTTACTGACGCTGTTGTAGAGGGAGATGAGGATGCTGATGGCAGAAAACAGCAGACACACGGCCAGAAGGCACACAACCAAAGCGTACAGGGCGACCGGGGTAACTCCTATTTCTGCCAACTTAGGAATCACTAAACATGCACAGACGCACACACACACACACACACACACACACACACACACACACGCACACCACAAGAACGTTATTATGGCTCAAGTCAAATGTGCAGTACTAGTGTATGTAGGGCACAGAAATAATACTGAAAAAGAAAAAAAGCGCCTGTACGAAGGAGGTTGAAAGACGCTGCTTCTGGAAGGCATGCCGCTGTTGAGCTGTTTTATTTTCATTTCACAGTGCTGTTGCCGGAAAAGGGCAGGAAATCTCAGCGACGGATAGCTCAGGACCTTTACATTCTAGAGCTAGGTAGGCAAAAATAGTAGCCTGTAATTCGGGTGAACTGGCCCTTTGAGAGCCTTGGAAAGTTACCTTGAAAATCATCATCGCCCCCGAACCGGGGGCAAGATGATCTCAGCAAGTTCCCGCTGAAAAGCGCATAAGTGATTAAAGCGGTTCCGTTGAAGAAGTTGCTTCCTTCTTCTGAGCACTCCAGGGTCGTCTTAGCCCACTCTGCTGACATGCTGTACCCCAGCACGCTGACAGATATGGCTGTAGCCAGAGCGCTGGACGTGAAATATAGAGACTTTGTAGTGGAAGGCATTATAGCTCTATTCCAGTTTCACTTAGTTAAATCTAAATCCCAGTGTCTCCTCTCTAAAACCTTGATGAAGTCCCAGAATAGGATTAGGACCCTCTGATCCTCTAAAGATTTTGTGTATGATTTACCTTCTTGGGTGGAGTGAAATGTGGACTGGTGGTCATAAAATATCTTGATTATGACTGTGACCTTTGGTTGGGAAAGGAAAAGCCAGGCCTGGTTGTCATGGTAGGGACATGAGCACCCCACACACACACACAAACACACATTCACACACACACAATTGAGGGTTGTGAAATCTATTTCTAATAGGACGCCGCTAATGGTGGATACAGAGTTAGCTGAGTACAGTTGAACACAAGCAACTTCAGGGGCATGTTAGAGACACTTTTTACCTAGACGTCTTCAATAACCAGTTCCTGTTGTTCAGTGTCTACGCACACCTCGGTGTGCACTTTGACAAACCCTGGATTCAAAGTCCTGTTCTTGAAAGCTGTAGGGTTATAAAAAAGAGCAGATTAATTATTTACCTTTCTCACTAAAATAAAAGTTATGGGAAAAGAATGACGGTCTGATCACGCATATCAGTGAAGCTCTAAAGTCACGACAAGGGGATTGCCGTCATTTCTCAGAAGATATGAGGCTATTTTTGGATTACGATTAGGGAAGTTGTAACACAAATGATTTCCACTCATAACTGGAGGCATTAAAACAAATAACAACACAAGCAAAAGACAGAAAAAACAGAGGACTGACTTCTCCGACTGTGTCATCTTACACTGTATTTCAACCGGCTCGTGCCATTGACTTAAGGCAAAAAATTAAGTCGCTTTACGAGACAAAACAGGAAGGGTGCCATATTTTTTTCAGCACCGGTCGAGCTTCAGGGGGAGCTTCTTGGTAAGAAAAAAAAAAATTACAACATAATTTCTCTCATAAAATTTTATTACATTCCATTATTAGACTTCATTGTAGAGGTAAATTTGCAATAACATACTGGAGTCCTAATCTTATTCTCATTTGGTCAACATTAAAACCTTCCTCAAAGTCCTACAGGACATGTTTAAACGAGGGAATCTAACCTCTGCTTACAAATATCTTTAAATTTTCATAAACTTCATGTATGTCGACGTTATGAATATTGTTATTTCAGCAGAGGTAATAAATAAGCACCTTGGGGGCTTTTTTTTCTCTCTGAATCCCAAACCCATTATAATATACTACCCTGATCATTCAAATCCTAATAATCAATGTGGGTTTTAAATATATATATATATATATTTTCTTCCTTTTCTTTTCTGTACCGGGCCCGTGGGTCTAAGGGGAGGTCGGCGGGTCCCGGAGCGCACACACACGCACCCACACACACGCACACACACACACACACACGCACACACACACACACACACACACACACACACACACACACACACACACACACACACACACACACACACACACACGCACACACACCCACACACACACACACACCCACACACACACCCACACACACACACACACACGCTGCAATGACGCGGGCGGCCGGAGCGTGGCTCCCTCCCTTCGCCGAACCGGGGAGAGGATGTGTCGGCGTGTTTCTCGCGATCCTGCCCTGTTATGTTGGAGTAAACACAAACTCCTCCTTCCCGGTGACAGGCGGCAACGCCGAAGCATCGCCTCGCCTTCTTTTTCTTTTTCTTTTTTCTTTTTCTTTTTCTTTTTTTTTCCTCCTCTTTCCAGGACAATCCGCGCTCGGGACCTAATGCCGAGGCCGCCAAGGTGAGCGATAAGACGACTTTATTCCGACGCCGTTTTTTATCTGTTTGTTTGTGGGTTGTTTTTTTTTTAGGGGGGGTTATTTGTTTGTTTTTCTTTATTTTTTCGCCTGTTGACACTTGATCGAAAGGTGGGAAATGTCAGATTTTCTGGGATTCGCCTCGGTCAGCGCAGCACGCGGCGCCGCGTTACCTGTCCGTTTGCGCAAAGCGGCGCACGCTCGTTACCGCGTTCATTTATGCGTTTGTCTGTTGTCATATGTCGCTGAAACGTCCGTTTGCGGTGCGCAGTCGGCTCTGATGCGGCTGCGGCTGTAATCTTCGTCAAACTCGCGGTTGTTCCGTCGTTTGCTCCGGTTTCTGGCAGCTCCCCGTTTTTTGACAACCTGCCGCGACTTGAGTCGAGCCGGTGCGTCAATGTGGGTTAATGGAACTGAGCGTTTGGAGTTTTTGTCCTCGTCTCCCCCCTTTTCGGGCTTCGTGCCCCCGTCGCCGTCTCCTCGGTGCACGCTTTTGCATTTATCTCATAAAGATGAACGTCCTGATCTTTTTTATCTTTTATATTCGGCCGCTGACTGCTTGTCTGTGTCGGCCGGGCCAGTTTCAACATGTCGGTGAACAGAGGGTTTTTGGGTACTTTGGATACCGTGGATGGATCTGTCATGACTGGTTACTGTAGGAGGACTCCTGCTCTTTGGTTTTTGAGTTATGGCTCGAGATTTGACGCTTGTTCAATATATTTGGTTGGCACATGTAATATTAGCTGCGAAATTAAATGAAATTAAAGGTTTTGCAGTGGAATAATCACGGGTCATGACATTAATCTCCATAAGGGAATGTCTCTCCCTGCCAAGGTCAGAGGTCAGGGTCAGATCAGCATCCCTGTAGGCAGATTTGTCTGTAGCAAGGTGCCTGGTGAGGGGTCGGGGAGACGAATCGCTGCACCAAGTCTGACATTCGTCCAATCAGACCGTGGAAATGAAAAGTTAAATGAACCAAGACGCCACCGAGTTTATGCTCCGCTGACCATTAACAAAAGAGTGGACTTTGACAGCCTGCGCTCCTGAAAAAGACTCTTAATTTTGACATCATTGTCAGACAGACACATCCAGTGGAAATAATTCTGCATTCTTTTCTTGTTACATTTTCCTTTTTATAGCTTGGTCCATGTAGGAGCTCTGTTGAGAGATTCTGGGGGTTAAATGCTCAGCTGTCACCGTACTTTCGGCCATAACATGGCGACGCGGCAGGACAGCGGGCTAAGTTCATTAATGTCAGGGAGGGACGCTGCCACGGTTACTTGAAAAAAATCTTGCGGTCGACCTAGAAGGGGCCAAATATTGCAGACTGAGCAAGGCTGCCTCCAGAATGAATGAATGGGAGGAGAGGATTGATTTTTAATGTGGAAAGTCGAACTCGTGTCCCTCCTTCAAATAAGAAATTAGCTGTTTGCTCGTCTGGGGTACTGCTGATGAGAGGGATCTTAAAACACTCTTGACGAGCCCGAAACAGGTCTGTGAAATAGGTCCTTCATTGCCCATATGATACCGTGATTGCCAAGATGCGTAATAGGTTGGTGTGAATTCCAGTTTGTGTCGAACAATGAGCCCCTCTGGTCTTTTTCATAAAAAAAAAAAGGCATCGATCTCAGAGACACCTGACGTCCTTCCAGAACAAGTTGAATACTCAGAGGCAGGACTCGTCGAGGCTGCCAAGTGAGCAAGGGTCAGCTGTGTTTTCCCGGGCCCCGGGACCGACTTCTTTAAAAGCACAGAGCTTTTATTGACCAGGATCAGCTTCCAGACCTCAGCTGACAATCAACTATTGATTACCTTTTTTTTTTTTTTGGAAACCGGTTACAAAAAAGACTGCATTGTCTCTGTATTATTGCATTTTCCCAGCTTGATCATAACTAATCTGGCTTCATTTAACCCTCTGAGGACAACGGACGCGTTCTCGATTTCTGTTTTACAATAAAACAGCCCAGAAATATGTTTAAGTGCCCTAGTTTCACTTGTACAGAGCAGATTTTACCGTCCTACCTTCTCTTTTGCATTTTACTTTGACAGTCTTTGAAATTTCATTTTGGGTTCCATCGAAATGACGCTGAACGGAGCCCAGGGAGCATGACAATTAGTTTGGCAGAGGCTAATGAGGATGCAACGAAATAAACAGCCAGTGTTCAACAGGACAAATCGCAGGAAGCAATAACATTTGACAGATCAGGGCTGTTGGCAGATTGATTTGGCTTTTATCTCCTCACTCTTTAAGTCTGAATCCAGTTAAATTCTGTTCTCCGAGGGCAAATTTGTAAACCTGCAGTGGTTTAAGTTTAATCTCTTCCATAATCAAAATGACCCCTGTTACTCCTTTGTAACCTGGCCATCTCATGCTCCGGTCTCAAGGCTCAACCGTCACAAAATGGATTGTATGTGTCATGTACGATGATATTTTTAACAAGGAGATCTAAATTATCAAAGAAATACGGGTGAGCAGCTAGGTTGTCTGTACTAATGTGTAAATCTCTGGTGCAAACACTTAAAAGGTTTATAATTGCAGTAGCTATTTTTGACCTGCATTGAATTGCTATCTAACACACTGCCGAGATGCTCTTTTCTTGTTTTTTCAGCTATAGTTAGATGTGTAAAATGGCATCCTGACTACCTGTGAAGTGCATTTGTTGTTTGAACGTGGGTGTGCTGTGAGCAACGAGCAGATGTGGTGATTTATGAAATCCAGAGCGAGATGGATGGGGACAAGTGGCGCATACCTGGAGCTACACAGCTCGCCGGGTATAAACCTCAAACTGCCATCCCCTGGGGTAAATCCCCCGCTGCTTGCCCAGCCTCTGTCTACCTGCCACCCCTCTCTCTCTCTCTCTCTTTAAGTCTTGGAAACACTGTGGTTCTAACTTGGCTGCGGCGAGACTGCACGCTGCGCTGCGTTCTTGCTGAGGCTGCACCCATATTAACTTCGCTCTGCTAGAAGGTATGCCCCCCCGCCCCCCGCCCCCCAAATAGGCGGAGAAGGAACTAATTGGTATAAAGTCACGACAATTAGGAATGGTTTGGTCTGACCCAGAACCTGTCAGATATTTGCCAGCAGAAGCGGTGGTAGCCAGCCTCGAAGGAGGGCTCATGAATTAGGCATGGGAATTATCGTAGTGAGATTTTCCTTTTGATACAAACAGCATTTGCATCCAACCTGTTATTTTTCTTCTTGCCTCAGTGGAAGCTTGTTAAAGCACATTAAGCCGCAGTATGTTGCAACTATAGGCTTGTTTGTGCTTGCGGCTAGTGCTACAGAATGCAAACCCTGCCGTCTGTCTTTGGATTCTGGCATCACGCTTAAATGATTTAGTGACGATAAAAACATACTAGAAGTGATTTAGAGTGAGGAGATAAAAATGTAACTCTCACTTATCCAGGCGATTAGATTAAAAGCTCAGTAAATGGCTAAGGGGTGAGGTTGTCAGGGGGCAGTGTACGGCTTGTATTAGATGTGACACTGTATTTAAGAGGGAAAAAGTGCGAACCATGAGTGAGAACAGCTCCAGCACAGCAACAGCGAAAGCAGAAAGGGAGCATATTGCTTCCTGCTCAGAAGACTTTGGTAGGCTCCAGAGAAACCCTGTAGCCAGGTGGACCCAGGTGACACAGAGAGGGTGTGTCTCCATCAGAGGAGGCCCTATTATAAACACATGGCTGTCATGGGGACAGTCTACAGCTGTGCAAACTGCCCCCCTTCCCCCCCAGCCACCACGATGTGATCTGTATCGCAACCAGGGCCAGCGCTGCTACAGCTGCCGCCGCTGCTGCTGCCGCCGCTGCTGCTGCCGCTGCTGCTGCCGCCGCCGCTGCTGCTGCCGCCGCCGCTGCTGCTGCCGCCGCCGCTGCTGCTGCCGCCGCTGCTGCTGCCGCCGCTGCTGCTGCCGCCGCCGCTGCTGCTGCCGCCGCTGCTGCTGCTGAGGCTTGTGATTGAAATACGTACAAAGCGAAACTGCGCAGACTTGTTTGTTTACTATCAGCTGTGTTTAAGACTGTTCAAGCCGGATCACTGCAACATTGGAACAGCTGGACAGAGATCAAGTTTCTCCCTTTTTCAGATGCGTCACCCACCATCTGTTCAAAGGAGGCATTGTAAGTTCCTCTGAGATAACTGTAAGGCCGAGCAAATGAGACGGGAGAGAGAGCTAATCTTTTGAGGAGAAGTTAAAGTGACATCAATCTTTCGTTGTAAAATAGTGCTACAACCCCTAAAATCCCACAGGTAGCACCTGTCTGTTCTAATATTTGTTGTATTGAATGAACAATACAATAAATAATAGAACTATTTTTTTAATGCTTTAGAATTGACTACTTTTCTTTGTCTCAGTAAACTGAATATTCGGGGGGGGGGGTCCTGATTGCTGCAAAGACATGATATATCGAGCAGCAGTTTTCGCTCTTATCTGATGATTTTGTAAGCTAAACAATTAATCTGTTGATCAAGAAAATAATGGAAGATTAATTGATAACGAAAACAATAACTGTTATCCGCTGTGGTAAATGTATATCCAAAGAATGACCAGAAAAGGAAATTCTTGTGGCCCCCTTAAATGAAGCAACGTCTACTCGTGACCTTTCATAATGGATACGGCCCTAGTGCAGACTGGGATTGTGAGCATTTCAGCCAAAGAGTGAATTTCTTTCTTTTTTCTTTCTGTCTCTGGAGGCCTGGAGAGATGAAAGTGTCCAGTACTTTGGAAGACAAGTAAGAAAAATTAAACACGGTTTTGTGCTTCAGAAATATTTTTGGGTCGGTGTAATCATCTTGTGACCCCTCAGGATTATTATAGGACCCTCAGGGGTTCCTGATTTCCAGGTTGGGAACCACTAGGTTAAGCCCTTCTGGTTTGAATAAGATAGAATGGCCCAGGGAAGAACTGCATGATGTCACTCCAAAACGGCTGCCCAACAGTAACATGGGTGTATCTAACCCCCCCCCAGGCAATACATAGTTTCTCTATTGTATTTCTGTCAGTCACTGCATGAGCACATTACAAAGATACAAAGAAGTACACCACAGAGCTCTCAGAGGACAAGTTTTCGGGAGACTGAGCTGGTGACCTTGCAGCTGTTTTAGTTTTCCAAAGGGGATAAACACAATTGTTGAAACGCTGTAAGATATGTGGGTTTTTGTCTGTGTTTCGGCTTGAAGAACTAGAAAAAAAAAAAAAAAGGGGGGGCGAAAGACTGGCAAAACGTGTTTGTTACAATCACACAATCCCAGTGTGTTGACAGATATGATTTTAATGAAAAAAAAATGTAATTGAATTGAGCTGTCATTTACATTTCCTTTTTCTTTTTCTTTTTTTTTGGTAACCTAATTTGGTGACCTGCTCAGGGAAAGCAAGGTGGAGCCCAGAAGAGCTTAACTCCCTTCGCTATGTGGCCTGATTTAACTGAAGGGAAAGCAAACATCTACAGCTCGGGCTCAAAACAGGTTTCAGCCCACTTTTCAAAAAAATTTCTTTATCTGAATTAGGGACTGGGAAGAACAAATATTAGTTTTTCTGTGGAAAACAAAGGGAAACCCAGAGGCAGGGAACGTGGTTCATATTGTTCTGACAGCCAGGAAGAAAAAGATTCAGCTGTTGTGGATTTTCTTTGAGGGCTGTTTGCTTTAATCTCAGTGTGTGAGTCTGAGTTGCAGTCATTATATATGCACATTAGGCATCACACCCACACATTCCTAGATAGCTTGATGTTTATGATAATGTATAATGTCTCTGGGGTTAAAAGATGATGCAGTTGGTGGGAAACTGAGGTGCACTTCTGTATCATGTGTTGGAATTACTACCATTGTTGGAATTACTAGTGTTTCTTAACGGTCTTAGGCATTTATCTATAGCCATTTCAAATTAGCCTCTAAAAGGGTATTGAGCTATTGAAATGTTCTTTTTTTTTTTGGTCACAAACATGTTGTGGCTAAAAGCAGCAGGCATGGCGGCGTCTCACGTGGCGATGGTGGTGCGTATACAAAGAGCAGATATCGCCCCTCATTTCTGTGGCACTGTAAACTCCGAAGCAACCAGGTCCCATGGAGTCTTGTGACCTCCGTCGTAAGCCTCTGCGCATATTGTCGAATTTTCTTTTCTTTTTTCTTTTTTCCTATGTGATATCTCAGCACATGCAACGGTTCTCCTCTTATGCCTCATAAAATGCTCCCCCGCTTTACTGAAACGTTAATGTCGGATCGCATTCTTGTTAAAGTCTGGCGTCGGATACGGCTGGATTGTAAAGTGTTTTGTTGGCTGTTTTAGAGTTAACAGTCCTCTAAGTGTTTGGCCACTGATCATATAGAGATGAGATGAAAGCTCGGCATGAAAGAGAGAGAGAGAGTGAGAGCGAGAGCGTGAAGGGGAGGAAGAGGAAATAATGTTTGGCTGTGTCACAGCTGAGGTTGTTGACATGGACGAGTACAGTGCTTAATGAATAATGGATGCTTACTAAAGCAGCCCATTTCCTATTCATTCTTTCAAGGCCGCTACACAGGGAGTTGTTTGTGATCATCATGTCAGTCCTTCGATATTTTCAATGTGGTTTCAGTAATATGATGCAGTCCGAAGGCACTGGAAAACTTACAATAAACATTTTCGCCGGGTAATTCAAAAGGGCCGCGTATTTCATTCGATCAACGCGTCACATAAGCAAGAACAAACAGCTGTAACGCACCACCAGTTATTTGTAGATTCACTGCATGCAAAAGAGATCTTATTTTATTCATTCAAAACCTCCTCTCTGAGGTTCCTTTTAGCATCAGTATTCCTGAGGCTTTGTAATAGTTACAAGTGCGCTGATCACATCACAAAGGCCCGCAGTGACAGCGACAAGCAGTAATTCAGTGTCCCGGGTTGTCACTTTTTGTGTTGAGCCTGGAAAGGATTTGGCGTGGCGTGCGAGGTCAGATATTTCATTAAAAGCACCTTTTAACTCCTGACTTTTTGGGAAGCATTATGGCGTTGAGAGGCCCCTCTTTTTTTTTTTTTTTCCGACAGTGATGAATGTGTCTAAATGAGTGCTGTTAGATGCTGCAGTGAGCCCAAAGCCAGGGGGTTGTCTGACATGGCCTGCATGCTGATGCAGGCTTGTAGGGCTCAGGCAAGCACCAGAAAAGCACTAATGTATGGGATGATAATCAGAGCTGTCCGGGATGATATAGATGACCGGGGTTAAAGGCGGCCTGGATCATTTAGTATGTTGGAAATAAGATGAGGGGAGGAACACTGAACATGCTTCACGTTATTGAACAACTGTCAGTGTTTAAAGATGTATATTCAGCTGCTGTTATGTGGTGGTTTTGCACAACTACTTGAGTGGAGGGGGGGGGTGGAGAATGTGGTTTGGATGAATTGAAATTCAAACATTCATAGAGATGGAGGAGTAAGAGGTTTATGACTGTTAGCCCACAGTGATGAAAGCCTTATCAGCTTTTACATACAATATTTGGCTTTCCTTAGATTTCTGTCTGGCTGCTGATTGGAGAGACCTAATGGAATCAAAGGCCGATTGAAATAAATACAAGTTTAAGCAGAGCCGAGCCGATACGCGGACCGGTTTTGAGTAAGAAGGGCTCTCGTAATGTGTAATATTGATATTGATTTTTTTTTTTTTTTGAGAGAGAGAAAATCTGATAAACACAAAATGGCTGATATTAGTTTTTACCAGCCATGTCTGGCACAGAGCTCCAGTGACGGCAAAGCCAGTCTGTCGGTCTGTTGTTTGGTCCGTCACCCTGGCCGAGACTGAAATGACTGTTGGAGGAATATTAGTACAGATGTTCATGGTGCATAGAGGATGAATCCAGACAACTTTTAGGGATCTCCTGGCTTTTCATCCAGTGGCACCATAAGGTTGACTCTTGTTATGAAATCAATCGCCATCCTTAGGTCAAATTTTCTACGTTGCCCATAGCTGTAAGGCCTGGTAACTGCAACAACTAAATGCATTTCCATGACCTCAGTTCTACTGTATTTTGTACTAAAGAGCAAATGTTATCATACTAGAGCAGTAAATTAATATGGTGACCACAGTAAATATTATACCTGCTACCGTCATCAGGTAACACATTTTCCATCAGAAAAAAAATCGCCAATGGGACAAGTCATCAGTAATAGTTTTAAGTATAGAATACAATAAGCTTATTGTACAAAAGAACCCTACCACGCCATTATTTGTCACTATGTCCTTCAGCTGTAGAAAACTAATGTCTAAGTGCTGTGACACATTTCCATTTTGCAGCAGGGTGTTATGTTTGAAAAAGGAAAAAAAAAGAACAAGTCAAAGCTCATAACTTTGTGTAAATACTTCCATTTTTTTAAGTGCAAGGTTTTCATGCTTATTAACAAAATAATCCTGCACTTCACTGTATGTTGCTAATCGTAGCATTTGGTCATTCAATATGTTTTCCCACTGGAAAGCACACTGTTGACAATAACACTCGTCTAAACCCTGCCAAAGCCTTTTTTTTTTTCCTTTTTCTTTTTGTCCTCAGCCAGAGACAATGCCAGATCCGCACCATTCACTTACACTGATGGGACATTTGTTTATCATAATTAGAGACAGCTTTGAAGCCAGTGCAGATTCAGCCGCAAAGAGCTCTTTGCTGTTTTTTTTTTTTTTTATAGAAGTGCGATCTGGGGATTGGATAACAATGCCATATGTGCAGATTTTCTTATTTTCAGTTTTTGTTTAAAAAAAAAAAAAAAGTTCATTGAATATAATAAACATGAGTGAATATCTGCTTAAATTAAAAAGTACAAAAATCCATGGGAAAATTGCCTTCTTAGCGGGCGCATAATCAGTCGCTCATTTGCATTTTCCTTCCATTTTTCTCTTCACTGTCTTTTACTGAAAGGTGTTTTTGCACCTCTGGCAAGGGCTCATTGTTTCGTACATCAATAAATCCGCTGATTATCATATTCTCAATAAATGGATTAGTTGCTTTTTTCTTTAAAATCTCAGAATATATCAAAAAACTCCAAATTACCTTACCCTACCTAGTCTTCAGGTGACGACTTTTGTCTGATCAACAGTTAAAAATCCAAAATGGTTTCTGAATAATTTTCTGCCATTCAACTAATCAGTTGATTAAGTAATCATTCAGCTTTACATTAAAGTTTTGTGTCCTGTTGATGTGTATCACACAAAAACTCACTGACACTGGCATTAATACATTCAAGTTTAAAAGGAGAACACGTACTATTTCTTACAAATTTTACCGAGCCTGCTCTATTATTCCGAAGAAAAGCTGCTGGTGCAACAAATGGAAGTAACGCACATTCATCTCACTCAGATTTTCATCGCCCTCATTCAAAAAAAGAAACGTCCAATTAAAAACGTAGATGTGATTTACTCGGGAGCTGTTGAACCTCTTTCATTAATGCCCACCAAGTCTCGGGGATACGGTTCCAGCTATGATAAATGAGCAGCATGTGTTAACAGCCGTATTTGTCCTATATCTGCCCACTCGTCCTCGGGGCCTGTGTGTTTCACGCCGCCTCGTACAGTGAGACAGTTGTGAGCTGGATAACAAGGAGCAGGGATCACAGCCAGCCACTGCAAAAACCCTGAGCGTTGTCTCTGCTGCTCCTAGAGAACCAAGACATGGAGGCATATGAGGTTAGAGATCAGGGTAATCATAATAATGATGTGTCCCATGGCTGAATATCACACAGAGTTACTCTTTGTAGGCCCAGCCTAGTCAGTGGGTGGCTCTTCACACAGACGTCTATTTTACTGCCGGTGAAATATGAATTCTTCTGACCCTCTTCCTCTGCGATTACACAGTCTCTGCACCTGGAGCTTAAACAAAAAACAAATATACATTATGGAATATGTATTTTTAAAGCTTGGAATCTGTACCCCCCCCTGCGGGGCTTCTCCATGTGGTTTGTCTGTGCACAATGACTAATTTGTTATCCTGCTAAAAATTACATCGACATTTTAGAAAACAGCCGAACTGGATGGCCTCATTTGTGCACCCGTGTTGTTCTCATTCAGAAATCGCAGGCCTTCCTGCTCAGCTGACACGTCCTTGTGGTTTAAAGAACATTTTCAAACTAGTGAAATGAATTCAGTTTACCATTACATGGGTATGGTATACTGCGGTGTCAACCGATTGACCTAGTTGCACAGAGCGAGGTGTTCTGAAATGCGTGTTGGGGTTTGTACATATGGAATTTTCCTGTAATTGGTTGCATGTTTCCTTGTTTACTTTTGCAAGCGCGGTCTCTCTGGGCTGTACATATTTAGGCCTTTCTATCAGAGCCGGTGGGCAGCAGAGCGTGACACACGGCTGACATGACAGACCGAAAATTCACCCTCAGCTGGCCGCAGAAAGGGGCCCAACAAGGAGACAGGAAAGGATTTGATCATCAGATCTGTCCTCCCTGGAGAGGGAAAACGCCTTGCTCTCTGAGCACAGTTAGACACTCCCTCATTTGCAGTCTCTTACGACCGCCTGGGATGAACCAGTTCAAGACGAGGAGGCAGGCAGTGGAGGCTACGGCTGCTGGCTCCGTTAGAGGCGCTGCATGGTGGGATTTTGTCTCCAAACAGGGACCTCCTTTGTGTTGCTGTGGTGTTATTTGCTGTTTACTTGTCTTTTGTGTCCTAGGCAGCATTCAAAACTAAATCCAACATGTGGGCACGGCGCTCCGAGCCGGCGTTGATGCCTGTGCGACTAGGCCGAGCTGCAACAGGAAATCACCAAAAGGCTCTGTGCCGCTAAAAGTTCATTACTGCGGTATCACATCCAGCAGCTGGGCCACAGCAGGGGACTAGTTAGCCGCTTAGTTAGCCGGAGAGATGCCTTCGGTCTCATGGCAAAAAACTCATTAGCGTAGACTTGCTGGAGTCTATTTTCATCGTGTTGGGCTCAAGCTGCTCGCTCTTCCTTCTGTGTGGCTGCAGCACTGAGCAGTTGGTCCTTCAGCGCTCGGCACTTTCGTCCCACAAACGGCCAGAACTCCCGCTGCTCTGCTTGATTGTTTTCATTTGTCTGTCCGCGGTAGCTTGATACTACGAGCTGCCACCATGGCTGTCATTTTCCATGGGCTCCAAAAATATGGGAAAGGTGAAGCGGAGGGTTGTTTTTATAGCCTTCCCACCCATGTTGTTACTATCATATCAGTGTGGAGTCTGATATAAAATCCTACATGCCCTAGGCCACACATTTCACCCTGCATTCCTCTGCCTGTAATTGGTTATTGTTGAAATACGAAGGGAGGTCGGCTGGGTGTAAGCCACGGAGGGGAAATGACGAGAATGAGTGAAGAGGAAGAGAAAAAGGGGGTGGGTGTATATTTCAGTTCCAGCTACAACCACAAGCACAACTGGGAGGCTTTAAACAGAGGGAGCATTGGATGCTGGTGCCAAAATACAACCCCCCCCGATGAAGAGGAATTCTTGACGTATCTTTCATTTGCATGTGTCCAATTAGGTTTTCTTCAGATCCTACCAGCGTGATGGTGGCAGGGGGTGCTCGCCTCTGGTATCTCTCCTCTAAAAGCATACAGTGTTTGCCAGAAATGTCATCGATGTGACAGCTTGGTTACATTTCGGGTTCTGAGCTAATTTGTTTGGATTTCATTTTATTCAGGGAATGATTTACCTCGCTGAGGTTCCCCCAGCTTATTGTTTTCTGCTGAAAAAAGCACAACATAACTTATTACATTGCTTAAATGATTGAAACTTCATTAATAATTTTAATGATCAATTAATTTTCTTGTTATTTGTCAGGCAAAAATTTGCTGCAAACATTTTCTGCTTCTAGCCTCTTACATGTGAGAATTTGCTGCTTTTCCACTTTTTACACACCTGTAAATTGAATCTCTTTGGGCTTTAAGTCGTTAAAAAGACAAAACGAGTGATTTAAAGACATAATGTGAGACTCTGGGACATTTTCTAACTGCTTAATAGTAAAAACTAGAATAGAAAAAGGGAAACAGATGTTAGTTGCAGTTCTGTATTAAAAGTATTAGTGATGTCTAAGGGGAATAAAACACTTTATCATCTAATGATGAATCTAAACCATTTTGCTTTGTCGAGAACCTATTTGAGCTCTTCCCATCTTGCAGCCCCCCAGACAGGGGGGAATTCTCCACAGTCATCTAGCGCATCTTTATGTCCCACTTTTTCCAATGTGTTTTTTTCCAGGTTAACATGCAGCTCAGCGTTTTACTGTGTGGGCTCTCATTACAAAACTGTGATTTAAGTATTTTGTCTGGCACAAATCACTATATCTTGTCCTCTTAGAAAAAACCCTTATCTACGTCAAACACTCTGGGCAGTGGACGGAGGACATTGTGCTTAGGCGCTCGTCCATCACGAAACCCGCTGAATTGAGCACTTTCTTTTAGGATTCAGCAAGAAAAATTTGCATCGCTTTGCATCGAAACTGATGGTTTTCACCGCTGCGTCGTTTCATACCGAATTCAGAAGCAGTAAATCAGGTAATTTATTATTTTTGTATTTCATTTCAAGTGCAGGACTTTAGTTGATTTACAGAGTGGCACTTTAAGAGTATATTTCAGTGCTATAGCATCAGAACAGTAACTGAAATTCGTATTTTACTAAAATTGGCTTCTTTCTACGTTGTGACATAGAAACGGATGATTAAACAAGGCTTTCAGATTGTTGTTCTGGAACAGTAGGTGGGTAGATTAGCAGAAGCACTCTCTGCTTTTGACCTTTTGATATTCACCAGATTTGAAATGATTTTCTGTCAACGCTCTCCAGCATACGGTGCCCGGAGAAGAACTGGCCTCTCCCCTCTTCAAAAGGGAAAAACTACAAAATCTGAAGCTTGTTCAATGTTAAACATGCTTATTCATGAAAACATATTTAAATTTAGAACTTTCAATACACACAATCCGTACTAATCCAGGGTTTTAAAAATATTGCAAATCTAAACAGACCTTATGCAGGTTCAGAGTACATATATATGATTTAACGGCGAGATATTCCATCTCATGAGTTCTTAATAAAACAAAATCTACATTGGCTGTCAAGTGGTATTGAAACACTTAGAATGGATAGTTTTAAATTATTCTTTCTGCCTAATTAAAAATAGACTAAAAAGTGGAACTGACTGTTTGCTAACCTGTGTTCCCCTAAATGGGATTTGGCTCTCAAGCTTTCAGTTCTTGCATAGCGCATAATGTGCTTTAAAGTGACAGTGGCAGATATATAGCACTGGAAACTTGGGGTAATTAAAAAAGAAAAAATAAATAAACAAACAAATAAATAAATAAATACATATAAAAAATAGGGTCCAGATTTCGAACAGAAGAAAACAAAAGCAGGCTTCACGTTTTTAGTCTGCAGCTGTTGATTTTTTTTTTCCATCTAAAATGCCAACTTTCACTGGCATATTATCTGCTTTAACCAATAAAGTTTTACAGCACACGTACATTATATCATGCTAAATGCTAAAGCGCAGATATACAGAGCTTCATCACGCGGGACCATCTAACGCCCAACAGGTTCAGCGCTACGGATGCTAAGCTATTATCGGCTAATCGCTGTTCAGGGGAGGCTTTAAGCGATCGGTTAACCGGAATCCGGTCTGATACCTGATATTTAATTTATACAAGGGCAGTCTATAGATTCATAACACTGTTCCCTTTAATGACAGGCAATGATTCCAGTTAATAAGGGCGCGGTGAGAGTCGGCGGGAGCGCCTGCAGCACCGCCGTTTGTGATGGTTTATGCCTTGTCACCGGAGCTGCATCTAATTACGTTCATTAGAGCTGCACGCATCAACCGCTGAAATTGCTTTTACATTTTTCCCTCCAAATTCACTCCCTTTTACAATGTCTGGAATTGAATTAGACCGAGGTAGTTTGTAGAATCACTTCACAGAGGAGAGATTTTTACATGACTAGTAATGGGCTGTGCTCGTTTTTACTTGCACTAAACATCGACACCACAGTAGGTTACGATAAAGAGCGTAATCTTCTGTATTGAGACAACATCTGAGATTTCGCAAGTCTTTGGCGCGGTTTGCAGCGAGTAGTTGGGTTTTGTTTTTTTTTCCTCCTTTTCATGGTGTAATGGCAAAATGTTGGAGAAAAAAGCTGGAGCGAATTCTAACAGCCTCCCTCTGAGTCACGTCAGCTGATTGGCAGCTACTCTGATGTCATTTGTTTTTGTGGGGCAAGGACAGGTCACGCTGGCTGATCTGTGTACCCTCTCTCTTTCCCTCTCTCTCTCTCTCCCCCCTCTCCTCCCCTCCTCCCCCGCAGTCTTCAGATTTTTTTTTTTTCCTGTCCTCACTTCTTGTTTATTGTAACTCCCACTGACCCTCTTTCTTTTGAATTTCTTCCCCATTTGAAATAACAATAACGTGCTTTATTGTGACCGAAAGAACCCTAACGAAATCCAAGAGACACTGGTCTCTTTAATCTCACAAGAAAGGGGAACGTGCACCGAGCTGCTTGCATCACATTTACATGATACTGCAAAATGTCATAAAAACACGGTTAAATTTCCTTAAAATGTGGCTTTGGCTGAGGTAGCGGCGAACCATCATGCCACAGAGTAAATTACTGAGCCCTGTCTCAAAGTTGATGAGGAAGTTGTGATGAAATATTTCAGCTTAGCTAAAAACAACATGGATGACAATGCAACACCCTGGTCGGTTTCGGTGCTTCCATTGGGTACAGTTTCAGAGGTTTCATTGTAAGGTCTTAGGCCTTTTTGCAGGGGGGGCTAATAAATCATGCATCAAAAGCACAGCAGTGCTCACAACGGCCATAATGGATAGGCTGCCATCACAAGATATGTGAAGATGTCTAGACAGTTGGGTGCCATTTTTTTTTTCTGCAGCGCAGTAAAGGGCTACTCGTAACTCTGCTCTTTCTCGCAAAGATGTGTGCCGCTAATGGTGAATCTGTCTTTACTAGAGGCCCATATTATAATGAAATATCTTCAAAGGTTGCAGCCTAGAGACTTTATTGCCATTTTTTCTTTTACCCATTTTACAACAGCTAACCACACTAATAGGCTAATTGGAGTTGGTGAGGTTGTAATCTGACAAATCCAGGCTGATTCTGGGGGATTCTGGGGGATCTTGGGCCCCTCTATGGGCTGCCAGGGCTGCCGCTTGTCTAATCACTCCTGACCCTATTAGAAATGAGTCCTCCTTTTGTTACAGTGCAGTACTGTCAGTTCTGGGGGAACAAAAAGTGCCATTGTCTTTCATTGCTGGGGCTGGGATAGAAGTAATCTGTAGCTGTAGAGCTGCCTCAGGATTGCTATAATCCAGATTCAGTATTAATGACAGTCTAATCCGCACATTTTTTGACTCTCTGGAGAGGCTGACATGGCATCTCTGTTGTTATTTGTTTGTGTAATGTCACTGATTCTAAAAATGAAGAGGACTGCTTATGGCTTATGTCATGAGGGACGCAATATCCTATTCAGATTTTGTGTGCT
>CM029119.1:13698895-13841395 GCA_016859345.1 Istiophorus platypterus
GTGCTTTTTCCTTTTCAGATCTTCATGCAACTACTTCTCGTTTTTTCGTGTAAACAAATTGCACAAGGCAAACTGGTTCTTTTCAAGTATAACTTCCAAACAAGCAGACCATGTCTGAGAAGATGTAGTATGTTGTTTTCCCCATCTCTATTAAAGCAGTGTTTTCAGATTTGTCTGGGCTTTCAAAAGAAAAAAAAAAAAATCTGTTTTTGCGCGTGGAAAGCTGTGGGAACTTGTGCCTTTCGGGGACTTTCAGTGTGAGCTGGAAGGAAACTTTGGACAGCTATGTGGACGGTGAAAAGATGAAAGGTTACAGAATGTCACTTGAGCTGAGTACAGTGATATTTACTGTAGCTCCAGTCTGATTTACAGAGAAGACTGAGAGGAGCATTGACATTTTGGATCAATGCAGGCTAATAACAAAGTCACAGTTTATATTATCATTATAAACCGTCTTGTGGTAAATACCGTGAAATGTCATTAAATGTTCACTGGGTGTACAGTGTTTCACCATTGTGACAGTTCTGCAGACGCTTGATACAAGACAACATTTAATTTTCCCCTTTTTCTGGAATTTCAGGACAGTCGGTTTTACACTATGGTTGGGGTTTTACAGCCTTTTCAATAATCTATTTAAAAGCCCGATACTGCGGCAGAAATGACAATACACATTTAACGATGAGCGATAAATACTGTACATAACCAGACAAATAAATCAGCGCCATAGAAGTAAATCTTACCTGTCGTTGTTACCTGAACTCATTTATCAGTTCCATGGGCTGAATGCACCAAAACATCCCAGTGAAGCCTTTAAAAATGTAACATTATCTTGAATCAGCAGTCTTGGGGTTTTATGAGAGGGAAATCAATGGTGTCGCAGCTTGAGTGCGACTTGCCATCCATCAGTCTGTTGGCTGATGATGTGCTGAATGGCCAATTTCCTGTTACCTGTTAAAGATGGAGCACCATGGCAGGGCTTTCTTGGTCCTTCACGTCATGATTTCCCACTGGGTTGCTGTAACACTGCAAGGAAATGGACTGAAATAACACACCATGGTATTTGCGTCTGTAATCTCACCCCCTAGGTAATTTGCCAATCGAAGACGGAGTCCTGTTTTTGATATTGTTTCAAGTGTGGCCAACAGCCATGCAATGCCCTGAGGAACGAGACTCGGTTCTCTCGATCTGTTCATGAAAAGCACAGCATGTCTGCAGCAAGAGATGAAATTCCATCTTAACTTCTCTCTCCCCCCCCCAAGAAAGTATCGAAATTCTGGTCAGTGCATCGTCCTCCAGCCCTGCAAATCTGACCCCTTTTCCCTCCAAGCCGCAGCCTTCGTTATGTTTAACGTTACATTTTAGATGGTGATAAAGCCATGAGAGTATTTACAGAGTATTTACATGATTGTTTCCTGGAAGGAGCGCAGGGTGTGGGGTGCTTGGTCCCTTTTGTCTGATGACCAGATTAAAGTATTTACTCGCGCGCACGGCCCTCCCTTGTAGATCAGCTGGAGCAATGCCTTTGAAGAAAAAAGTTACAAAAAGGATGAGGAACTTCACTGCAGGCGTAGCCGGTCACTGCTCCAGAGTTCAGTGGATGTTACCCTGTAAATCATGTGTATCCTGTTGATTTAAGTTTACAGGGCGTCCTTCCTATGAGCTCTTACTTCCTGTTTTGGGCATATTGTCCTCTGGGCAGTATGGGGGTGTTTGAGCTATAGTAGTGAGATCGCAGCTCACTTGACTTCGCTTCTGTGGTAGCTTAAAGATTCTTTTGAATGATTATAACACAGCCTTGCTGTCACCTTAACCTCTTGGTGTAACAGGCATATGCAACTTTAGAGTTTTAGTCACACTCATAGTGACAAAACAAAAAAGTTTTACACATCCGCCGATGCAGTTACCGTTTTACAGCCTCCACCCTTTTACCGTTTTGCTTCACTGTCACTGTTCTCATGGCGTCATTTATATTAACAGTTGTTTTCTGCAAAAAAAAAAAAAAAAAAAGCTCCGATAAACCCGATATAGGCAAAATGACAGAGTTGGCAGCTAGCTGACAAAGTAGATGGCATCTAGCAGCTAAAATTAGTAGCTAAAGAGCCCCCGAGATGGTGGAGAACAGAATCTAAAGAGAGAATAAATATTGGACACGACTCATATTAGAGGCTAATATTTGTCTCTATCTATTGGATGTATATATATAGGCAACTATTTACTAACACGTCACCCATGTCAACCTGAAAGGTGATGATATGTCAGTGTTTAATTACAGCTTGTTTTTGCTGTCGAGTCACCAAAAAAATCCTATTACTGCAGGTTTAAACACTGAATATGTATTTGCCATGTTATAATCGTTCCAAATTTAAGCAGTAGTCTATTAAGAACCTTAAAACGAAAGATAGGAACTACACTTCATAAGCCGTACAACTGAGCAAGCGTTGGGCAAACTGTGGCATCTGTGTTAGTACAGTCAGTTGTCAGAGTCAATAGGAAGGCGGTGCCACCGGAGCCGCTCCAATTAAGGTACCAACACTTCCCCTCTCCTGTCCCCTTTTTTTCCCCTTTCTTATTTATTTATTTTTTTTTACATATGTTGGGGGTTAGTGGGGCCTTTCACTCTATTTCTCTGCAGTTCTCACAGCCCAGCTAATTTTATACCCCCCGTTTGGCTGTAAACTGCACTTCACACACAGGATATGATCTAAGCCATTCCTCTTCCTGCTTGCGGACAGCGAGTGTTCTGAGTCAGCGTCATACAATGACAAAGATGTGGAGCGGAGAGAAGAGTTTCCCTGACCAGTAGCCAAAGGTGTTGGATTTATTTGGCGCGAGAGGGACGGTGGGGTTGAAGTTATGAGCGTTGGAGGGTTCATGGGTGTTTTAGTCATCCGAGAGACGGCGTGACCTTTCTGTATGAATGATCCAAAGTGAGTGATTATGCCCGTGTCTGAGACAGAGCAGCGTTACATATTACTTCACTGCTTGATTTGTGTTTTGCTTTCTCACTCCCGTCCCTACTTTTGGCAGTTCCCCTGTGAAAGATGTGGAGGCGTTCATGTCTCTCTCTCTCTCTCTCTCTCTGTGACGTGCGAAACATTTTCAATCTCAGATGAGGTTGTGCAGGCAGACAAGACATGTAGCCTTGGGCTGTAGCCAGATGTACACACACATAGCTTGAGTAATCCAAAGGACTCCCCCCCCCCTTTTGTGTGGGTGTACATGTTTCTTATATGCCCATTAATGTCAGTCTCTCTGTGTGGGTTTGTGTCTTTGTGTGTGTATTAGAGAATGGTTTGTAACTGCCGGTGTTGGGAGATGCATTTGTTTCTTCGCCACTTGTCCTGGAATTACCACTATTTCACCGCCATGAATATTTATCGGGCGGGGTTCATGCAATTTAAGTGTCGAAGGGGATCCTCGACTAGGGGGGACTCAAATCCTAACCCCATTCTGTCGGAGCTGCTCCCAGGCGCCTGGGAGAATAAGCTTTGGGAAAGGAGAGGAGGAAGGAGAGCGAGACACCGGAGGGATGTGTATCGGATTGTGGGGTGGAAGGTTGAATGATGTCTTTCTTTCTTTTCTTTTTTTTTCATGCTGCAGTTATAAGAAACTGAGGATTTTTTTTTAAGGCCTCTGGTTTGCTGTGGGTCATGTCTGGGTCTTGGGACTGAAACTTAGAGCGGATGTGAGGAGCTGCCCAGACTGATCTTTTCCCTTATTGTTTTTCAACTAAAATAGTATATGTGCTAGGAGAATGTGATATGATTAAAATGCGATGGATGCCCACACACTGACAGCACATTATTGATTCAAGAAACAACATTTCACCCAGACCTTCATCAGACAGTAAACAAAATCTTTATACTATAGCCACAGGCTGCAATGCAAAAGGGGTAAAAATCACAAGAACGCCAGAGACAACCAGACATTGAAGAAATCACTCAAATGTATATAATGTTTTCTGACTGTAAATCAGAAAAAATCACATACATTGAATATACTAGCGTGTTGATGGGTTCAGTATCAGTTTCAGCATCAGTATGTGGTCGTTAACGAACATATTCGACGATCTGAAATTTTTCACTTGATGACAGCACAATATAAAATGTTAAGGGGTCGCCAAAGTTATAACAGTTCATCCTGAGGGTGACATAAATGTCTGTGCCAAATTCCATTGCAATCCATCCAACAGTCCTTGGCGTATTTTAGTCTGGACCAAAGCGGAGGATGGACCAAGAGACGGACTGACCGACGAACATGAGGGACATTGGCATTGTTAGAGCCATGGCTTTAGTAGGTCGGAGTTGTTGGTCAGTGCTCATTCTGCTGATGATGATGATACAGACGAAGAAAAAAAATAGAAATAAATAAAAATAAATTTTTTATTAATTTTTTTTTAAACCCTCTGGATGTGATTGCACCTGGCCATAGCAGCACTTTATCCACATATATTCTTACAGTGCAGAGGCTTATTCCATCACTCGGTTGGTTATTGATCTGAGAGAGCCACAGGTAAGTATTAAATCAGGCTTCTCATTTAGCTTCCCGCTAAATAAATAACCCTATTGATGTAGTCTGTCACACAAACAGTCTGTCTGTAAATGATCTAGTCCTGCCTGGGTCCTTTAGGAAATTTCCAGATATTTGATTATAACAGCGATTGCCAAGTTTAGAAGAGCTGCTATATGATATTATCACATTCGCATCCTGCTTGGTTTGGCTAGGGGCCACTCGCTCAGTCCTGGATGCCAAGATACACCGGTGTGCTTGGAAGTGAGGCGGACAGGCGAGGTAGTCTCAGATAACAAAATCGCACTCCTTGTTGCCGCCTGTCCTCTCGCTCTGGAACATTAAGCACACAATGTGTGGACAGCTCATCGGGGATATGGCTCTATTCACATTTGATCATAGAGGCATAAATTCTAGACACATGCATTTGTTTCCTGCATAGCCATTTATTATAATTTCTGCTGCTGCAGTTTTCATCTAGGGGCTGATTTTGTCCCTTTCAGGTTTGCCTGTAAACCCCATAAATCACAATGAGCCTCGCCACTTCTCCCACTTTCACATCTCTCTCTAACGCTGACTGGTGCTAGGAGATGCTAGACTGTTGCTTCTGCAAAGTTCTAATTAAAGCCTTTATTATATAGAAAAAAATTACACCCGTTTATTACTGTATATTCTCTTATTTTCCGTTATGGAGCATTATAAAAAGAACAAAAACAAACCTGTCCTGTCCTCACTTTTTATTTATTAGTATGAATCTCTCAGCAGTGTGTGAAAAAAGAGAAATGCTTAATTGCTCGCAGCCCCTCATCACATATTGCATGTCTACAAGTTGTGTTAGTAAAACAGTATTTTTTTTCTTCATGGATTGACTGATTGGGGGCCAGAGAAAGTAAAATTATCCAGTAATCTTGGCTCATGACAAAGAAAGTCTGAAAGAAAAACTAATTTTGTGCTTGAGACATATTTTTTTTATTATCCTGTTAATCATTTCGCTACCCCTGAGATTTGTTTTGTGACCCCCTGGGGAGACCCCGTGAATATTATTTATGAAGGGAGGTCGGAGAGGACTTCTGTAAACACAGTGTTGTGCTGATGCTTGGCCCCTGATAGCAACCGAAGCAACATCTCTCTCACTCTGGCTCTGTGGTGTGTGTGTGTGTGTGTGTGTGTGTGTGTGTGTGTGTGTGTGTGTGTTTGTGTGTGTGTGTGTGTGTTTGTGCGTGTATGGTAGCGGTTGCCCTGAAAGCTTATCTCTATAAATGGATTTGTGTTGGTGCACTTGGACATCTCAGTATGAAGCTGTAATCTGATTGACCACAACCCCGGAGAGGTGGATGAGTCCAAGAGCCGAGTGCGCATCTCTGTGTGTATGCACGTAGGTGTGTGAGCTATCCGTCCGCCTTTGAGCTGGTATTTGTCACCTCGGTTCTGTGTGTTCCCAGCTGAGCTTAGGGGCTTGTCGGGGAAATGACGGCTGTGTGAGACATTTTGGTGAAACTGTGTTTATGACCAGCAAACTGCATGACCTGCACCTGCAGAAGTCTCCAAATGTTGCATGTGGACAGTTTGTTAGACCTTCAGACGATGCACAGAGAGGTTATGCATCTATGCAACTTCACTTCTATGTTGAAACATGTATACACACACACACACACACACACACACAGACTTAACATCCTGCCTGCCAGCGAGCAGAGATCAGATACACTGTCAGGGATGATTTGTCATTTCTGTGTGCTGCCTGTATGTGCTGTGTCCCGGTGAAAACTCTCTCCAGGCTTGTAAATTTGGAATGTGAAGTGAATTTTCACCTGATGTTACTGAAGCTAATTTGAAGGCAGTTTTTGTGAGCCCATTTTTATTAGCAACAGAACAGATAGTCCTCTGACTGTAGACAGCAGCCTTCAGGGACTTTAAGCATCTTAAAAATACAAGGAACTCTTTGAATTTTCACTTTATTTTATCCTCCACCATTTTCTCTTGTTTCTGTGTGTCCATGGAGTCATACAACTTCAGGATAAGCACAGATGAGTTTATCCCTGTATGCCTCTCTTTCAGTTTAGTGAATATGAAGTAATATCATGGGAATCGTTGCTCATTTGGACAAAAGCTAGTAAATGATTTGTCAGTTGCTAATAAGTCCACGGATTACAGCCTCTAAGCCCTTTTAAAAAGGCCTTATCGGAAAGTGGCACTGGTATTTTCTTTCTTTACTTAGCTGAGAACATCATGGCTGATACAGAAATACAAAGTCACATTGAGTGTATGAGTAAAACTCCTATGTGTGTGTGTGTTGTTTATCCAAAGCGCTGTCGTAATCGGTTGTATGCCTCTGAGGAAGTGATAAAGTGATATATGTAGACAGTCACGAAGGGCTACCGTGTTCACCGCACAGTGCCGCAGACAGTGCTCCTGTTTGACCTCAAATAAACACAATGGTGATCGGGTGGTGGGAATAAGGAATTAGATTCACCTTTAGAGCCGCACCCCGGGGAAGCTTGTCTCTCCAAGTAAAAGCCTGCTATACCTTATTTTTTCTCACCTCCCACAGGTATCTTTTCTCACCTTTTTTTTTTTTTTTTTCAAGGGTCCAGTACCCGCTGGCTGGGTGGGGAGTCGCCATAGCAACAGTTGGCCATAGTGCAATGTCAATGCTGCGGGAGGGCATGTATGGCGACCATCTTTAGATAGACTACAGCGTCTTCAACCAAGTACGGGGTATAATGAGATGATACGTGTAAAAATAATAAAATAAAATTAAATAAATAAATGAATAAATAAATTAATAAATAATCGTATTCCGCACTAGGCTGCCTTCATGTGTTGCCGCCTCCTCTGATGTTGTCGAACACGATGCTCGGCATTCGATTGCATTACAGGAAGGTTCTTCTATTATTCAAGAGTTTTCTTGATCGGATTCCACACCGTCAGACCTCGTGTTATTTATTTATGAACTTGAGATGATATCTGATCTGAAATAATCCCTCGCACTGCTTTCCAGGAACTTCCCATGAACAGGAAAACTATTCAGAAGATCAACAAAATTATTTAAAAAAATAAATTAAAAAAAAAAAAAAAAAAAGATATTCTCCATCTTCATTTCACTCTATCCTGCCAGAGTCTGAGCATGGACTCTGGAGCTCATGTCATTATTTGGCTGTCATGGAAAATCCTCATGCATGACATCTCATTTTCCAGGGTGTCATAGAGCAAATGTTGACTGCCTGTTTTCATTGAAAGCTCCAGTTGGAAAGGGACGGCGACGGGGAGGGCTCCGGGAGATGCGCCCATTCATTTATCATTACAGCCTAGAAAGGGGGAAGGGGGGGGGGGGGGCTGGAGAACCCCCTCCCCTCTGCACAGCTAGGCGAGAGCGTCACCATAGCAACCAGTAGGTATGCTCCCGGCCGCCGTCAGACGACAAAAATAAAAAAACCTGGTATCTCCAAAATGTCAAAGTTGCGAGAGCAGAGAGAGGATAACTTGTGAGTCTTGTGAATACTTAGCTGTGGGGGCGGTTTCATGAATTCGGGAATTTAAACCGACTGAAAGTTTTCACCCAGAATCCTTCATTCGAATGTAAAACTTTACTTACGAGGTTTCCACACACTCTTCCTCCAGATTCTTGGGCTGCTCAGTGTTCCCAGGTACATAAATTTTGCTCCATGTCGTCTTTTTCTTTTTTTTCCCCCCCTTCTCACACCCCACTCCTCCCCCATACCCTCCCTTCTGGCCTCCCCTGGGTAATAGCAGGGATTATGTACTAGATGGCACCAACCTGCAATCTCCACTACAGCTTACGAATAGGCACAGTACCGGTGTTTTTCTAAAAAAAAAAAAAAAAAATTCACATTTTCTGGGACCAAAATAAATATGTTGGTAATGAGACAACAAGTTTTATGAAAAAACTACGCTCTAAATCTGAGCTGATATTTTTGCCATCCGCAGATCTTTAGAAATGAGGGGGAACGCAAGTTTTTTTACTTCGTAAATGAGGTTAGCCTGGATGAAGAGAGACGTGCACTATGAGTTAGTTTCTGCAGGATTTGGAAAACTAATTTGGATCGCAGGCACTTTATAAAATGCCCCCCCCTAAAAAAAACAAAACAAAAAGGAACCCATTGAACTCTTCTGACTAATTCACCATGGTTACATTTTGCGACCATCTGCATATCACCCTTGGGGAACCTTCTTTGACTTTGTGCCATTTCCACCATTCCTATGCCGCGGAGAGAAATGTACTTTCTTTTCTGAATTTCCCTCACAGCTAAATGGCATCATCATGTTTGAGAGGCGAATCATAGGAGGAGGACACATGCAGTATGCTCCTTCACAGCGCTCTAGGGTCTTATTATTTCACAGCCTTCTTCTTTGGGGAAGCTGTCCTCTATCTTTACTTTCTTCCTCTTGCTACATGCTGTTCTGGGTTATGACAGGAACTGCATCACTCCTTCCCCATCCTCCAGCTTCTCGTCCTCATCTGTCTCTATGTCTTCTGCTGTGTTATTAACTCTCTTAACGCGCTCTCCGTCCTTCTCCCTTTCTGTTCAACTAAAGGCGGTGAGCAGCTTCCCCCTTGAGACCTGCAGCGGGACTCGTCGAAAATCCGGGCTGACCGTCGAGCCGCTGGAGCTGAAGCACCGGAGACCCGCGACGGGGAATCCTCTCTCCTCACTGGGCCGTGAGAGCAGACGCCGCCCTCCCCTTCCCGCCTTCTGTCCAGCTTCCCACTGGAAAGCGATGAGGACAATGTGACTGCGGGTCTCAGTCAGCACCATGTGACCTGCTATTATGGATCTGAGTATCAGCATACATTGAATCAAAGCTCGCTCCAGGTAATTCAGCTCACGGTGGCCCGCATCGTAGTGTTTACTCACGGACTCATTATCGCAAGGTCCCAAGCACGTCAGTCACTTCCTCACTCTGGCTCCGGTTTGCTGTCTGGTGTCAGCTGGTCAAAGGGCCAAGAAACAGGAAGCGTGACATTGGTGTAAAACAATATGGTGCACAGGGGTAAAAACATCATTAACGTGATCGTGCTACTGCAGCTGATTTAAACCTGCGATATTGTCTGTATTATAGAATGGTATGATTATTATTTATACTGTTTAGATGTGATAAGGAGTCTGCTTTGTAGTTTGTACTAGTATTTGGATCATGATCAAGACCTTGTGTTGATTAGTTGGTTCGTTTTTATTGTCTCAACCTACAAAAGGGCTTTTTATATTTTCTCTCTTTAGACTTTAAGCCTCTTTTTGAGACTTAAGTGCCTTGACCTTTGCTTTGATGCCACCACTTTTAATGACATTGTAGTTGCACATTTCTCCAAGGTTTTTGCTCTAAAAGGGTAATTGTGACATGTAAATGTCGGGAATAATTAAGAGTACAGACTTACAGGTATCACTGTGTTAGGTGTGATAGGAAAACAAAAGCAGACAGAGATACAAGTGAATCCAGACGAAACACAGAAGAACCGAGTATCGTTTTCCTGTTATTACAACTTATGCTCAGTGGCAAATAGAATTTACCCTGAATTTATGTTTAGCTGCTAAAGCCTCTCAACACCCATACTTTTGAATTTTCCTGTATTTAACAATCCCCTCCATTGTTGTGCGGTTCAAATATTTTAGTCCCCCACCAAGCTGTTTAATGACTTGTGGAGGTCTGTGACCATGATAAAATAAGGACAAAGGGAACATACAGTAGATGGAAGGATGGAAAACAAAGCCCGTGGCCTAAGACGGAAGGAAAGAGAAAGGAGAGGAGACTATTTGTGAGTGTGTTTGTGTTAAAATGTGTGGCTAAATCGTTGTCTGTCCGGCCGTGTCTGTGTCTGTGCGCGTGTACGTATCTTATCCAGGTTTGTTTTTTCTTTTTAATGTTTTTTGGTCGGGAGTGTGCAGCAGTCTCGCTCCCGTTTCCCCCTCCGGAGCGGAGCGGTACAGGAAGGCTGGCTGGTTGGCGGGACGCACAGGAAAGGAAACAGTCTATCTAACAGCAGATGGAGGACAGTATGTGCTGAAACTGCAGAAACGCACAAACGCATACAGAGGGGCGCGTGCACGCACGTGCACACGCACACGCACACGCACACGCAAACACACGGCGACATACACTGTGGGCAAGTGCAGCAGCTTCTATGGGGAGCTTGAACCAGATTGCACATCGCAAATGTCAGCTGCGGAGAATGTGAGGTTTCAGTGGCTTTCTAGTCAAATGAGGGAGACAGGGGACGCTTAGACTTTCCAAATGAACTTTTGAAATGTTTTCATAATAGCAAGGCCATTTTTTTTCCTGCTGGAAGGTTGTTTTGCCCTCTCTCTTTTCTTTTCTCCAAAGCTTTTTTTTTTTTTTTTTTTTTCCTACCTCATTGTATTTACACTTTACATAGAGCTGCAGTCCCCTGTAGTTCTTCAACCTTCACATTTCTATTACCCACTGAAAAGCAGACCTGCGTCAAAAAACTATTTGCACACAGGATTTTGTTTTCACTTGCGCTGGAGTGTTGGCAGGAATTTGTTCGGTAAACTGAAAAAGGTCTGATTACGTAAGGTAGGAAAAAGACTTTTAAACACCAAAAACTTTTTTTTTTTTCACTGGGCCCAATCTGTTCAGTCCTTGGGGCCAAAACAGTCAAAATATTATCAATTTATCTCCGCGGCTTAGTTTTCTTTCTCATCGCATGGATATAGACTTTAGCAGAGCTGAGATTCTGAGCCTCGTCTTAGCTCGGTGGCTTGCAGGTCAAAAACATTTATCTGCTGTTGAGATTTAGTGATACCCAATACGTCAGCACCTTTCTTCATCTTCTCCTGCCCCCTGCCTGGTGTGTATGTCCATGATTTCTTATGCCCTGTCAAAGCCTCCACGCCTCTGCCTCCGTTTGGCAGCGGCTCGTGAGGACTGGATGCTGCGCCTCCCTTTTCCAAGAGGGCAGCGAGTTCTCCAAGAGGCCTTCGACTTAAGCTAGTCAGTTGCTCTCTGTATGGTCTGTCTTTCTGTCTGTCTCTCTGTCTGTCTGCCTGTCTGTCTGCCTGTCTGTCTGCCTGTCTGTCTGTCTGTCTGTCTGTCTGCTTCCTCTCTCACTCTTGTAATCCTGCTCAGGAGGGAGGACAATGAGACTTGCTATGGCGCCCAAGGCCCCAATGTGAGTGACTCATATTCCTATGGAGGCAGAAGGCAAAACAACAAGGTTACACAATCGTAATCAACGAAATGCTGCTCAAGTGCCGTGATCATCTGAAAGGATTGCAAAAATGTGTTAAGTCGGGGTTGGGGTGACATAATTACTGTGCCTCCACTTTGTTTCTCAGAGAGGGCAGGCTGCTGTTTAAATCAGCAGCCGCTGCAAATCCTCTGTGGATTTTGACTGTGTCATGGAAATACAAGTTGCTTTGGTTTTTCTGCTTATTTGTTGAACCTGTTGTTGCCCGGGTGTGTAACAAGGGAGCATAAAGGGGCTGTTATTCTGGAAAATGAAGTGTGATGGCGCGGTTTTGCTATGGCAACTGGAGCTGTGCGCCAGTAAAATCTCGCTCCCCATGCAGACAGTCTGGGGACATTTCGGCGGCCAGGAGACACAGGCCTCATATCTCTTTTTAAAAGACTCGCAGGAGGGTTTTATAGTTTGCGTCTGCGCCGAGCAGACAGGTCTGCTCTATCTCTGCATAGCAGCAGAGGCCGGCTCTTCATCCCTGCAGCGGGGGCTGCTCACTCATCCCTCCTGGTCCCTCTTCTCTTTTTCCCTCCTCTCCTCTCATCTCCTTTTTCGCTTTTCCTTCCTCAGCGTCAAGTGGGCTTTTTGTTCTCCCGCAGCCGTGCTTATCACTTGTTTCTCCACCGCTGCCCTCCTCCCCATCCTTACTCTCAGGGAATGAAAGGATATTTAGGGGGATAGATCTTGTCTGTCCTGCGCAGACCCCAAAGGAGTGGGATTATCTTGGTGTCTCTCTCAATGTGCCTGAAAATGGGGGTTCTATACACGACTCCCCCCCCACTTCTGTCTCCCACTTTCTCTGGGGGGGGCATGGTTTTCTCTGAGAGCCAGGCCTCTTTATCCTCTGTTCTTGCGTCAGCACTAATGTTAAATAAATCTAATGCCAGTAGAAAAACTTGGTGGTCCGTCATCATTACAGGCACGGATGCTGTGATTCATTTTCATTCACTGAGTGAAGTGGTTCTCTTTGTCCTATGAGATTTCTGAATTGCCTCCTATTTCTCCTGCTTGAATAACATGACATAAAAATGAGCCATACATTCTCAAGAGAGATCGGCTGGCCAGTCATAATGCTCTCTAAAATCAGGCTTCCAGACAGCATCTGAGTCAGCTGTTATGATTCTACATAGAACTGCATTTTAATCCGTTTACTCCTTTTTTTTATTGGCTATAAATCCCTCTAAGACGAACCTCTTACAAATTTATGGTCAGTTAAAGAGCTGATTTACCCACAATGTGACCACAAGTCATCATTTTATTTATTGTTTCGGATTTGTTCTGATGTGTAAGCTGAATTCAGGCAATTCCAGATGCTTATAATCAGAGGGGATGTGGTTCCTGAATGGCTAATGCTGTTTGTGCATTGATTCTTTGTAGTACATTCATTAAAACTGCATGCTAAAAAGTAACCACACAGTCTAAGCTCAAATCCATAGAACGGATATGTTAGAAGTCTCGATTAAAAAATAAACTGAAAGGTTTATAGTGAAATTTGTTTTTTGTCAATCTGGGTCTCATTTTCATATTTCTGTCAACTGTGACCATTAGTGATTGTGACAATTCTGAGCTGTATAGGGCTGATCGGGGCGAAGAGTAGTTCGTCATCGTGCCCCGTACGCTTATTTGCTTTCTTGCTGAGACTCAGATGAGAATATTGATATCACTCCTGTATATGTCAGATAAACAAAGCTAGAGGTGATTAGCCTAGCATATACCAGTCAGCCAGCACCCGTGAGAGTCTCATAAAACCGCTGCACCTCGCCATGATATAGATCTACCACATATCTCCTCATTTGTTTTGATTTGCTTTGGGTTTGTTTTTTTTTCACATCTTGCATTTCTGTTTTTGTACAGATCAAACAGTCATGACATAGTGTGGTTAGTAGCAATGAGGTAGCGAACACAAGAAGATGGTTTGTGCTGTAAACTCCAAATTACGAAAAGAAAAAAAAACTAAGTACAAACAATGTAGCTTCTTTTTAATTGACTGGCACTAAACAATGAAGGGGTAGAGGAGACTCCAGTTGTGGCTAATCACTCATTTTACTACATTTTGCTGCAAAAAAACAGGATTTCCAAGGTTCTGCTTATGGTGCTTTTGTGTCTTTTGTTAGACTCAAAAATAAAATGGGGGGGGGGGATTCTTTCTGTTGTTTCTGAAAAGCTGTAGAAGGCTGACTTTGCCCTAATTGTCTTTTCTGGAGTCCCTGATTTCATAATTTTCAAAAACATGGAAAGACACCGAGGTTGAAAAATACCCTAATTGCCCTTCGATGCAAAGAATGTAGGTCAAACATATATTTAGATCTTCAAAAAGGATCCTACAGATGCCCACCTCATAAACATCTTCTCCTCTATCTACAAGTCTAAAACCTCATTAGTTTACCACTATATGTTAGACTTGCATCCTCCTCTTAATGGCCCAAATTCTATAGACAAACCTTTCTGCTTCTCTCTCTCTCTCTCTCTCTCTCTCTCTCTCTCTCTCTCTCTCACACACACACCTGTACCTGTTCATTGCAGAGTGCCGGTAATCACAGAGTGCTGTGTGATGATGGGAAGTGTCACAGCGCCAGTTTTGTCAGTCTCAGCCCAGCTGCTGCTCATTACAATGGCCGTCGACGGCCCTAATTGCTCTGCCTCTGAATACTTGAAAGAGGGGACGAGGTAAATCCCAGAGGTGTCAGGGTTGGAGAAAGATGGATGCCTCTGCTTTCGAAGCTGTCAGGTTGGGCCCGGGAGGACATGATGAGACCCTAACCGGGAGATTGTCTTCCGTCTCGCACACACACACGTACACGCACACCTACACATACAGGAACACACACATTGAGGATGATGGACCACTAGCAGAGGGATTTCTGGCACGGTGGTCCTCAAACAAGCCCTGGCACATGTATTTCCCATGGATCCCTGCTGTAGGGTTTGTGGATTTGTGGATATGCGTTTGTACCCATGTGTGTATTTCTTGCCAAGCTGCCGGCCAGTGTAGCTTTGCAAGCCAACTGTTAGCAGATTAGGTGCAGAAACGTATGCACGTATCGTGTTTTTTTTTTTTTTTTTTTTTTCCTTTAGACATTTAAATCTGGGGATCAGAAGTGATTAAAAGACCTACTGGCTCCTTGAGAAAATATTTTTGTGTGTGTGTGTGTGTGATGTACATGTGCCTGTGCTCGTGCCTGTGTGTGCGAATGTGAGAGACACACCTACACAACTGTGCAAACACACAGACTTAATGACACTCAAACAAGCCGACCGGGTGTAAGATCAGATGTGGTGCTCGCTGGTGCAGGCCGGACTGGAGTAAATATTTACTACCAATTACGCTTTCGGTTTCCATGCCTCACTAGAATGCAACGGTAGCCTCTGAAAGCCCTGGACACTGAACACAAGACATCAAGTTATATGCTAAATGAGAGCTGCTCTCAAATGTTACAGTTATGGCTGGAATGTTTTTAAGAGGATTATCAATAATCGCTTCTCCTCTAGCACCGTGTTATTTTTAACTAATGTGCAGCAGCTAAAAAGCCCTTTTTCCAGTGAGGTCTACTACTAATGGCAGGGCTTTCAGGGTCAGACACAGTGGCTGCCATATCTCAGTCAACAGGATGTTATGGCCGAAACCTGGCAACCAACCGCAGTTTTTTTTTTTTTTTTTTTTTCCTTTAGACATTTAAATCTGGGGATCAGAAGTGATTAAAAGACCTACTGGCTCCTTGAGAAAATATTTTTGTGTGTGTGTGTGTGTGATGTACATGTGCCTGTGCTCGTGCCTGTGTGTGCGAATGTGAGAGACACACCTACACAACTGTGCAAACACACAGACTTAATGACACTCAAACAAGCCGACCGGGTGTAAGATCAGATGTGGTGCTCGCTGGTGCAGGCCGGACTGGAGTAAATATTTACTACCAATTACGCTTTCGGTTTCCATGCCTCACTAGAATGCAACGGTAGCCTCTGAAAGCCCTGGACACTGAACACAAGACATCAAGTTATATGCTAAATGAGAGCTGCTCTCAAATGTTACAGTTATGGCTGGAATGTTTTTAAGAGGATTATCAATAATCGCTTCTCCTCTAGCACCGTGTTATTTTTAACTAATGTGCAGCAGCTAAAAAGCCCTTTTTTCCAGTGAGGTCTACTACTAATGGCAGGGCTTTCAGGGTCAGACACAGTGGCTGCCATATCTCAGTCAACAGGATGTTATGGCCGAAACCTGGCAACCAACCGCAGTTTTTTTTTTTTTTTGTTTCGTTTTTTGTTTGGGTTTTTTTTTTTTTTTGTTTTTTTCCTGGCAGTGGCTGACGTGGTTTTCGCTTTTATTTTTATTCAGTAAATGTTTCTCTTCTGCGTGCAAGTGAAACACCAGCATAAGCACATATGCGTTTTCTCACACGTACAACTGATGTGCAACTGACGTACAACTTTTTTTTTGGGGGGGGGGGGTGCTTCATTTTGTTCCCATGGAGGTGGAGGGCTGGTGCTGCAGAGCAGAGCCGGTGGGTCTCCAAGGTCATTACTACTGCCACAGCGTCTGGGCGCCCTGGGAAAGGAGGCAGGAATTGATTAATGACAATGCTAGGAGCACAGGAGGGGAGGAACCCAGATTGGCAAGAAAGTAGTGCTGCAGAGGTAGAGTTGTTACCGCACAATTGTGCTATAGATAGTGCTAGTGTGAGATACCGCAGAGTGTGACACACTACTACATCTACTCGTGATGATGATAATATAATAATAGCATACTTTATTAATCTCTGCAACAAAGAGTATAAAGTTTAGACAATCTGTGCTGAAACCAGCAGTTGGTTTTTATAGCAGGTCCTTAGCAGTGGTAGGCAAGTTAGTCACTACTCAATACCACTCAATACCACAGGTTGTTGTTGTGGGGTTTTTTTTGTTTGTTTTTTTTTTCTATTTGGCCGACCTCAGTTAAAAGAAACCAGCCTGTTGCCATTCATGTCACACTAATTAAACCGTGATTATGAACCCGCCGTTCACGTCAGCCACTCGCTTCCCAGCCGGAGATACCGGGGATTTCTCACAGCGGTGATATCTCCGGCTCGTTGGAGGGAGCTACAGGTGTCAACAAACTGTCGGCAGAATAGCTGCAAATGCATCACCACCTGTAGCTCAATAGTCAAAATGAAAAACATTTTCAAACCTAGTATAGTATCCCCTGCTGTAAATAAATTAAATAATACAAACTTGTGTTCTGGTTCACTAAAGTAAGCACAGTCCTAGTTAGAATTATGAATTTAACTTAATCTAGTTGTCAAGCATATACCTGGTAGTATCATGTACTCTTCCATAACGGTTTAAATGACATAAACACAAACAATTTATTTGCTTACAGCTCTCACAGCTGCAGTTTTTAGTCTAATGTGTTTAACATTATCGCCAAACGCTCATCGCCCCAAACTTCAGTCAGGTTTTCAGGAGCCGTTCACCCAGTCAAAACATTAAATTGATATTAGGTTTTCAGTGTGTATCAGTGTCATGGGCTTTCTTTCTTTTTTTTTTTTTTTTCCTATTAAGCTGACATGTTCAATATCCCACAGGTGCCACAATGGTGGCCAGGTTACCATGGGAACACACGCTCAAACAAATCCACAGGGTACGTTTCAAAACCTTAGAATGGATTAAAATCATGATGAATAATGTGTCACACGTAGAGAAAACTGGCTCCTGCAGCTTCATTTTAAATATTAGCACTGCGATACAGCTTGACTGTAGATGTGTCGGTGGGTTTAGGCAGAGGGACGCCGAACACCTCGTCCAACTAGGCCTATATTGGACGGGAAGCGGGCGCACATCTGCGCGAGCAGATGGACACCCCGACTTTATATCCTCCGTCAAGACTGTGAATGTAGTGCGCCGTCCTTTAAATAGATAACCCTGCCCAGGTTCACACATTGCAGCTCCCAAAGGCAGCGAGCAGAGGCTCGGAGGCGCGGCGATACGAGGACGGCAAACCCAAATAGAAAAGCACGAGCTTGAACTTGTCAAGCTTCCTGCTGTTTACTGGTCAACGCTGACTGATCTTAAACTTTACCCTGTTATTATTTTCTTTTTGTTTTTTGTTTTTTCAGAAGTACTCAGAAGAGACAAATTTTTAAAAAAATATAATGGTATGAATCGATGTAGTAGAGGCTGAGGTATCCTTTCCCTAAAAGAGGACACGACCAACCACAGAAAATATAAATATATCTATAAGCCTCCAGTGCAGTGCAACACATATACGCCAAGTATGATTCAATATTGCACAGAAAAGCTCTCTGATAGTTTTGCACTATAAATTAGGCTTCTTTTTTATTTTTACTCGTCACCCTGTGGTAGCACTGCAATGAGAGAGCAGCTAATGGGGAAGACATTGGGTAAATGAGACTGAGCGTATTGGAGCTGAAGAAGTAGGAGAAGAGGGCCCTGCCTTCCATAATGGTACATACTGGTCAGGTTGATGCCATAACCAACAACCAGACGTGCATTAAAAAAATAAAGATTCTTATTTCTACAACTGCGCTGGATATGCACCAAGTCAGTCTTGCTGTTTATGTTACGCTTTAATCGCTTAAGATGTATTCATTAAGATTTGGTCGTGATGTTTTGTAGCATGAATCTTTATAGGAAAATTTGTTTTCACTTTATCAACATTATCAGTTTGGGCAGGAAACAACAGATGACGATATGATGTAAAATTATAGAAAAATTTCATTCTTTTTAAAAAATATTTTTACAGTAATTTAGGACTAAGACACTGATAATTGGAAATCCAAGAATGTAACATAACAATACTATAAATCTATAACTTGAACAAACAAAGATCCCTTAAATTTGGTTATTGAAGAACTGCGACCAAGACAAGTGCAACAAGTGGGACGTTCACCACTGAAAAACAAACTTTTTCTTTAAACTCAAAATGCGCTCTGATAGAAAACTGTGTAATGGGAACATTTGTTTCTAAATGACTGCAAACATACAGGATCTTTGGCTTTTTTTGTACTGCAGTTTCTTGTTATCAGCTGGCATTATTTAGTCATCTCTCATCTCTAGCCATCTAATTCGCAGCAAGGAAGCCAGAAACCAAATTCCTAAAATATCGATTTATGCCTTTCAAAAAAATATGACATATAATGTCAACCGTGTCTGATTACGAATGATAAACGCTTAATTAGGCTGATCACTTTCTAGGAAGGAATAAAAAGGTAAGCTGTAAAAAATATGCACACAGAGCATAGGCTTAGGGTACTGGTTGTTTTTCCTCTAATGAGCCATCTTGCAGGTTTCAGCCATAAGAAAAAGAAAAACAACCCATAAATACAAAAAAAACAAAACCAAAAAAATCCCAACCTTGGTCTTAAAGCGTAAGCAGTCTGGCAGCTTTATACTCAGAGGACACAATGTACCTAACCCTGTCACATCGCCCCTACACCCACTACCCATTTTCCAAATTCCCGAGCTGATGTATTTGAAGAGACAGAGAGACTCTGTGCCCGGAGAGACCGTGCTCACTGGAACTGACAGTGCTCTGTCTATGGGACGACACGATGCCAGGGAACAACGCGTTTTCCTGTCAGAGGCACAGACAGCAAATTTCCCTGTCTTATCTCGTAATTGTAACAAGCTTGTCCTTTCCGATGGTTCGGTGTCTCGGGCTAATTAGTGAGACAATGGTGGAGAGCCGCAGGGGTATCATTATTTCACATCAGGGTTTTGTTTTTGTTTTTTTGTTGTTTTTTTTTTTTTTTTTAACCCAGACTGAAAGAAGAACACCACAAGGAAAACACACAAGTCCACAGAGAGGGATAGCTCATCCTCCAAAACAAAACACTGTCATGGAAAAGCATTTATGAGCTTCTCGGTTTGGGAATATAAACAACACAATTCATCACGGGTCACAGGTCACAATTCCCACACTGCTGTTTTTTTTCCCCCTTCTCCCAATGTTCCTAGCGAGGATAAAGGTGAAATGATCGTATCCGTGCACGTACGTGCCCACATTTCTTTCGTTTGTGTGCTCTGAGGTATGTGGGCTTTCAGAGGTGGCAGGCTGTAATCACCGGAGACGGGTCTGTGAGTCACACTGTGCACACCGGGCGCTGGACGTTTCTGCGAACACATAGCAGTCGCTTTAGCGCTGTCATATACAGCACTGTATGTAGGCAGAAACTGGCCGTTACGGTTGAAATCGCTTCCATGATATTATTACAAGCGTATGGAAAACATATTAAATACTGGAGTTTAAGAATATTGGAGTTTAAGTTCCTATGTGTGGAAGTTTGAAACAATCTTGGAGAAAATTGCCATAGTCTGTTTTTTGCTTTCAGTCTGAGCCCTTGGGTCTCATTGCTCTTTGCTGCAGTGTCATTTGAGATGTTGGTTCAAATCCTACACATACCGGGACAGCGTTAGTGGACATTAGCAGCAAAGCTAATTGCGAGTTGTCGTGGCTTTACTTGTTTTGTCTAGAATGCTTCTTACGTCCCGCCAGGGACCTTCGTTCGATTCATTCCCTAAAACCCTCGGTTCCCTTATTTGATGTCATCTCTCAACTGGCGGCTATTTGATAGGTGATTAAAAAAAGAAAAGGTTATAAGTCACTGTAATAACTTCCTTCTGTTCATACGGCTGTGAAGAGAACCTTTCCTAATGCAACTCCAGTGTGAAAGATCAGGGACAAAATCCACTGGCCTTGCTCAGTACAAAAATTCTCTTTCGTTCATGTAAAGCTAAAATGAGGCTGTGCCAGTCTGAGTTTCACAAATCCAGTCGGTATCATCCAGAGTTACATATTCTTGGGTTACTGGTAATAACTGAGACAATGTGCATATGGGAATGTAAGTATTGTGTTAAGACTGACTTTGAAAATATCCTTTTATATCCTGATGTAGTGCACATAAAGGTTTTTTTTTTTTCACTCAGCCACCAGTGATACAAATTGAGAATGATTCCTATTCGCCAGCTTAATTGTTTTCAGTGGTGTTGGAGCTCAGTTCCGTTCTCTGGTCCGGGATACTGACCCACCATGAGGCAGTTACTGCTATGCCTGGGTAACTCGGGACACACACACAGACACACACACACACACACACACCCAAAATAACTGGCTGGCCGGGACAATAACCTCCCCGAAGGCTACTTGCAAATGTCTCCTATCAAAAAATAAGGACACCTCGCAACTTCCCCCGAGCTGACATCTCTCATGACCTATTTTCATTATGGCTGATGGTTGGTGACTAGCAGCGGAGTGCTAAATGGATAAGGGACAATACATAGATGAGATCCCACGCAATCTGGTGATAGCTCTTTGCCCAGAGTCTGACCCTAGCTAAACGATGACTATCACTAATAGTCTAATTTGAGAGACTTGTGGCCGAGGCTGGTTTATGCTGAGTGACGAGAAATAGAGAAAAGGACATACCCAGAGTTACCCAGAGGAATAGGAAGCGGTGTTATATATAGTTATGCGAGGGACGTTTCCCAACCGAGACAGAAAAGAGGAAGTCGATGATCTCCTTTCAAGATGCTGAAGAGGTCAGGCTGCAGGCCGCAGCAGTGACAAGTTGGGAAAAGCTGGAGAGTAGCAGGCTGGGGTCCTCCAGGAGCAGCCGAACAGGGGTTGGAGGGTTGAATTGTGACAGGGTGACATCTCCAGTGCTGACAGAGAGGGAAGAGGGAGCCAGGACCTGGGGGAGGCTCACGAGAGGCAGCAACATGTCAGCACAAGGTACAGCCGTGGGGCTCGCTATGAGCACTCCGCTGGGTGTCCCTGTTGCGCCGTTGCAAACGCAAACAAACAAACAAACAAACAAGGCATACATAAAATTCAACGCAGCTTGTGTAGTGTAGAGTCCCAAATGGCACCGTGAGTGCATTTCCACTTCACAAAAAAAAAACCTCAAGTCTTGCACACACAGGATCCTACTCTATGGATTCACACACACTGTACTAACTCAGCTCAATATCCTCCCCCTCACAAGAGCTTGTGACATTTGCAGAGAGAGAGCCTTACAGAGGGGGGAATAAAGAGGGAGGAGAGCTGGAGAAAAGGGGGGGGGGGTATTCTTCCTCTCCCTCTCTTCTCTCATTAGAATTCTCTCATCCGTCTTCCCCATGGAGCGGTGGCTTGACATGTCAGGGTTTATTAATCGCTCCAGGAAATATTATTGACCCGGAGCTTCTGCTCCCTCTCTCCCTGCTGCAGTCCATGTCTCTCCTCCGCTGCCTGCACATTCCTCCGGTGTCCTGCCTGGACACATTACGGGACACTGCGGCACGGCGTGGAGGCTTCAACACACAGTGTCTTCATTGACTGTGCACTTGGCCTGGGCTTTCTTTCCACTGCAGCTGCAAAGCACCACAAAGCGCCCCCCCGCACCGTACACACACACACACACATACATACACACACCTGCAGCCTTGGGGAGACAAAGCACGCTCTGCTCTGCTTCATTATGGGTTGAGAGCAGCTCTGTGCAGACATACTTTGCTGAGATTCCAACTTTTAAAGCGCTTTGTTGAAAATAATAAAAAAAAAGACCTTCAAAACTGCAAACATCTCGAGGCGTATTGGTTTTCTAATCTTGCCCGTAGCTTGAAAAAGAAAAGAGTTACTTAGATCAGAGTGATGTGAAACCCATTTTGAACGCTTAATCACACGAGTCAATCGGAGATACTCCCTCACCTTGCCTCCTCTCTGCTCCTCTACAAGGAGAAAATGAGTCATGCAGCTGAGACTTCTGGATGTCGCCGTGTGTAGAGGCTCTGGCGATGCGGGTGTTGGCGTGCATGTGATGTGTGTGCTCGCCTTCTGTATGTCTTTGCATGCGAACAAGTGTTGGGGGTGATGTTATCAAAGAGGAGGGGAGGGAGGGATTGCAGAGAGCAGAGCGTGAGGGTGGAGGTGTTAAGCCTGAATCTAGATTCCACTCTCCATGATCCGATACATCGAGTTCAGCATGGCTTAAACACCAATTTGTAGATCAGTCTCAGCTGACATCCAAGCCTTTAGTTTGCATGCATGTTGTATGCGTGTGTGTGTGTGTGTGTGTGTATGTGTGCGTGTGTGTGTGTGTGTGTGTGTGTGTGTGTGTGTGTGTGTGTGTGTGTGTGTGTTGCGATTTCTGCCATATATCACACTAAGACCCTAAACATGCCATATCCTGGAAATCACACATTTCACTATGGCATCATCACAGAAAGAGCTGAAGGGAGACAGCTGTTATCAGCTCTAAGTGGCATTTACTCAAATTCTCTTCCTTCAATCTGATAAAAACAGATTAAAACGTGAGCATATCCTTCATAAGAGTAGTTACGAGCATGGTTGCAGTAATTAAGTTTGCGGGCACACATGTAACCATTGCCCAAAGCACATATCTAAATAATAAAATAGATTAGAAGTTTAAAAATGTATTTTTCCCTGGCCTTGATGTCATCTTTGCAATTTTTTCTCAATGGGTTAGATGAGGAAGCATGTTAGAGCTCTTTTTTTTCAAAGATTGGAGTATTGTGCCTCCATGTGGACACATCAGGCATTACACTGTAGGCCTTATGACAGGACTAATGAATGACCAGGATACCAGTGTGTTGTTCCATTGTGTCTCCATGAACTTTGCACCGATGAGCACATTCCCGAAAGCAACAGTCATGAATAAAAGAAATATGCCTCAGATCTGTCAATAGCTTTTGTATTCCCTGAATGGTGACATTATCCAGTGGCCACGTTCTCATGAATCTTGACTTTGCAGACATGCCTGGCACTAAATTTAATATCCGTCTTCATTTTTTTGTTTTTTTCTGCAGTCACAATGGTCCCTTTTCTGTTTTTGGTGGCAACCACAGCAACATCCAATTCCACCGGTAATGGCAACCATACACAAGGTAAGAAAAACAACTACGGCAATGCAACTTGACATGTGGGACTGAATAACACTGAACAATTTGCGATAGCAACAAAATCCCATTGCTGCCCACTGCAGTCATCAATTTTCCCTAAGATATGATTATTATGTATCTTCTGCAGCGCATGCATCTGCTTGATAACAGCCTTTCTCTACAGCCTTGTTATTACCGGATCACAATGAACTTCTGCAGCCCTGGACAGTAATTTACAGCTCATTGTGTGTCTCTATAAACACGGCTAATAGCTGCCTACGTGGCTGTGACTCTTGGCTGAGTCTCCATTCTTAGAGCCTCTCATTCCCTGATAGACATCTCTGTAGACAAAATACAGCCGAAGCCAGTTATTAAATCGGTCCTGTGGCCAGAAGAGAACATGGAAGATGTGATGCCGTGCCAAGTATTGATTTAGGTTTGTCACTTCATGCAATATATACACGCGGCCAAGCACTTCTACACACAAACACATGCACCAACCCCCCCCTTTCCTGCTTTTTTTTTTGTCTACATCGCTCCCTGACCCCCGGCTCTGCCTCTTCTTCCTCAGAAGATGTTTCATCCCAGAGCAACCACATCCTCCCCACTGTGCTGGTCCTGTCCCTGCTGCTGCTCATCTTCGCACTGCTATGCTGGTACTTCCTCAGGTAAAAAAAAGATAAATAAATAATAAAATAATAAAAATTCAAAACATTTCCAACCCGCAAGGACTCACCCGCCTGACCTCGCCCCCTCTTTCCTCGCCCTCACTGACTGGCTGCGAGCCAAACAAGGAGGCAGAGCTCAGGGTGACAAACACTTCCTCCTTTAGTCATTTAGGCGGAGCCCGGTCAGGAAGTGCTGCTAGCTGACTCCCTTTCATGCTTAGTAAGAGGAGAGTTGGCTCTGACAGTGGACGCAGACAGGCAAACAGAGGAACAATTTCTGAATTCACATTCGGACTTGAGTGCGGTCTCTCCAAGACATCAGCTAATGAGAAAGAATAGCTTCTCAAGCTTCAGATGGTAGGACTGATAGATTTTTTTCTCACAGCTAACAAGAGAGTTGCGATTAAAAAAAACAGGATCTAATCTCATGTCTTACATCTGTACCACCGTGGTTTTTGTGGTTTTGTTCATCTTTTTTTCATTTTTATTGCATCTTATCCTCTCAGGTTAAAAAACCAGAAAAAACCAGCTGTCACAACAGTTGACAAGAAGATACCAAATGGCATCCTGGAGGAACAAGGTAGGTAAGGTTGTTGTAAACAGAACATTATTAGAGGCAGTGAGACAGAGGGTGGACTGTGAGGGCGACAGGCTGGCAGTCAAAAGGAGCACAGTGAGACTGTGAAGGAGATGCACAGAAACGCGAGTTAAAGAAAATAGCACGATAGACAGAGAGTAGGAGGTGAAGAGGAGTCATCAGTTTTATATCTGAAACTGCCTTTGCAGGTTGTCCCACCCCTGATATGCAGTCTTCAACTTCCTGTGGTTACTGCAAAAAAAACCCCAAAAAACAACTAACCCCCCCCCCCCAAAAAAAAAAAAAAAAAAACAAAAAAACAAACCCACCATCTTTGGTTCTATTTAGCTTTTTGTCACAATGCATATAAAGTTACTCTATGACATTACTTGTGAAAAGATCGGAGCAGTTGTCACTGAGCCTTGAAGTGCGTCGTTTTTAATTAAGAGCTGATATGCGTGAAGCATGACAGCAGCTGTTGGACCTTACGGAAAGCAACAGGTCTCGAGCAACTTCTTTAGGAAGCATTTCCTTATCTGACAAAGGAATGTACAGAGCAGGTTGTATTCTTGGAGATAGGAAATATTGCTAGGAAATACACAGCACATCCTCAATCAAGTACCTGTACCAGACACTGGATGTATTTCTTGGTGGCGGTTGAGCCGCTGATCCCCTCGACTGTAAACAAGATGAATTTTCATATCAGAGTGACTTTATGTTTAACTTTTTATATTAACTAGGCTTGGAAAACATTACATTATATATTAGGATTTCATTTTAAATCAGTTCAGAGAGCATGTTTTACAGCTTAATGGGAAAGATTTCCCGCCACAAGACAGTTATCGATGAATAAATGATAAAATATTAAAAAGCATACACATCCTGCCCCTGTTTTATTGAAAGGGAAATATGGTTCTATTGAAGTTTTTAATTGATAAACCTAACTGCTTGGTGTCATAGTGAATCAAATGCTACTTTTAGACAGCATTTTGACAGTATTGTTTTTTTCAATGACTCTGTAAACGTGTATTTGTGCTGTATGTGACTTGGTATGTGTTGTGTTTTAGATTTTGGATACAGTTCTGAGTCGTTATACACCACTGTACCCCCAGGTCAGATATAAAGGGTGGCGGGATCAGGAACCTCATGTTACTAACACTCCCTCGCTGCTTTTTTTTTTTCCTCCGACCTACATTTTTCAAATTGTGAGCGCTAACAGAATGCTTAGTTGGGTGACTTAGGGGACGTTTCTGTTTGAAAAACCTGCCCACAGGGTGCAGTAAGTGGCTTTTCCCTGGGGTCCTTTGGTTCTCTAACACTTACTGATGTTTGGTTAATCGTTAAATACTTATATTCCTTTTCAAATGAATCACTGAGGTACTGGAAAACACGCATCAACATGTCATAAGATTTGAAATCCGTTTCATAATCATTTTGATCTTTGATAAGCTCTTTTCTTTTAATCGTTGCAGAGTCGTTCAGTAAACTGATTGTCTGACTGATTCGTAACCAGAGGTACTTGTATCACATGATGTGTAGTTCCTGGGGAGCATGTGAAAACAAAAATGAAACCATAGAATTTATATGATGATTAATAATATTTATAAATATACTGTGTATGTCCATTTACTGAATAAGTAAAAGATTAAGGGATAAATAGCTAATTCAGCCATTTGGGGTGGAGGGTCAGTGGTTGGACCCCTGGTTCCCCCCAGTCTCCATGCTGAAGTGTCCTTGAGCAAGATACTGAACCCCCAATTGCCCTGATGGCTGTGCCATCAGTATGTGTGTGTGTGTGTGTGTGAATGTGTAGGTGAATGTGGCAGTAGTACTGTAAAGTGCTTCGAGTGGTCGATAAGACTAGAAAAGTGCTAAATAAGTGCTGTCCAAATTCCACTTTATCCACTTATTACATTTTGCTAAAAGTAATGGATAAATGGTTGAAATTATTATTGAAAGTAATGTGTAAACGATTGAAAGGGTTTGCTAACAGTCAGCTAACAGTAATGGATTAAATGGTTGAAATAATTAAAGTAATGAATGATGACATATCCAGCTTCTGGCACTTCAAGTTGTATTAGTCAAGACTTGACCAAAGCCACCTTAACGGCTGTGTAAAAACCTTACTGTGGCACTAACCACTTTTATCCAGTTTGAAATACTTGAGGTACTTGAGTTCGTCTGATAGGGCTTTGTAGGTATGTCTGATAAAAATGTTGGGATCCACTAGTCTAATTAAAACTAATCCTGTATTGTGATCAATTTCTCTGAACCGTTCATTTAAAACAGTAGAACATCACTTGGACGTCAACTTAAATTATTAGTACAAGCGTAAAAAAACGCTGAGCTGATTTGCAAAGTTTAATCTGTAATTTTCTCCAACACAATGAATACTTCGCCGTTGCGACGTTAAACTCAGACCAGCAGGGATGATTAAACCCGCCGACTGTTCTCCCCGCAGAGCAACAGACGGTCGTCCTTCTGCCCAGATCCCCTTCGGCTTCTAAGACTTTCTTCCCCATCCTGGTGGACCAACTCGAGGAGGAGTACAGGCTCCGCTCTGCTGATGATGGCAAGCTCTTCAGGGAGGAGTACAATGTAAGGCCCCCCCCCCTTCTAACAGGTGGCAGAGTCTTCTAGAAGTAGTGTTTACATCAGTCAAATGGGGTTAAAGCACTGGGTCACTGTGGTCCAGTCATAGTCCGCAATCAGTAGGTTTTTCTCAAATAACGAGCTCTGAAGCGCTAAATTTTAAACTTTATTGTTGTTAGTGCTTAATTTGTCTCATGAGTTCTTGAGCAGCCTTCACAAGATTCAATCTGTGACTTATGGGTGTATCTTTTATTAACGAAAAACTACTAATAGATATGTGTCACAATGGCAGTGACACATAGTGTGGGCATACACACCCACACGGGAGGAAAAATACCCTCGTACCTTTTTGTAGCAACGATTGAGGATCTGAGTCAAAATAAAATATGAGTCATGGTTCATGTTTCACATATAAGTAGAATTTTATTCAGACAGTTTGTCTAAACAGACAGAGGAAGAAGAAGTTCTCTGCTTTTTAATGGAGGACTGTTTACTGTAGGTAGCGGAGGAAGTGTCTGCACGGAGGCTGAACAAAGCTCTAAACGAAACACTACACAATGCCTGGGTTCAGCTGCTGACAGTCGAGAGTATTTTCCAGTATGCGAGGTTATGTAAAGCCTGTTTTTATTTTGTTGTTTTTTTTTTTTTTGCAGTCCTTGCCGGGGGGCAATGCCCATGGGGCTTACGAGGAGGCCAACAAGGACGACAACAAGGAAAAGAACCGATACCCCAATATCCTTCCCTGTGAGTGTACTTTCTGTTCTGCAGGAACAGAGAAGCTGTTTCACTCACATCCGAGCTCATGGTTTCCTGTATGTGTGCACGTGCCTTTGTGTCTTTATGAGTCTTTTTTTCTTTTTTCTTTTTACAATTCAGATACAGTAAACCAGACCCAGCAGCTCATGCATTTATTCATAATGAAATCCCTAAGCACTCAAGTGTCCTCACCCTTCCTCCTTTTTTACACTTGCCGCACCTATCACTTATCTCTGTCCCATTAATAATTCAGTGTGTTTTTTTTACTTTTTCCTTATTCTATACTTATGTGGTCCTTTAAAGGAGTAGTTCAGCCTTTTGGAAATATACTAATTCACTTTCTTGCCAAGCGTTAGATCAGGAGATAGATACCACCCTCACGTCTGTAATGTAAATATATTGCCCCTGGAAACAGAGAATAATGCCTTGCCCCGCTCTGTCCAAAGGTAACAAAATCAGTATCTGTCTATATCAGTATTCCTATACCTTTTTAAGCATGAATATAGCCCAGTGGTTTAATCCATACAAAAATCCCAAGTGTAAAAATCACATTTTGCCGTTTTAAAGGGATTTAGAAGCCCTGGTAGGAGATCAAATGTTATCGATACACTGATCAAACACCCTGCAAGAAGAAAAATAAGTGATTCCAATATTTTTTCTAAAAAGGCAAACAGTTCCTTTAATGCTCTGCAGTCTGCCTGCATATTATTAGTGTTTAATCGTGTAGCAGTGACAAACTTGTGGATAATTTTTCCATTGTAACCCCCTAAACCTTCCAACTTCAACAGATGATCATTCCAGAGTGGTGCTGACTCAGCTGGATGGAAATCCCTGTTCAGACTATGTGAATGCCTCTTACATTGATGTGAGTTATGCTTTGAGTCCTTTTTTGTTGGTTTTTCATCGATCTAGTGACCATTGTTCATTCATTTTTGATATGCAGACACTAATTGTACCAGAACAACGATTACTAGCTTAATTTGTTATGAACGTTCTGCTCGTTCTCTTAATATCGGTTGGATGGTAAGAATCTCACTGCACGGCCCATCAGTTGCTGTTTTTCCCTCAGTGGATAAAGTTTGCCCAGTTATCCTGGAATAACAGATGTTGAAATTTTCCATTTTTCTAAGAAGTTTAAGGACCTCTCGTCCATGTGGGCTTTAGAGTCAAAATCCAAAGTTCATTTTTGATCTTGTAAACAGCTGTTGACATTAGAAAAAAAACAAAAACAAGTCATCCCAAGCTCCATCAGTAGCTTTCTGGAGATTTTTATTAATATTTTTAACTAGGTTACTGTTCATCTGTAACAGGGTTACACGGAGAAGAACAAATTCATAGCAGCGCAAGGTAAGATACAGTGTATTGGAAATGACATAAGGTGATCATACATTGATTTTTGATTTTGTATTTAAATAAATCATGAAACCTTAATATTTCTGTCTCTCAGGTCCCAAAGAAGACACTGTAGCAGATTTCTGGAGGATGATATGGGAGCAGAAAGTAGCGACTGTTGTGATGCTGACAAATCTGAAAGAGAGGAAAGAAGTGAGTGAATTTTCAGCTGTGATTATTTCTTTAAATCTGTCTATGTTCCCCCGCTGATTCTGGTCAAAGGTAGTACCAAGGAATTGACTTTAACTATTAATTACACATTAATCTCCCCTTTGACACCTCTTGTAATTGCACAGTCTTTATTTTGAACCTGAACCCCTTCACTGAACAAGGAGAGGCTGGAGAAAGGCTGAAAAGATCAATAAGAAGAGAATTGGCAAAGATTTAAATCAGCATGTAGACGGGTTGAAATCAATGGCTACATAATGTGTAATGAAGTCCTCTAAGGCAGAATCATAATCACCCAGCAAAGTCTCATATTGAGCGGTTTCACCCCTCACACTTACATTAATCGCGACTGACTGGCTGTGAAAATGAGGCATGTGCGTCCTGCACGTGAACCACTCTGTCTCCTGAAAGGAGAGTCCTTGAAATGTTCCAGGAGAACCGCTTCGGTATTTAATTCACTGAATCAAAGCTATTATTTCTCCCCAGGACAAGTGCTGCCAGTACTGGCCAGATCAGGGCTGCTGGACCTATGGGAATGTTAGGGTGGCAGTGGAAGACTTCACCGTCCTCGTGGACTACACCATACGCAAGTTCTGTGTACAATACGTAAGTTTCGAGCAGCACTTCGACAGCCGTTGGGCTTCGTAGACATCGATCGTTATCAGAAACGTGGCTTGTGTATGTGTAACACCCCTGCGTGCTGCTTCACGTGTGGATCACCTCCTTTTTCCATCGAAATCCAGCCGGGCCAACGTCTTCATCCTCAGTAGCTTTGAGTTTCTGAAAAACCTTTGAAGATCATCTTGCTTTAGGTTACAGAAAAACTTTATCAAGATCACCGAATAAAAGCGGTTGCTACTTCGATAACTGTTGACTGTTGAATCAGAGATTTATAAAAGCGTCAGCCTCGGGGCCCGGACTGAAGTCTGTTATGCCTTCATATGCATTACGCTGGTGTTGTCAGCACTGTTTGCTCTATCTCCGCCTGTGTTTGTGTGTCCTTGTAGCAAGCCAGCGATCCCGCCAAGACTTCCCGGCCGGTGACCCAGCTCCACTTCACCAGCTGGCCTGATTTCGGAGTTCCCTTCTCCCCCATCGGCATGCTCAAGTTCCTCAAAAAGGTCAAGGCAGTGAATCCATCCTTCTCTGGGCCTATTGTGGTTCACTGCAGGTACCAGAAAGCTGAGCTAATGGGACTCATCGATAAACTTTTTTTTTTTTTTACTTGGACCAAACCATTTGTCTTTTTGAACAAACATAACTTAATGGTTTTAATTATCATGCTTGTTGCTAAGGAGAAAAAATATATTTAGGTTTTAATATCTTCTTTGTGTGTCTGCGGGAGAACAAAGCGTCAGCTTTGGCTGGGATCATGTGGAGTGACTATGGCAACACACGTGTTTACAAAGCACAGATGTCCCTTTGTTTTTTCCCCCCTCCTGTTGCGCATTAACACACGACAAGTTTCAGCTGAGGATTGTGGCACATTCAGCCTGTGGTTTGCTTTGTGTCTCTGCAGCGCCGGCGTTGGGAGGACGGGAACCTTCATCGTGATAGATGCCATGATCGATATGATGTACGCGGAGCAGAAGGTCGATGTGTTCGGGTTCGTCTCGAAGATCCGAGAGCAGCGCTCGCAGCTCATTCAGACAGATGTGAGTTGGAGACGGAGCGAGTTCTCACATGTTTATCACTCGGTGGTTAATGTGAAACATGCAGATAATGCTCCATTTACAAGTGAACTGGGCCCCATCTCTAAATGTTCAGATGTGCCTGTTGATAGTGTGTTTGCGTGCTGATCTGTTTGCCTGCACCCCCCAGATGCAGTACTCCTTCATCTACCAGGCCCTGCTTGAATACTACCTCTATGGAGACACAGAGCTGGATGTGTCATCTCTGGAAGGACATCTGCACAAATTGCACAACACCTTTGCAAACGGTGACCGGGTCGGCCTAGAGGAAGAGTTTAAGGTATATTGCACATTGTGGCCCTTAAAAGATCAGACCATATCACATTTAATGAAAACATCAAGCCTGCTACACTGCCGCAAACTGAGAAATAAGGGTTTAGTTTTGATAACAATCCAATTTGATTCAATACCAGTTGCCTGAATGAATTATTTGAGCTTTTATTGTCAGGTCATACATTAGAGTAGCTTAGCATTTGCAAACAAAAAAAAAAACAACAAACAAACAAACAAACCAAAAATTCATGTGTGCCAGAATCCAAAATGTCCAAAAATAAGGAGAAACGATTTCAGATCACATTTTAAGACCTTCATGTCTGCAACAAAATTCCCACGTTGCAGACAAAACAAGTACTTCAATGTTGAGAAATCAGAGGAGATACTAATTCAACAGGTCAGTTTTTGCCTTCTTTTCCAGGCTTTTGAGACAAAACCAACAAACATGGAACTGTAAAACTGAGCAGGCATGCATATATATATATATATATATATATATATATATATATATATATATATATATATATATATATATATATATAAATTATTATTATTTTTCTTTTACTTCACGTCGAGCCATTTCACTGAAAATCATGATCATGAACAACAGAGAAAGAAAACGGGATTCACATTCCACTTCTCCCAAATCACACGGCTCACACAATCGCTTTTCCTCCTGAATATTTTTGAACCCTCAACAGCCCAAGGAAGAACAGCAGTTCTCAATTTTGTGCCTAAAAGATCTGTGGCCTCTGGATAAACATGACTTAAAGAATTTACTGCCTTTTAATATGTATGTGTGTCCTTAATTTTGGTTTTGAGAGGGGTTGGGTTTTTTTTATAATTCCTCTTTAAATTTGAATAAATGGATGATTTTAATGGTGTTAACATTACAGCACAAGTAATTCTGTAGACGTAAAGCATATCTGCTTCCTCAAAGAGTGCGTAAATTCTCAGGCCCACAGAGAACTGTGTGATTTACTCCGCATAAAAATCTTTTTATTTCTTCTGTCCTCCGCCACTTTAATTACACGACACATTATATCATATTGTCTATGTGCTGTTCTGGGTACCCAGCCCTTATCTCCCTAGATCGAAATAGCTGCTGAAGAACCATATGTTAATCTCAAATAATTATCACTGAGCCATTAAACCACAAGATCGGAAAAAGTAATTAAGAACCAAACCACTCAGAATCAAGCCCTGCTAATATGAAGAATTTGTTTTTTGTCCTTGGTTTAGGTTTAAGAATACAGAAACATTCATATATCTATGAATACTAAATGTGATCTATAATCACTTGTGAAACTTTATTTTATTTTCTCCAATTTGAGTTTATAGCGCAAAAGGGTGGTTCAGCTTTGTAACGTTTTATCTTTGCTCGCTCGTTTCTCTGCCCAGAAACTGACCAACATGCGAATAATGAAGGAGAACATGAGAACGGGGAACCTTCCTGCCAACATGAAGAAGAACAGAGTCCTGCAAATTATTCCATGTAAGAGAGAAGGAAAACTATAGCACAGAAACAGGAGGAGAGCCACTCGGGCTTTGATGCGCTTAAAAAAAAATTTTATGAGCCGTTTTATCCTGAATAGTTCTGAGGAATTTACTTTTCTGTTCTCATTTCAGATGATTTCAACAGAGTTATACTCTCAATGAGAAGAGGTCAGGAGTTCACAGACTACATCAATGCATCTTTCATAGATGTAAGCTAATGTTTCTGCCTAATGGCTTCCTTCTTGTATATGTATCTGCTATAGCCCACAGGTATTTTCTATTAATGCACATAATTGGACCTACAAAGCTGAGGAAGTGTTTTTTTTTCCCCCCTCTTTCTTTTCTTTTCTGTGACACAGGGCTACAGGCAGAAAGACTACTTCATCGCCACCCAGGGCCCTCTGCCACACACCGTAGAGGACTTCTGGAGAATGGTGTGGGAGTGGAAATGTCACTCCATTGTCATGCTCACTGAGCTCCAGGAGAGGGAGCAGGTAAGCCGTGATGGCCGATGACCGCGAGCAATCCGTGACTGACTGCTTCAATAACTACCACAGCCGTGCAACATAAACCACCTCTGCTCTGATTTCCTGCCTCCGTAACAAAACTGTACTCTTATGTCAGTCAAAGTTTGCACAGGGTTTCATTTTTTGAGCCAAAACTACTTAAGAGTATTTCCATTTCTTGTTTTAAGCTACACTCTGTTCCTTTTTCGCCCTTATTTCTGTTTTTGTTCTTTTTTCAGGACAAATGTTGCCAGTACTGGCCCACAGAGGAATCAGTGACTTATGGAGACTACACAGTAGAGCTGAAGGGAGACACCTTGTGTGACGCCTTCAGTCTACGAGACTTGGTACTCACCTTTGTCCCGGTAGGCAAATTAACTTTTCAATATAACAGAGCTGTTATCGAGGCAGTGACATTACATTTGCCTGTCAAGATAAAGAGCCGTTTATTCTCATGATGTCATTCTATCGAGCGTTTTACTTCTTTTTCGAGTGCTATAAAATAATTCAGTTGCAACATGTAATTGCAACTAAATATTAAAGTTGAGCCAATAAAATTGGTTCTACTTTATATCATTGTGTCACTTGAACATTTTTTTTTAATGTTTTTTTTTTTAAATCACAATGAATTACTTATGACCTCCAAAGGTTTGATGAAGTAGTCACATCATTTGCAGAAGTAAAAGTGCAGAATCTAAAAATACTCCACTAAAAGTTGCCAAAGTTCTGCATTTAAAATATTACTCAGTATTAAAGTATTAAAGATAAAAGTACTTGCTTTACAGAAAACTGTTCCTGTGGGTGATATATTATATTATACAGTATAGGATTTTCGTTATCTGCATTTTTCTTCTGTAGTTGATAGAGGTGGAGCTATTTATATACCTGTTATTCATATTCAGTGTGGAATAATTTTGTATAAGCATTGAATGAATTCTAAAAGCATTTTTGTATCTTACTTTGTATAGCTGCACAGGCTCTAACATAATTTTCTTAGATGAAATAAAAAGCAAATGAGTGCACCAAACTCCTTTGGCTGCCACAGGAACTGTGGGGTGGGCAGGATTTGTTTACCATTTTCAAGCCAGAGCCTCCCATCTAATATATTTCATTAAATTCAACCCACATCACCACTCAGGGGCTCAGTAGTACTTTCCTGCCTCCCGGAGGAGCACTCGTCAGCCCGCCGCTCATCTACCGCATACTTAACCTACACTGACATTGCACCTGCCATTATGCTTTCATATACCGCCAATAAATCACGTTTGAAAGGCGCTATGATCTCTCATCTGTCTGTGCATTTTCCTCTCAAAGGAGAAGCAGACGCGGGTGATCAGGCACTTCCACTTCCACGGCTGGCCGGAGATCGGCATCCCCGCCGAGGGGAAAGGCATGATCGACATCATCGCCTCAGTGCAGAGACAGCAGCAGCAGTCTGGGAACCATCCCATTGTCGTACACTGCAGGTAGCCTCAGGTTGCTCCTTTTAGGAACACATTTAGACCCTTTTTTTGTTTGTTTTGTTTTTAAACACATTTCTGTTGTCCAACCTGTGCAGCCTCCTGCAGCATTTTGCATATGGAAATTTAAAACAGGACCATTTGGTATTTGCAAACAATGTTCATGATCAGAGTAACTTCTAAGAGGGTTTTTTTTCTTGTGTGTGTGCGCGTTGCAGTGCTGGTGCAGGGCGAACAGGTACGTTCATTGCACTGAGCAATATCCTGGAGCGAGTCAAGGCAGAGGGCCTGCTGGACGTGTTCCAAACTGTGAAGAGTTTACGCATGCAGAGGCCTCATATGGTCCAGACTGTGGTATGTATCAGCTAAACCGGACACTAAATTATCTTAAGTGGCCAAAAAAAAAAAAAAGTTATGATTTATCATTAACCTCCATTTTTTCCTTTATCTTGACCGAACCAGATGTTAAAGCCCCCTTAATCTAACTTTTCTGCTTTTCTCCCCCCCAGGAACAATACGACTTCTGCTACAGGGTGGTACAAGACTTTGTCGACATTTTCTCGGACTATGCCAATTTTAAATGACGACATTTGCCTTAAACATGGTTTTTAATGTTTTCTAAAGCTGGTTCGTCAGTTTTACGTGTTTCTTTAACTTGGTCAAATGATCTTCTATTTTGCTATGCACTTGTCCTGCCATTAACTCCGACTCCATCCTCGCTGTAATATAGTGTATGTCAGTGAATGAAAATTGTAAATGAAAAAAAGTCAGATTAATAATGTATATTTCTCATCATGTATGATAATTATTTTGTCATGAAGTGTTTCCAAACATGGTCTCTAAATTTCAGTTAGGTTGTATAATATTGTACTTTAAATGTTTATCTAAGTGTTATTTTGGATTGACAACGTAATATTTTTAAAAGTTGTAGTTATTGTAAAATGTATTTATGTAATGACAATGACATTCCAGTCGTGTGTTTGGAAAACACAAGAAGAATGTTAAGATTTGGGTTTGTTTTTTTTGTCGTCGTTGTTTTTAAATACATACATTCTCTCATTTATTGATTACTTCTGTTTGACATTAGAGGTGATATTGAAACAGTTTTTCATCATCCTCAAGCTACATACCCATCACCAATGTGATACTTTTCTAATGGAAATATTGTCAGAAAACTTCAGCTATAAATGCAGAAAACAAAAGCTATACAACAATGGCTGAGGCAACATTATTGGGTTCAATTTCCAATAAAGTTTCAGGCAGAAGTTTCACAGATGTATCACACAGTCACATAAAGACCATTAAACTGGTTTTTGTACCTCAAAATGTGGTATACAGCTGCATTTAACATGGATGTAATGTTACTACAGTCTGCCTTTTGTCTGTAGACAACAAAAAGTATTTTGCTAAAATTACTGCACATTAAAAAGCACATATAACTAAGCCTTTTGCCGAGAACCTGCAATATTTATTGCTTTATTTGTATTATAGATTAGAGATTTTTTCACAAATTAGTGCCAATGTTCCTTTTTTTTAAAGATAAGTAGAACAAGCCTAAATTGAAGGGCCCAGCATTGACTGGTGAACCTAGAAAAAAAAGGTAAGTTGTGGTCACTAAATGCAGTGGAGCCAGTGCGATTTCATGCCAACCTGTGAGAGACGTACAGCTAACACACAGGGACGTATTAACTGTGTAACATTACATGAGTCTTTTAATGGCAAAAACCACAGTACACACATGTGGTGCTTCAGTGCCTGCTTAAAACTAGAGCAACAAAAAAAAAATAAAATCCCAAACTAACAATGTTTCCAGTTTGTTTTAGAATAACCGTGCTCTCCTGTGCATTTTTTTCTGAGGCCGTAACTCCCATCCATCTGGCACTCCGACATGAAACCAAACATTTATAATAATCTGACCAGGCTCTGCTTTAATCCTCAATGAAATGTGTGATTTTGTTGATGCTGTATGTATAAATACTACGTGACAAAGTGCTAACATTTTTTTAAGGTCGCCGAGCAGCAAGGAACTGTCAAGTGATTGGTCGTATTTTCTGTGCCGTCTGTCTTTGGGAGATGCGAGGGGCAGCACAAGAAGAAACGGAGACTGAACAAAAACCACCCAATTCTATTTTCCCATGGCCTCTATTCTGTCTTAAGAAAACTGAGGAGGGTCTGTTTAGACTAGAGCTCTTTGCCTTTGCTCTGTCTGTCTGTCTGTCTGTCTCTCTCTCTCTCTCTGGGTGTTCTATCCCTTTCTGGAATCTCAGTGTCTTTGAAATGCGAGTTGCAATATTAAATTTATCTGGAAATGCTTTGTGGGTCAGTGAAAGATTTCTTCAAATGTCTATCCTAGAGTTTGGGGGAATGGTAAATAAAAAAAAAATTATATATATATATATATATATATATATATGCCACTGTGCAACAGCTTATAGACTGTACATTTCACGGCTACTATGAGGGAGAAATACTAGCGTTAGCTAAAGCTATTGCAACCATATACTTCAAGGGTGACAACAGGATGTTCTCACTGGGATGTAATTCCTGTGAATAATATATTGCATATTGTAATTACTCACTTTCTTAGTTCCCTATGGTGTTAAACAGAACACTTTGAATTTGAGAAAAAAAGAATCTGCGTATCTCAAAGTCGTTTTTTAGTTTTTGTTTTTTCTCAGCAGAAATGCTAATATAGTCAATCGACTATTAAAATAGCTGTTGATTAATTTTCTGGGAACGTATTAATTGAGGAGTAGATCAATAGTTTCGGCTCAACTTTAAATAAATCAGGTGGGATTCGAACACACAACTTCTGACCTGCATTAGCTCTCACACTTTGAGTATCTAGAAAAAAATTTGTAAACATCTAGTTGCTCATTGGAATCCTGACCTTAAATTCTACATTTACATTTGATTCTAGTTATTATTACTCTACATTAGAGCACCTTATATTATTTGATGTATTAATCAACTAATAATTTGGTCTATGAAAAAGATACTAACACACTGAAATATGTCTGTCAAACTTGAGCACAAGGTGATATCACCAAATTAAACATCCAAAACTTTAGAAACCTAAAGCTATTCAGTTTGTGATTACATACAATTTAGAGAAGCCGCTCACAATCAGGAAGCAAGAATTACAGAATCTTCAAATTTTTGGTTGGAAAAAATGACAAGTAATTCAATTGAGTAATTTATCAAAATATTTGGTGATTTATTTCTCTGTCAATAGTCTAATTGAATAAATCGACTAATCAATTCAACTCTACCCTGTATTTTTAGTGCCACGGGTCTAACTTCATTGTGTAGTTGTTTTGGACTTTTTTTGGACAAAATTTCCGTTCGATATGCAGTTTTTCCTCCCTATTCTTTATCGCTTGTCATGTCTGTACATCAATGCTGGAGAAAGACAAGCTGGAGAAGTAGCCCACAGAAGAACACGAGTAGGAATATGAAAACATGGGATTATACACCCCTGAGGAAGGAGGAAATACCATAAGATGGATGCACAACAATATAAAGTGATTTTGTTGAAACACAAACAAACAAAAAACATACACAGCTGACCATGAAGCAAAGGATAAAAAAGACGTTGAAAAAAATATCATAAAAGGTGCAGTAATAAATACTTTTTCTCTGCCACATTTCTATTATTTTCAATTAAAAACTGAAGATGCCTCTAGTATTAACACAATCTTCTGCTTGAACATCCAAAAAACTGTACCTACAATTTCGAAAAGTTGAAGTGATATGTGACATAATTTGAGCAACGAAAGCAGACTCCTAGACCTGTGTTTGTAACAGATGACACCAACAGGGGGCGATTTAACCTCAGTATACACGGGGATGAAATTTAAAGGGAAGATTCAAGTAATAATGGGTTGTCAGTTTCTGTAATATCCTGCTACTCAGTCATGAATAAACTCCTACATGTTAGCATGATTGAACCGTGATTTAGATTATGGACAGAGAAAATTAAAAGGTTCAAAGAAGTTTTAATTGAACTGTCAAAACAAAAATGACCTAAGTCCCGAAACTGTTGAATCACTTTAAACGATTCAAATGAATGATCATCATTTTGAGAGCAGGCTGAGTGAGTTCCTTCTCCATATTTAAAGAATAACCCCTTGTTGTTTTGCACTATTCTTAGTAATGTCGACAAAAATTTGTTGTTTTACTCAGCAACAATGAAAATCAAGTTTCACATCCACATAAATCCAAATTCTGTCTTCTTTTTCTTTTCCAAACTGACACATCGTAATCACAAGACAGGCAAGAAAGTTTCTCAGATTGATGAAGAGGACAAAAACAATTTTAATTTCCAACTTCTAAACAAATGTGTGCTTATATGAAGTCTCGATCCCTGTGATTGCCACCAGTCAATAACGGGGAGGAGTAAATTTGAGCTATTTTTGCCCAACAATCATGTTTCTTATCTTGCAGAAAAACCCCAGTAACAAAAAGCCTCATTGTTGACAATTTCCACTTCCCCGGGGACCCAGTGCCATGGTAACGCTCGCTTGCAGGAGGGGCTGTGGCCCAAAAAAAGGTCAGCATGAGTGGAGAGGTCATATGAATTATGTATTAACCCTCACCGACTCCCTTATTTTGATTGACCCCCAACTAATTTTATTTTGTCATTCACAATGCCTTCGTTTTCTCCCTAAGATATGATGGAACATGAGCCATTTATTGGCAGGCTGGCCTGAGCCGTGACCCCTTCCAATGCTTTGATGTGTGGCTTGGAAACTAATCTCTGATTACACTGAGAATGTCAAACAAAGTGATCTCACTTGTTTCGGGCTGAAACTTTTGCCCAAACCTCACGGTCCTTTCACTGTGTCTTGTATGGAATAAGAATTCCAGAAAAAAACACAAATGTGCATTTGGAACTATAAACATGTTGTAATATCACGGAGAATAAATATTTCACATATATTAAAATACTGCTAAATATACCCAAGGCTTTGAGCTAACACACTAATATCAGCATGCTAATATGCTCACAAGGACACAGGCTAACAAGCTGATGCCAAACAGGTATAATGTTCAACATCTTAGTTTGCCTGCTAATATACGCTAATTAGCACCAAATGCAAAATACAGCCGAAGTTGATGAAACTGGGATTAGTTTTGAAGGTATTTGGTCATAAACAAAAAGTTAACTTGAAATTTCGAACAAGTCAAGTCTTGGTTTGGGACACATGAATTTTTTATTCTGTACGATATTTCATGGCAATGCATGCAACAGTTGTTGAGAAATGTCGCCTGGCACTTTACACTCACTCTTAGCAGGACCAATAACCTAAAGACTAACTTTATCTGAAAAAAGTAAAGAAAGGGAGGAGAAAAAAAAAAAGAAGATAAGAGTACAAGTACATTTTTAAAAAATTCTTTAAGCTACAAAAACGTCAGCCCAATCATGTTAGCACGCTCCTTCCTCTTGCGTCAGTGTGGTTGTTGCTGATAAAAAGAGACAGGCATGAACATGGAGAGTACCATTAATATCCTAATATGAACCGGGGGTCCTGTCTCTCTCCCCGTCTCTTGTCTATCTGGAAGCCGTCTACTTCACATCCCCGAGTCCTCACTGGCTTGATAATGGCTTCTAGTTAGATCTGCTCTCTGACTCTCTCTCTCTCTCTTCCTCTTTCTCCTCGTCTTCCTCTTTCACAGCTCAGCATCTTGCCACTCTGAAACCATTCCTAGCCATCACTTTAGGACTGACCCTTATTAGATCAGATGACTCTTACTGGGATGCTAATATGACACATTGCTCCCAAAACTGCATTACAAGTGTTATCCTATTCCTCACTTGTTCTATCAGGCTAATATACATTTCAAGCTTCTTTCTCATCCAGTGGATGCTCTGATTAAGCAAATGTAGGGTTTGGAACAAAAGGTTTAAAAATAGAACATAGACAGAAAAGGGAACCATTAGGAGACTATACAATACAATCATAGTTGCTATGCGTGTCATTCGTTGAATATGTTGTGAGGCTGCTTACTTTTATGCTGCTCATTGAATAAGTGCTATATATTTCTTTGCTGTCTACTACAAATTTATGAAAAAACCAAAACCCACAATCCATTAGTCCATCTCTTAATGCTTTTCAACTTCCCTGCCATGTTTATGGCTCCAAGCCGCAGTGCCATTGATTTCTACTGAAGACATAAATCATTATAAACGTGCCAAAAATACTTCACGGTATGAAATTTATTGGAGACCCATCAAACAGTTGTCGAGACATAACACTGACGGTGGCACAAAAGGAAACGTCAGAGGACCATTGAAGCTCATTGAGGATACATCATCTGGGCACCATGAATGTGCACTGGTCACTGGTCTTGTTGACGACAAGTCACGGGACAACCAAAGTCATTGGAATACATCGTCTGGCATCACTGATAATCCATCAAATGGCGGTCAACATATTTCTGTCCGGATCACAGAGTGATCAATAGACCAATAGATACTGACCAACTGACCAATAGATAGACATTGCCAACCCTAGCAGGGCTCAACGTTTCTGAATATTCAAACATTCCCGCAGCAGCATATTCATTAAGCTTCAGCTGGTCATGTTTTTTTAGGGGGTAGGCTACAGAAATGAAAGCAGTCGTGTTTGGTGAGAATGAATGGCATCAAGGTTTTTGGTATGTTTCGTTCTTTTCATTTATAAACTAATTTTTTACAATATGCCTTAAATGATGAAAAAAAAGTAGCTGTGATCGAGTTGATAGGACTAAGATCTCTTGATAACCTAAGAAAGTATAAAATTCAAATAGTATATAAAACTGACCCCGTGGGACACAAAACTTATTTGAAAAAAATTAAAATTACTAAAAGGAGATATTAAATTCTCTTCTTTCCAAATTACAGATAAACAAAATTGGCCACAGTTTAAATATCATCAACTGCATGAAATCAACTAAACCCAAACAGAAACCATACCGGCATCACTGCTGATTCATACATCACATACATACTTAACAAGCCAACTGTCCTACAGTTTCATGAAAACCTGAATGGAAAAGATCCAGTTACAGCTGCTTGAAGGCAGCATGATACGAAGATAAAGGAGGATGGTTACAGGCCTTTAATTAGAAATCACAGAGTTAACTTTAATGTTTTGTTGCTTTGTTTACATCGTTGATGAGATACTGCTTTAACGAACCCCAGTAAAAGCAGACAAACAAGATTTAAGAACATAATAACTAAAAACTGAGAGGACGGAAACAAATCACAAAAATGAATTAACAAAAGGGCTCCAAACTACAGCTCAGATTATTTCTCATACGTAAGTGAGACAGATAGTTGAATTATAGCAATCGTAATTAAAATCATATAGTGCAGCTGATCTTAATTAGATTCTACATAATAAGTGGCAAGAGTTGATTTTGATACTCAGAGTGGAACTTTTTCAAAATTTTGTTGATGTAAAATACACCATCAAAAAATTTTGATTGTATTGTCTCTTCTAGTGTATTGCATTCATTTCTTCAGGTTTCTGCGACTCGTTTTAACAATTGCATGTATTGTATTTGTTATATACTGGCATGCATATTGTATCCATGTGTTATTCTCAGTGTTTATAATTCAAGGATCACAACTCTCCAGCTACTATAGCTAAGCTCACAAAACACCATTTCTTGACAAACTAGAAAGTAAGCTGAATGTTCATGGGCAAGTATTTTCATGTTGCCACCGACTCAAGTTTGACACAGGTATCCGCTTGCTAAACTAACCAGTTGGGATTTGCCATCACAAACATTTGCAAACAGCGCAACCTCCACACGTCTTTTGACTCCTGGATTTTTGCCTGATGATGGCACTTCAGTTTTTGTTCTTCTAACTATCCCCTCTTCACACCACCTTCACCCTGACGCCAGTAGATGTTCCATTCTGTGCACTTGCCTGACAGTAGGGTTCCTTTTTAAGAGGTCGGCATTGATGAACAAATGACACTAAATATGAAATATTGTCGTTATGGTTGCATAATATTACTCAACTGCTCTTTAACTAAAAAGCTTCCGGACGCCAGTCAGGGCGAGACCATGAAATCCATTGGATTCATTAATAATTGTCATGTTTCAGTGATTGCCAATCGAGCGCTGTATGTGTTCCGATGGATTTGCGAGCCTTACCTTGGTGACCTTCTCCCTTTCCTTTCTTCCTGTCTGTCTCTAGGTTTGCCTTCCTATTGTTCTGAGGAAATGATAGACTGTTGCATCAGTTAGCATTTAAAAAATGAGGAAGCAAGGAGACTTGTGAAAGTCGTTAAAAGTAACAGTCAATCTACATTCTCCTCTAAGTGACCTCCGCAAGTTTGTAGAACTTCAGATAAAACTCGTCTTTTCCATTCTGTGACTTTTCGTGGCATTGAAAGTGCGATTAAAAAGTATCACATTCTGTCCCCTACTTGAACAAAATCAAATACATTTCATTTTGCTAGTACTACTGGAAACTGCTTTCTGTTAAATGCGCAGCAGACCTTTGGTATTTGCATGTAAAAGAACAAAAAGGGGGAGTCCTGTACGGTTGACACTTTATCTCAGTAAACACCAGGGATGTTTCATTGTCAGTTTAATTCAGCTTCTCATCCCAAGGTTATTCATCAGAGCCCACAAGAAGTCCATATGCTAGACCCTGATATGATATAAAATATGAGTAACTTGTTTTTTTGCATGTTTAGGGATGAAAGGGTCTGGTTTCCTTTAGAGGACAATAAGTAATTAGCAGCAACAGATAAAAAAGTAGAAGTTTTTCAGGAAATTTGGAAATTGCAACGGACGTGATAGATCTGACCTGATGACATGGTCATTCTGTGAGAAATGTGAGCAGGAGTTTAAAAAAAAAAAATGAAAATAAATAAATAAATAAAAAAATCAGACAAACATAACAGCTGCAGCTTTTAGTACCAAGTGTTCCTCAATAAGGACTGTATGATTTTTGTCCTATCTTAAGGAACATAAGCTTGAGTTGCACACTTGCAATCATGGCTTATTCACATAAACTTATAGTTTGTAACTAATGGAGCCCTAATGGATAGAAATGGCTCGAGCCGGTTTTAATCAGGGCCGAACCAAGCTAGTTTTACTGTATCTGTATCTTCCAAGAATCAAATCCAATCTTCTCGTCAAAGTACTTTGTGTTTTATCCACATCAGCCTGCTAATGCTGCAAGCATTTCACTGCCTATGACCCTGAAAATGAAAAAGTATCTGAATGTGAAAAATAGTCTCATGGCACAGGTGACTTATTCGGTTCTGACAACTGTGCTGGCAGGATTAACCAAGCGCTGACGGTAATGAATCCGTAATTTCTCCTCTCCGTTTCTAATTAGCAAAGATCCGCGCAGAAAACATTAAGGCAGCATTTTGTACTCAGCCGAAATTTGTTTTGTAAAAGTCCCCTCCGATTCAAGTGATACGTCTTCCCTAGCGTCGTAACAACAACCTAAACCTATCATCAGTTTGTCCCTGCCACTGCACTTAAGGGACAACTTTTCAGCCCTACAGACACAGCAGATGGGTACTTGGCCTAAATGACGAGTTTCTACCGTCAAGAGGACATTCAAAGCATCACTTAAAAAAGAAATGGTTTGCCTCCTGCGGTAGTCTTGTTTCTTTTTCCTCGTTGTCCAGCAAAGGGCACTCTTAAAATTCAATCAGTTTGACCAATTAAATCTAGGAGTGTAGCCCTGCCGATTGTGACACCTTTGACACCGTATCATTGCAGAAATGTCAGGCAACGTAGTTACCACCAAGGATGAGGTCGTTTTGCAGGTTGCTAAATATATCCTGCCTTACTTTACCATGACAACAAATCTGAGGAGTCACCTCTGCTAGCTTGCCGGCCAAGTGGCAAAATTTGTAAGAGAATTCTCGGGAGACACTCGGACTAACTAGAGACGTACTCATACCGAGCAGAGGGACGCTAGGACCACCAAGAGGGGTACGTGGGAGTACTTAGATTTGGGCACTCAGAGCATAAGTGGCAGAGGCAGTATCCGCCCCTGCCCTCTCACTGTGCACACCACTGGATAGATAGATGTTTACCGTGACTAATGATGATTTTCACATTTAGTGACAGACTGATGGAGCGTTTGCAGATTCAGGCGGAGCAATAGGACACTGCCGCCATCTTGAAGGAGATATTCTGCATGTCATTTAGGATATCAATCATTGAGGATTATCGTTGTTGTAACGCCGGTTTTTCCCTTCCTTCGCTGCACGAAAACGCTTGGAGAGCTCCAACAAAATAATACCTCCGTCTGCGGTCGCACCAAAATTAATAAATAAATTAATTAATTAAATAAAGCATTCCCCGATACAGATTTTATGGACTGCTTTATATACATTAAGGTGCAAACTGATCACACCCATAAATTGACTGTTTTCTGCTGATGGTTGTAGATTTTTCTCATATAAGAAAGCGGTGCAGAGGAGAGGTTCCATGTCATGGTTAAAGTGTACCCGGGTGTGTGAATTTTATTCGGACCCCCCCGTGACAATGTCTTTAAAAAAAACAAAAAAACAGACTGGGCTTTGTTTCCAGCCTTGGTTAATGTGTGTAACAAGTACACACATAAAACACAGGCCGCAGTGTCCATGTCATGTCCCTGGACTCAAGGTTTTTCACCCTGATAGAAAGCTTCCTGCTGCTCTGCCTGTGGAAACCTTACATAATGCCTCTTAGAGTTTACTTTAGAGGCTCCGTACTTGACTTCAGACTTCAATAGCACCATTAAGAGACCATTTCTTCCCCTCAGAGTTCAGATTACATCTACAAAATCGAAGGTGCTAGGTATCAAGGATTTAAGGGGAGGACTGAGTTCACCCGCCGCTTTTTCTCTAATATCCCTCCAGCTTCAGCTCCAGCTCCAATCCAGATCTAACATTGCTTTCATGTTTGACCCACTTTACAAGATAGAGGCAATGACAGAGAGAAGGAGAGGCAGAGGGAAAATGATAAAAAAGACACTAGTGGAGATGGAGAGCGGGAGACTTAAGGCAGTGAGACAGATTAAGAGGGAGATGCAGAAAATGAGAGAGGAGAAAGCACAGGACAAGTGAGTGAAAGAGTGGCAGCAGCAGAGAGAATGACAAAGGTGGAGAGAGGGAGAGAGAGAGAGAGGAAGAGAAAAGGGGTAAACAGAAGGCAAAGCCTGGGAAGGAGGGGAGTGGGCTGAGTAGGAGGGAGGAGAGACGCTCTGCTTCTCCTAATAAAGCGAGTGTATGTGAAAGGAGGCGCTGGTAAACGTTACACTGAGCAAAGAGAGCTGTGCTACCAGAGAGAGAGAGAGAGAGAGAGAGAGAGAGAGAGAGAGAGGAAGAGAGAGAGAGAGAGAGAGAGAGGAAGAGAGAGTGAGAGAGAAAAGGGGAGACAGAGAGAGGGGCAAAGAATAGAAAGAGCATTGTGTTGCTGGTGAGAAAGAACCCATGTCTGCACAAAGAGGTAGGTGTACTGCTGGCACACACACACACACACACACACACACACACACACACACATTACAAAAACACACACATGCATGCACACAGGAGAGTAGGAAATCCTCCCCCCCTTCCCCCCCAGCGTTTCCAGCGGTAGGATGTACCAGCATTCTGGACAGTAAATGTTGGGTATCAGGTGAGTGTGTGCCTTCTTCCATCTGTGTGACTTGCTTTACTGCCTGTAGCAGCTGTGCAGCAGTGTGGAGCAGGTGTGTGACTTTTCTGTTTCATGCGCCTGAGAGTGCGCACAAGCGGCACAAGCGGCATAAGCAGGTGCCTGCGAGGGTGCGTGAGTGTGTATGAGCGTGTGTGTGTGTGTGTGTGTGGTTTTTTTGTGTGTTTGTGTGTGTGTGTGGCGGGGGGGTTACTGCATGCGGGACTTGAGGGAGTCGGTGTGATTATTTCACTGAGGATAAACAAAGGCACACTTGCACAGGGACACTGCTATGATCATGTGAGGCTTATGGCAGTTTATCAAGCAAAGTGCATGTGACTCAGGGTAAGAGCGCAACATTATCTGATTATTTGAATGCATTTGCATTTCGCATTTACTCATTTGACACTTTTATCCAAAGGGACTTACAAGTGAGGGAAAACACTCGAGTTTCAGTGGAGTAGGAGACCTCGGAGTAGTGCTGAAAGGAGATCAGGCACAGGAACGATGTTCCACGGAGGAACACAGTGGCCAAGAAAGAGCATAAGCCTGTTCGATAGAGTTCAGTAGATGGGTATAGACAAGGAAGTCACTCTGTAGGTGAGCCCTGGTGACTTGAATTCGATTCACGTCGGCCATGGGTAGCCAGTGGTGGTCAATGAGAATGCAACTGATCGGATTTTGCTTAAGTGGAATTGTCTATATAATGGACAATATTTGAATCGATGGCTCCACAGAGCAATTAGCTGATTACTGGTTCAGCGTTCATGATTCAGGTCTAATGCATGCAATAAGAGCTGAGCTTTCCATTGGGCTAAGATATTATTTGCACCTAAAACATCCTAAAATGTTTGCTTTGGTCTACTAAAGTAACAGAAAATTTAAGGGTTTTTAAAATTGGATACAAGGGTCACATTAGCTGATTTTTAGTGAGTGATACCTTACCAGAGGTTTCACAATAAAACACGCTTCAGGAAAACTGGTGGAAACAGAGAGTCAAGAGAAACCTGGAGAAATTAAACCAAAAATATGTGATTTGGGTGACTAGACTGTTTAAAGATCGACTGAGTCCAGTTTTGTGTGGACCTGAAAAGGTTTTTATATGCTGCTTGGGTATCAGTTAAGTCCAGAATGTTTGGCCAATCAAAAAAAAAAAAAAAAATGGATAGAAAAGCTAAAATCTGTTATGCTAAGTGACTGATACCTTTTCTAAACTGACAAGAAAAGGCTTTCTATTTCGATTAAGGGGTCAGTTCACCCAAATAATTAAAAAAAAAAAAAAAGTCTGGCATGTAGTTTTTAATTATGTGTGACATTTTATCGTAGCACATCTGTCCCAATGCAACGGAGGTGAATGGTAATTTCATGGTTATTTTCAAATTAGAAATTCTGAAAAGCCCTTACGAAATAAGGGTTGGGCATCATGTTAGTAAGATTTAGTAAGAAGTACATGCCTGATGCATCATCTAATGATTAAACGTACAGATGTACACACGCCTACAGTATGTGATGGCAAAAAGCCCATGTTCCAGTCCGTCCTGATATTCCCAGGCAGCTCCTTGATGATTTCAAACATTGGACTTGCTGCTCAGATAAGCCCCATTTTCTGCCTCAACGCGTTTGTGGCTATTTTCTAAAAACCGAGTCAAATTAAATAAAAACCTTCTGCATGGCTAGACCTCACTTTTTTTTTTTTAGTTCTCTTTGTTTTTTGCAATTCAGGTGAAACGATCCTTTAACATCGACTGAGCGCGATGTTGTTTAAAAAAAAAAAAAAAAAAAATCAGTGTTGTCGGAATTAAATAAGATCTATGGCGTTTATTTCATCCCAGCATTTCAACAAACTTTGGACAACAACAGCAATGGACATTTTTTTTCTTTTCTTTTTTTTTCACCCTTTGCTAAAGGTCAGGGGAGACCAGCCCAGGGTTAGTGGCAGTCTTCCCCCGTGGGTGAGGTTAGACCAGACTGAACAGATGCGAGGACAGACCACTTCCCCATGGCGTGGGTGAATACACTTCCCCTCTCATCATATGACATATATGCTCGAGGTTCCCTTATTTCAGGAAGTGGGAGATGCTGTCCGACTCCGCTGTTTCACAATAGCCCGAAAAAAAGAGTATTTATAAAGCTGCTATGTCAAAGAAGGAGAAACAATGGCCTGATTAATAGGAAAACGTTGACAGGTCAAGGACGATGTTCTCTGAGGCTCAATGGTGCATGTTTATGGGAACAGTGGATGTGTTTAACAATGTTGAGAGGGGTATATTACATGGGTGTTTATGCATGTGTGTTAATCAGAAGAGGGAATATAACATGGTCCGTTTACTCTCAAGTACATGAAGTACCAGGATTCGATATACCATTCAATTCATATCCGTCATTGTACAGTGCTTTCTATCAAAATATCATGTCTTCGACTGTTTATAGGAAAAATAGGTTGTTAGAATATCCCTACAGGTTTCAGCATGTAAGTAACTCAACTGACATAACTGGGTACAATATTCTAGTACTGGCTCTTTACTACAGTATACGTCTTTATTGTGAGATTTTTGAAGTGAAGTCCAGATTTCAGTGGTAAATATTGCATATTTTTACTTCACTAGATTTGTTTGACAGCTGCAGTATGTCAAAACAGCAGCTCATAAAATATCGTGTCTAAAATTTCTAACCTTCCGTGAATTTTTCCTCCCGTCGTTACTTTTTTTTTGTCTTGCCTCCAAGCTTTCAGCTGTCATCACTTCTTTCCCTCTTAAGTTGTGTTTAAAGAATGGAAAAATACAAATCTGGAACGATGAACAGTTTAACTTTTGAAACCCGGTTAAATTATACAGCTGATACTTGTTTACATTTAATTACAAAATGGATGTAATGCAGGACTGCTTGTAACTGAGCATTTTTGGACTATGGTCTTGCTATTTTTAAGTAAATGAAAGGATTCCAATGCATGTTTCACTGTGCTGTTAGGCAAGTTGTGGTGACTACGCCTGTGTAATACAAGTATTACGTTTACGCTGTTCATGGACACGTGTGCACACGCAGGCTTATGATTTGTTGGCAGCCCGACCACCAGATGGGCACAGCCAATTTGAGACCTGCTTTACACGGACGCCGTCGTCTCGTTCACCCATCATTATGACACCACACAGATGATCCCCTTCTCTGTCACCCTCTGACTCATCGCCAAGTGTAAAGCAGCAACGCTTCTCGGTATCTGCTTGTTCAAAACACTCCCCTTCTCCTTCTCCCTTTCTCTTTCTCTTCCCCCTTCTATTTCTGTATCTCGCCCTCGGAGATTAATGAGCTCAGCTATGTCATAAAAGTCATAAGAACTGAAAATGGGCCTAACTGGAATTCAACGTACTCACTGTACTTCCAGAAAAAAAACGCCGCAATCGCAATCCTCTGTGCGAGGATGGAGCATTAGACAAAATTATGAACTGCACATCTTGGCTCTTACGTATGTGTGTGTGGGCATGTGTTTGTTTGTATAAGTACTTGTATGGGCTGTACTTTTAAACCTGTAGAAACCAGTTTGAACCTTGTACTTGGTTTTTGCAAAATTAAAATCATTCTGGCTTTTCTCGACTCTGGACTTAAGTTTGAAGATCGAATTCAGGGTTAGTTTTAGTTGAACATTACAATCAGTGAGGATTAAATTGAAATCCAAGGATTAGGGAGTGACTGTTGTTAAAAGGCCATCAAGAGACATGTTAGGCAATAAAAATGTCTCTGTGCTGTGAATGTTATTTTAGGTCTCTGAGATCTGAATGCTGTCTATCTAAAAAACACTCATTTGTAACTGCAGGTGAAAGACGTTAATGATAAATATCAAGTTGGAGCATTTACTAATGCTTTTTTGTTTAGTTTGCTTAAGAAAATCCTTGAAATTTTTTTAAAATATTTGAATCAAACTCAGAAGGACTCAGGGCAATACACTGAGTTCTAGCAGATGTTATGTCATCCACCTCTGTTGCTCCCCACTCTCTTTTTCCCAACCGCTCCGTCTTTATTCATGTCGTAGCCCAAACAATGCTGGCTTCTCCTTAACAGTACATTTGTATTTACAGAAGAGTCAGAGATGGAAAGACTGCCGTGTGCACGTCCGTGTCGACGTGCATTAGAGTGTCTGCAAACGTGTCTGTGATTTGAAGGGTTTGACTTGGTTACAGGGGTTAGGATTAGACAAGAGTAAGGGTAAGGGTTTGGCATCAGGCATGTAGTTCTGAAGAATTTCAATAAAAACACTTTATCTAATGATCTTATGATCAAAAGTACAATTGTACACACCCATGTTCCAAAGTTTGCTGATGCTCCCAGGCAGATCCTTGATGATTTAATGCATTTAACTTGCTGCTAAAATAGGCCCCATTTTCTGTCTCAACTTGTTTGTGGCTATTTGTCTGTGACTATTTAGTTTGCTACCTCCAACATTCACATTAGTAAGCAATTCTACATAATGAAACAATTGTCTGCAAGCAAATTAAAAGGACTTTGACTGGAAACCACAGGAACTCTCCGCAGAATTGATGGCAACAGGGAGGAAGGGAGGAGGTCAGGTTACTCCAGCGTATCTTTACAACTCTACCGTAACCACTTCCCTCATAAACTTGTGCCATAAACAAAAAAGGTGATTGGAGTCAGCTGTCATTATTGGATACAATCATTAATGACGAGGCTGGCGGTCTGCGTCAACCAAGACAAATCGTCAAAGTTGTTCTCGGGCATGAATTCATACATGTGCTAGACAAGCGGCATCCGTAGATGTTGTGCTAGAGGTACATAATGAGCATGTGGCAGTCACATGGTTTCTTTCTTGCTGCACTTGGCTGCACGCCTTGGACAAAGAGTCTGAGGTATCCCATAATCCCACTGAAGCAAGATGCTGGTCTTGTATGAGGTAGCCCAGACAGTGATACAGGCAAAGGTTAGTGGTCTGACCTCCACCATTGTCCCAACTTTTAATTAGAAGCTTTTGATAATTTGAGTTTTTCCTATTTATAGTCATTTGTTTAGATAATATTTGAAAGTCTAAAGTTGCACTAACAGTTCATGTGTAAAATAAATAGTTTATGTAACACTGACATTTTTAAGAGAAGAAGAGCAAATCATCTAAACAAAAAGATTGTTAGTACGAAAAACTTGCATGCGTGACAAAAATCTCAACTCAAGGGCCACCTATTAGCTTTTTCAGACCTTTCAACCACGTCAGTCTTGAATCAGCAAACAAAACATTTACAGCTTTACTCAAACATTGTGAAAGTTTATATTTGTCTGAAAATTGACATAAGTGAGCTGCCTTGAAGTCATGTTCTTCCCCATCAGAGCATTTGTCAGTGTAGAAAAGCTTCTGAAATGTCTTTTAGATCATCGGAAACACTGCATCCCACCTACACAATAAGCCAATAACTCAAACAAATTTTATGTAACCACTGTCAGAGAGAAACATACTGAGTGGTGACAAAAGCTGAATCCGAAATGGAAGTACCTTAGCAAAATATTGAGGCTTAAATACAATGAAGTTTGGGGGCATATTTGTTTCACTTGCCTGACGTAGCTGCCTCTGGCTTGTCCTAGCTCAGCTCCTCCCTGGTTTCCTGTGCTTTGCCCAGATTTAATTCAATTATGTTGCAACGCTGGAGACAATCCGTGAACCCGAATCCAATCATGAAGCATCCAATATCAATTAACAGCCTAAGAGTGAAACTACAAAACATATGATATTTGGGGTTTTTTTAAAGGCCTGTGGCTCATACCCAGAGGGGCTCATGCATCAGAGGGTCATTTTGTGCCAAAAGCACCCATCACATGCACGTCAACATGTCCTTCTCTCTTTTATAGTTCCAACTGGCACATTTTAGGTCTGGTGGTGCTTTAAATTTTTTTTATTCTTAACCTTTTTGTCTTAGATATACATTGTGTAATTTCTTCAAGGCAATTCCACTTAATAAAATCACCAAAAAGATAGAAGGAGTGTGTTGTAATTTCCACGTGAGACATGCAGGATACTACACTGGCTATTACAAAAATGACAGGAAAATTCAGATGGGAGACAAAACGAAGATCACTTGGAGAAGAGAATACACGGTGACCAGATAAGCAGCTGGAACCTATCTGGTTTAGACAGTCGAAGCCTTGAGGTTTTTAAAAGAAAATAAACTGTGAACTTTAGTTCTTTCCTTGGAGATGACAACATTTGTGTGTGTGTGTGTGTGTGTGTGTGTGTGTGTGTGTGTGTGTGTGTGTGTGTGTGTGTGTGTGCGTGCGTGTGCGCGTGTTTGTTTGTTTTCGTACTGTGGAAGAGTTTGAGTCATACAGTTCTCTCCAAAACAAGTAAGGGAAGGAAGGAAAAGTGATATTTTGATTTTTTCATATAAAGGGCAGAGGCCTCAATTTACCTCAATTGCAGACAGCAACAGGCTTTAATTTTTTAATTCCCTCCATTTGGTACAGTTTAATTGTTTTTTTTATTTTTAATTTTTAGTTTAATTAAAGCTCTTTTTTCCCCTAGTAAAGTTCCTGAATTAGCAAACTCAAGACTTCCTTTAAACATTTCAAATTAAAAGCCTTACAGCATTTCAGTGGACAGAGCTCTTATTGTGAAACATTTGCAGTAGGACAGAATTAAAGGACAAAAAAGCAAAGTGACTCCACACATACACATAGTAATACTTTAGTTGAGTAGTCCAGACAAAAGTGTTGAAAATAGCATGATTATACTGTTAATTTGAAATTTAAAAAATCAAAATAGTAGAAATGCACATTATGCGTAATTTGCAAGTATGTTATATGACAGGTATGATGTATGGGGGCTGGCCTTTATTTGTTTGTGTCGACCATGCCACCAGCCATTATCTGAGCTTTTCACTGACCGATGGTTTTTATGTGAGGAAATATGGCAAATGGCAGAAATATTGTAGTGCATATTTAAATATAAGTATTTGTGGGTTGTTGTACTTTTATGAGTATAACAAGAGTAGAAAACAAAAGAATAGATCTGTGAATGAAATCAACAAATCTGTAGGCAGGTCATGTTTTGGGTCTGCACATACACTAGCTCGCAAGGAGTCCCTATTCATCACGCTCACACACACACACACACACACACACACACACACACACACACACTCAGAAAAAGCAGGGGATCCCGATCCGTCACAGAGATGACATCACAGCCTGCGAGTAATAAAAAACAGCCAAACAAGGGAGTCCCCGCTTCCCTTCCCTCCTACACATCCCACAGATGAACAGAGAGAGGGAGTATCGCTGGGGTGAATGACTCTCATTAGTTCACAAGGAGAGGGAAGGGAGAGTGTCCCTTTTAAGGGATTCACATGCACACAAGAGTGAACTGACACATGCACAAACACACTTTGGCTGCGTCTCCATAGTGACCGGCTTTGCTACCCCAGCTTGGGGAGGAAATGCCAAACTCGGTGCTTCAGAGCGGCTCCACCAGAAATACACAGACGCGAGCGTACACACACGCACAGACACGCACACGCACACAAACACACACACACACACACACACGTATATGCATGCACACACACGCGAGCACACACACACACACACACACACCTCTTTTCTAATCCTCTGTCTGGCAACGACAGGGGGAAAAAAATAAATAAAAACCTCATCTTATCACTCTGCTACCTCCCTTCTGTGGATTCTCCTTTTCCTGTTCTCTCATATTTTCCTCTCCCTTCCGCTTCCACTCACTTTTCCTCACCCCCCTCGTTCCCCCCAACCACCCACCCACCCACCCCCTCACCTCCTCCCCCACTCCCCAACCCCCTCCCCAACCATCTCTCTCAGTGTCTCACCCTCCCCCTTTCAGTGGTAAGTTCATTGAAGTAGACAACGGAGGTAAGTGCTCTCATTTCCGCTCTTTTCACCATTGCGTAGCCACTTTAATGTGCTTAAAGTTTCAGTTTTTCTGTTCTCCTACACTAGACAAAGGTCAGGTTTACAATCACTGCCTGCAAGCCCTGCTGATGCAACGCAGCAGACACACAGCTGTGTGTGTTTTGTATTTCTGTGTCCTGGTGACTTGTGTACCGTGTTCCGCGTTCAGGTCAGTTTCCGAAAAGTGTGTGTTTACTTCGCCAGCTGTCATGTTCACCTGTAGAGCATATGCCAGTTTATTTACCTATGTAATAATCAAAAAGCTATGTGTGTGCGTGTGTGTGCGTGTGTGTGCGTGTGTCTGCGTGTGTGTGTTTATGTGTGTTTGTGTGTGCTCTTGTGTGCTTGTGTGTGCTTGTGTGTGCTTGTGTGTTTGTCTGTGTGTGCATGCACATGTGTGTTTGTGTGCATGTGACAGAGTGTGTGTGTGCAAGTGCATGAGCTTTACAACTGAGGCTGGTGTCTTGTTCATCTGTCTCTTCCAACACAATAGCCTTGTGATGCTGACAGCCTGCTACACCCTTTTATGGTCCATTTAAAAAAACATTATTGGAATGGTATCTGTGTGTCAATGTGTGTGTCTGTGTGTGTTCCAAATCCCATTGGTACACAATGGAAACTTAATGAGTTGTTAGGAAGGAATGGGAACCAAACAGACTTAGCAAACACAGTGGCCAAATATATTCAGGATTAAAATATTACCCATAACATGATTTTGAAATTGTTCATTACTGTTTGCCATCACTGACTCATTGCTATAGCTTTATCAAAATTTCCACAAGTTCCTTCTCTTTCTGTTTGCCAGAGGCCAACCACTCTCATGTATCACATAAACACGTCAACTGGTTTCCTTTTTCATCACTTTTCAAGTTGTAATCTTGTTGATCATTTAGCATCCATAAAGGTACTTTAGCGCGGTTGGAAAGGAAGACCCTTTCAAAACATGCTGTGGCTGAAATAACAATGGAATGAATGATCCATTACCCAATTAACAGGGCGGTGTGAATTCAACCACCCCCCAATCAGAAATGCATCCGTTGTCCGTGGTTACAAAATAAAACAATTAAACACTCTCTGTATTCCAATGCTGTGATGTAACTCACATCTGGATGCAAGACTTGGCTAACACACATTCCCCCCTCTCTCTTTCCAATGTGTCCCCATCTTCTCTTTCCAACCCCCTGGCAACCCTCACCCTTCTCCTTCCTGTCTGTCCTCCTGTCTTTCTGTCTTCCTGTCTGTCTGTCTTTTCGCCCCCGCTCTCAGAGATGAAAGAGAAGAACCCCTGGCACACGCCTGTGACCATCATCATCACTGTGATTGGTGTCATAGCGATCGTTGCCTTGGTGACGGTGGCAGTTTTGCAGAACAGGCCTCTCCACCAAAAGTACAAGGTACGGTGGATGAAAACACTCCAATACTGTAGCCTGCTCCCTGTGTGGGAGCCCAACTGTATTACAGTGCAGCCAAATATGGCCTTTTGTCAATATGACCTCGACCTTTACTACTGGTTGTAGAAACTCATCACCAAATATGGCCAGTGACTGTTAAAAAGGATATTTAATCACTGTTCCTTTTCATCATAAATACAGATCCACGTTATTCCTTATTCCTTACATCATCCACGGTGCTGTTTTTCACCAAATAGTTTCAAAATAAACTATAGTTTTCTGCTCTGGGAAGTTTTAAAGTAGGCTATTCAATCATTAGTGTGATGGCTGTCCTCCATCTCATGATGCATGCTGTGCTTTGTGTAGGACAGGCTCACACGGTTAGCAAGGCCTGCAGGCCAAGGCAATCCTCCTATGTTGCACAAGGACAAACATTAATACTGACAAAGCATGACATACACCGTGAGATGGAGCATTCCCACCGTTATATTTACCCTGAATGTTCAAACTGTGTGTCTGGATCGAAGCCGTCCAGAGTTAATGTCACTGAGCTCTGCACTGGAATTCCTCCCCGTCTCCACTACAGTATGGGATTGTACTGGACGCTGGATCCTCCCACACGGCTCTGTACATCTACCAGTGGCCGGCAGAGAAAGATAACAACACTGGCAGAGTCGAACAGACACATTCCTGCAAAGTCAAAGGTGTCGTATGCTGCGACATGTGTCACACAGACACACTCCGCCCGTCACAGTCAGTAGCTTACTTGAACATATGTGCACGTTTACATATTTCACCTAACTTTGAGGAAATATGTTAAAATTCTGCAACACTAAAACAAACCTTTAACTCTGAAAATATATTTGCACATAAACATGCCTCAATGTGTAAACACTGACGTTCATATCACTTTCAAATAAGAGATACTTTATGAGGGGTTAGTTACTTGTAAATATTAGATATATTTGTAGTCACTAATTCATTTATTCATTCTTCATAGAGAAGTAACTAGACATTAATGTAAACAACTTTAGGTTGCCACAGACAAATAATATCCATCATTATTTGCCTCATCTTCTAATCTAATGAACATTGCAACTAATTATTTTGTCCATTACCTACATAAATGTCTGGGCTATGAAATGCATAAAAACTGAAAAATGTCCATTACAGCTTCATAAAGCCTGAGGCAACATCTTCTGATGTCTTTGTTTAGTTTGACCAACAGTCCTAAAACCATTCAGTTCGCAAAAGCAGCAAATCCCCACCATGGAGGTACTGCAGCCAGAGAACGGTTGGTTGTGTGGCTTGAAAAATTGATGGTCAGTTTATCAACTAATCAAAAAAGTTGCTAATTTAATGTCTTTTTCCCTCAATTAAATCGATTCTCTGGCTAATAATTCCAGCTCTAAACTGTTTACCCTCTGTGCAAGACTTGCAGAGCATCTGCAGCTAAAATCTATTTATTAAAAAAAAAACAAAAAAAACAAACCTCATTAAAATTTACGGTTCCAGATCTGATGATCTGATCTGAATAGTATATTGGGATAAGCTTTTATCAATGATTTACTTAGATTAATGTTTCAGATGTTATGGCTCATTACAAACCAGAGTTGTTCTACCACTGACTTACTCACTTTCTGATAATGTGATATTAAAAAAACATTAACTTAATATATCTGCAGATGCAAATATCGATAAGTTCTTCATATAAGGACTTTGGTCCAGATGTTCTGCAGCCTCTGCAGTGGTCAAATGATTCATTTGATGGTCCTTCACAATGAATTAAAAGAGCTAGCTAACGAGGCAAAGTAAATTATGCTGTGAGAGGGATGTCTACCTAAAAAAAAAATTGATTTTCACATCATGGCAATCCAAACTTTTCCTAAAAATGAAGCTAGTGCCAGCTGGCGACAAGCCTAGCGTAGCTTAGCTGTGTCTGGCAATCTCACATAGTCAACAAGACTCCAGAAAGTTACTGCACCCAGCCAGAAAAAAAAAATAGTGCCAGCGTCCATAAAACCACAAATTGTAGTTTTTAAATTTTTCTGTTTTTGCACAGATTAAACAAATGAGATATAAGATGCTAATTAGTGCGCTTTAGAGGTGCTGACAGAGCCAAGCTAGCCGTTTCCCCCCTGCTTCGAGTCTGTGTGCTAGGATAAGCTAATCGCCTGCTGTCTATAGAATCAAACACTACTGAAATCAGAGTCTTATTTATCTTCTTGTCTAACTCTTGGCAAGAGAGCAAATGCATGTTCCTCTCTCATATGCAGAACCATTCATTTCACCTACTTATTAACAATCTAAAAGAAATAAAAGCGATTTAACCACTGCTTTTTATCTCTCAAAGCACTGTCGGTGTGTGACGGCCTCCCTCGTCATGTACTTTACATCAGTTATCAAAGGCTAATTGTAGAACACTTTTAAAAAGGCAATAGATAGTGGATTCCCGCACACAACAGGATTAATGCACTTCACTGAGTCTGGTTTGCTTTAAACTATCATGCCCAACTGTGTTAAGTCTTTTTTTTCCCAATGAAACTATATATATTCGTGGGCCATTTTTAAAGATTTATGTCTCCAGTAGCGAAAAGTCTTGGGGATTATCACCATAGAAATTGTATAAAAACGTGCTGTGAGATGAACTAAAGCAACGCTGGGTCACATCTTTTCATGGGGTTTGTGAACAGCACAAAAAGACATAAAAACAAAACAAAACGAAAAAACAACCTCAACCCAGTTATATCCAAAAGTCCAAAAGGAGCAATCTTAGGATCAAGTACTCGCTTGAGGGGCGGTACATCAGGACAATATCTCCATAACGTCCTCATGAATTCCTACAGATGACCTTCAATTCCCAAGAACGCTCTCACAATGTTTTACGGTCACTAAATTTAGGCTGGACGACCTCATCCTCCCACTGACGCTTTGTCCTCCTCGCAGGCCCAGGTATCTCCAGCTATGCGTCCACTCCATGGGAGGCGGGGCAGTCTCTGAGAGATTGCCTGCGGGAGGCCGAGCAGCGGGTCCCCAGAAAGAGACACCAGGAGACCACGCTTTATCTGGGGGCTACTGCGGGAATGAGACTGCTCAAGTAGGGTACACATCCACACACGTCCCCACAATCAGACATAAAACGTGCATCCAAAACCGCACACCACATTAAGACCTTTTCATGCTGACACGGGTGTGACCGTAGCCCAAGCTAATTGTTTTCGTATTCGGAGCGCTGCCATCTGTAGCATTATCCACCAGCCTGTTGTGTGATTTATCTCTACGCGAACTTTACCGCCACGGCAGCGAATAGGTTGCTGTCAAATCCATTTATATATGACGTAGAGTATTTGTTATTTATGTAGTGCTGTACTGATTTGAATTATGGATGCAAATCAATCTAACAAATTTATGTTGTGTGTGCATGCAGTAAGGAGAACATCACGGCGTCAGACATGGTCTTTAAGGCCGTGGAGGAAACCCTGCGAAAGTTCCCCTTTTCCTTTCGGGGAGCACGAATCCTAACTGGCCAGGAGGAGGGCGCCTTCGGGTGGGTCACAGTCAACTACTTGGACGATCGCCTCAAACAGGTTTGTTCAACATACAGGATGTATGCAAAGTTTTTTTTGAAGATGTGCCTCCTATATATGCGTGTGTGTGTATTTGTGTCAGAGCCTTTTTGTTTCGTTTCTTCTCCAGGGCTTGGAAACCACAGGTGCTCTGGACCTTGGCGGGGCCTCCACTCAGATCAGCTTTGTTTCCGATAATTACAACGGCTCGGAGTCACCGCTCAACGCCGTGACCTTCAGACTCTATGGAAATGACTATAACCTGTACACTCAAAGCTTCCTGTGTTATGGCAAAGACCAAGCGCTGCGATTGACGCTGGCACAACAGTCGGAGGTAAGCTTCCAAAGAATTATATGGAAGACTAAATGTGTGCGAGGCTAAATATAATACAATAAAAACGAAATCAATCGGCTTCCTCTCTCTGCCCATTACACCTCTTTATCTCACTCTCTCTCTTAGTCAGGTCAAGGAACAATATCAGACCCTTGTTTCCACCCTGGCTACAATGAAACAAAGAACTACACAGTAGTCTATGACAGCCCCTGTGTGCCAGACAGGAAACCCCAGGGAGCCACAGGAACCTTTACTCACACGGGGAAAGGAAACTTCCTACAATGCCAGGAAGTCGTCAAAAATGTCTTCAACTTTACAAGCTGCACATACAGCCACTGCTCTTTCAACGGGGTTTTCCAGCCACTTCTGCAGGGCCAATTTGGGGTAGGGTGACAAAGTTGTCAGTGTTTATTTATCAGCATTAATCAGTGGCCAATGGGAGGCTGCGACATGCGGTAGGGTTACATAACAAACAGATCTATGTGTTGTTGTCTTCTAAAGTAACCCGCGTAGTTGCAATTTCGAGCATGATTGCTCCTTCCGATCCGCGAAGGCTGAATTTAATGCTGCCGGTTCACTTAAAATGTTCCTGACCTGCACCAGAATACGCTAACTCCTTCAAATTATCCGGTCAAGTAATTGCTTTAAGTGTCAACTGAACCAAATAACAAGCAGAAATAAGTGAGTCACTGAGGCCAGAAAAAGCCTCATGAGTCAAATTATGAGAATTTATCTTATTTAGAGACAGATTACTTCCTTTGCTAAAGATTCAAAGAGATGTTCATTTCCTTTTGCCTCATTTCTTACTCTCCCTCTGTCATTTCAGGCATTCTCTGCCTACTACTTTGTGATGAATTTCCTCAACCTGACTGATACATCCATTCCTCTGGAAGAGGTCCGGGAAAAGCTGACAAGTTACTGTGCTACGCCTTGGGATCAGGTTGGGTCATATTTATACATCAGATACACCAAAAATAAATAAATGAAAAACAAATGTGCTGCCATATTTATCCACTGTCATGTTTTATCTATGACCTCCAGCGTGCCTATACTAAAACACTGATGGTATCACTGCATTTGAACAGGTAAGGAAGCAGCATCCAGATGTAAATCGGAAGTATCTGGCCGAGTACTGTTTCTCTGGCACGTACATCCTCACCCTGCTGACAGAAGGATACAACTTCACCTCAGAGAACTACCATGACATAAAATTCATCAAGAAGGTCAGTAGCTCACGGACCAATCCTTTCCCATCTCACACACCCCACGGACATGACCCCACCTGATTCATGTCGCATCCTGTTGACCGTTAACACCCTGTGTGTGTGTGTGTGTGTGTGTGTGTATATATATATATATACACTCACACACACACACACACACACACACACACACACATATATACACACGTATATATACACACACACACACACACACACACACACACACATATATATACACACGTATATACACACATATACACACACACACACACACACACACACACACACACACACACACACAAACAAATTCAAAACACCTGATTACCCATTTCCTCGTTTCCTCGTTTTACTAGTTAAAAAACCCATATGTCGTCAGGGAAATTGACCTTTAGGGTAAACATATATTCAGTTAGATTGAACTAATTCACAAAAACTCACCTCATCAGAACTAAACCTCATAGAAAACCTGCTGGTTAACCTCAGGGGTGAGCAAGATACCAGGAGTACCGCCTGACAATAAATGCAGTCCAAGGGAAATATGTTTCGCCGAATGTACCTGAATGCAACAAGCATGTCCCAGGTCCTTTAAATGCTTCATAGCCTCTCTCATAGGAGATGTAGGTCAGACACGTGCAAGATACGAACAGGATTCTTGTTTAAAAAGGTAATTTTTAATGCTGACTGACAAAACTACATGACACATGTTGTAATATCATTGAATGGTAACCATGCCCTCCCTCATCTCAGACTTATTCACTGTATAATCGTGTTCTTCTACCTTAGCGAACCAAGCACTTTGCAATTTGCCTCTTATTCAACCATTCACATTCTCGCACAAACACACACACCAATGCAAGCAAAGCCATTGTGCATTGTTGCAAACGTGCATAACCTAACCCTCAGGCTCAAATCCCCAAAGGTGAGAAGCTGGAAACAGTAAATGTGTGACATTCTTTCCCTTAAAAAAACAAAAACAACTAAATCAGTTATTTGATTATCAAAACACAACAGTTATTTGATTATCAAAATAGCTGTCGATTAATTTTCTGTCTCTCAGCTGATCGATTCGTCATTGCAGCTCTGGTAAGACAACCAACATACAACAGGCTAGAGACCTGACATGGAGTAAAAATACAGCAGGAAACACCATCAGGGGAAAGATATCACCACAACCATACAACCAACTGGAAATGAGCTCATCTGACAATATATATATATATATATATATATATATATATATATATATATATATATATATATATTTAGCAACAAATGCAAAATGCACCAAATTTATAGCAGCACAGAATCACCAGTGAGCATGTAGAGAAAAGATGGAAATAATTCAAGCCATTTCAAGCTAAACAACAAGTAGCAGATGCGAGCAGCCTGTTTACTAGCGTTTGTAAGCAAAAAATAAAACAAACGAAACAAACAAAACAAAACTAAACTAAACATTACAACCAATGAATGAAAGCGCAAGCAAGCACATGAGCAGGTATTAACCTTGGACCCAAGATTAAACGGGTGGAAAGTGGCTCCGCGACGAGGGTGGTCGAAACTGAACCAACCAACCAGAGTCTCTGGACTAGGAGAACACCGACGTAGCGAGGTCGCCCATTAAAGCAAAGGTTTGCTCAGGCATCAAGCAGCATTGACGCCATTGTATCATCCATCCATAGGAGAATTGTCCAATTGCAAAGGCCGCGTCGTGCACCTGCGTGAATCTGATTGGTTCTCACTGGTCCGGCGGTGGCCACGCACCTGCCCGTTCATTCCAGATCGTCTCTGCGGAGTAACAGCGTTTTATTACTATCTCTTATTATCAACGACCGCTAGCCACAGTATCAAGGAGAATATTCTAGCAAAACAACAACAACAACAACAACAACAACAACAACAACAACAAAAACTTAACTGAAAATTTACAGTATACTGTCTGAGAGATTTCCATCCTACGTCTCACCTGTCAGCAGGGTCTCCATTTTTCATTTTGGGAATAATGCTGCATGGAAGTGATGATGAAAAAATCCTTTTTTTCCCCCCGATTTTTTATTTCTGCCCATGCACAGTGTGTGTGAAATGAGTAGTTGATTGTATGATTACAATGTAACTCAGGCCTGGACTTCATCTTAGTTACAATACCATAAATTCTTCTGTCAAATGATATTGCAGAAATATTCCGTCAGGAAAAAAATTTCCACTTAAATTAATTAATTTACTACTTATTCATTTTTTTCCTTTACTTGTCTTTCACCTGTCTGTATTGAGGCATGAATCCTTCTTAACTGGAGAACATCAGTGAATGACGGTTGTGATGGTTTTCCCTCCTCTTGTGCTGTGTCCAGATAAAAGGCAGCGACGCCGGCTGGACGCTGGGCTACATGTTGAATCTGACCAACATGATTCCGGCTGAGGCTCCCGACTCTCCCCTTCTGCCCCACGCCGGCTACGTCTCCATCATCACCATCATCACGATACTGCTCTTCATCCTCTTCATCCTCAGCATGCGCCCTCTCTGGCCCTCTTGCTCCAAGCAGCCCCAGATAATATAAAAACACACACGCACACACAGATGTATGTATGAGTGATAGTCATAGAGGGAATGTGTGTGTGTGTGTGCGATTGTTCTGGTGTGGGCTATTTTACCCGTCTGTGAATAAGTCGGCGTTATACTCTCCAGCCTTTGAGAGGATGTCAAAGGTCACGTCTGCTGCGGAAAGACAGTCCTGCAGCACACACAAACTCAAGGACATTTCAGAAGAACAAATGCTTTTCTCTCACTGGGGAGTGAGTGAGTTCCTAAAGGACATTTGCTCTGTTTGCGTGAGTGTGTATGTTTGAGTCTGAATGTGTGCATCTGAATGCGAACTCGAACGTGTGCACCCACATCAGTCTGCATGTGTGTGTCTTGAAATATGATGTGAATATGATACTGTATAAATAAAATAACCCAAGTTTATATAAAATGTTTGATTTGCTTGTCATCTTTATGTTGGGAAAGAAAACATAGTAAATTATATAAATGTTTAATGTAGCATGATTTATTTGCACTTTATCCAGAAAGATAACATTTCCATAAAAACTACCAAGATGAAGTTCTGCTCTTGATTAAAACCCATAAACCAGCAAAATGATGATGAGAACAGCAGCAAAATGATCTTTGGAAGACAAGTCATATCCTTCTTATTTTGGGGATTTTAACCAGTTTCAAGCTTTTTTTTCTTGCAGACATAAGACATCCACCGCCATATATTGTACATTCAGTTTAGCAGCCCTATAAACAAAAAAAACTAAATATATATATAGATATTAAAAATACTTTGCTCTGCACCAAGCTCCCTCATCCTAAGTGGTAACAATGACATATTCTTGCACTTTAATTATATTTTTAACACTTCCCTAAGCAGTGTGAGAGAGATTCACAGTAACATATAAACCCAGTTTATTTTTGCATAGAAAATGAAAGTATTGCCCTCTAGTGGTAAGAGGGAGCATGTTGCAGTGTTATTAGCACAAAGAACTACTGCATGTCACCATGCCACTCAGGGCTGAAGGCCAATCAACACCTATGAGCAACCAGGAAGAAAGAAAAAAAAGTTTATTCACTGCCATTATTTGATATTTTACTTGGAGTCCGTCCACATAATGTACAATAGGACGGGTGAAGGTAAGCCTCCTTCTCCTGGTACTGCTTTGTGACTTCCAAGAAGCAAATATGTCATATATTATATAATATGCTTAAAGGCAGTGTGAAATCCTCTAAAGCAAACTGTGCTCTGTTGGAATTATAGCCTCAGGACGCTGGCAGGAAGTGGAAACTCACAGGGTTTCCCTCCGTTTGGGTGCCCAGCCCTTCCTCTTTGTCATAGATGTAACTCTTATCTGCGGGGAATGGAGCAACAGGGGAGAACAAGAAAACAATGCCATCCTGATTATCTGTGGGCGGTTCCTGCTTTAGCGCCGCAAATGTGTGTTGGTGTTGGCAAGGGCAGAAAGCAATCACTTCTTAAGCCATTAATTGACTCGGCTTAGACGTAGACAGACACAGACACACAGGAACGGTCTCACCGCTTATGTACTCATATAGACGCATTCAAGACAGCGTTCGGTGCCAGCACGTTCTCAGCATCGGCAACAATTCATAGACCAGTCCCATAAAAACAACATGTGGCGGACAGTCTGTCATTGCAGTTTCCTTTTAACGGTTGATCCCGATGCCGGGCTGTAGGGTGTTGACTTGCTGTCCTGCCGTAAAGAAGCAGCCTGCTCCGACACAGACGGGATGGCTGGCGGGTTGTCTGTCCCGTGATCCCAGGGGTCGCTCAGCTGGTCGCCGTCCATGTGATCCCGGTCGATGATGTTGGTGGTCTCGGAGTCCAGCTCCTGGACCTTTTCTCGGTAGAACCTCTGCCGGAGGCGCCTCATCTGGGGGATCTCGCAGCACGTCTCAAGCACCACCAGCACAGACACCAGGCCCAGCAGCAAGTAGGCTGGGAGAGCGAGTGAGGAAACACACACGGACACACACACACACACACGGACACACACACACAATGGCAGCATGAAGAAACAAAGACCAGTACTATGTGACTAATAAAATAATACAAAGGTTTGGATTATAAATAATGGGTGTAGTAGCTAAGTGGAACAATAGGACACAAATAAACAGTGTGGTGGCAATCTGACAAGCTTAGAAACTACTGTTCTGCAGAATAAGACAAATCACCCCTGCTTGGCCTCATGAAGCCTTTTCTAAACCAGTGTGAGAAACTGAGAACTCAGCAAATTCCTGTTGTTCTTAATTGCTCACATTTTCGCTCTCTGAAAATAAAAAGGCATCCACCTGAGGGCAGCAGCAGTGTATTCAGCCCCTTCACCTGTAATGGTCAGCCTGTAGAGCTGCGGGTGTGGGTTGGCCTCTTTGCTGTGGGTCTCTCCGGGGACGTAATCCCCGAGGCCGATGGTCGTCAGAGAGATGAAACAGAAATACAGAGACTCCAGAAAGTTCCAGTCCTTCTCCAGGTTGACAAAGATCCACGCGGGGATGAGGAGGAGCAGCACGGTCACGAGGACGGCGAGGCAGGTGGCGTGGATGGCGGCCAGCTTGGACTGGGACACGGCCCAGCGGCGGTGGAAGTAGGACACCGGACGTCGAGTCACCAGCACCATGATCCGCTGCACCACCGTGGAGAGGAAGAAGAGGGTGACGGGGATGCCGAAGAGGGAGTAGAAGATACAGAAGGCTTTCCCTTCGTCTGAGAGAGGAACAGTGTGGCCATAACCTGAAAACAAAAACAGACGTGCAGCAAAGCCTTAATTATATCAGTATAATTAGAGGAGGGATTCTCGCAGCAGCCACTTAGGCTCTGTGAAGCTTTACACACATAATAATTAGAGAGAAGGAGGGAGAGAAAGACTGACAGAAGCTCTTTCAACAGCAGTTTGTCTACTTTTAAAAGTTCTATACTTAAGGCTAACTTTACATAAATAACAGGCTGAACAAATAAGTGAATTATTCATTGGGTTTTAATGTTAAAGTGTTGTTTTCTTGTTTTTGTTTTTTTTAATTAACCTCTTTGTAACCTATGTATGTTTACACTACAGAGGGCTGGAGGCCTAGTGGGTTCTACATGGTTTTTAATTTGTTCCTTATTAGCAGAACTAACAGTTAAAACAACAACATTTGTTAATGGAGCCTCGAGGGTGTGAATTCTCATTAAAAAAAAAACCCAAAATAATTCTCCCCAAATACTTCCAGACCTGCTTTTCTGTTATGTTCAGCTTAAGCCTGACAAAATGTTCATATAGTCAGTATAAACTTTTAAATATACTAATGGGTTACCAGACCATGTATGTTGTTGTAAGCTGTAACTAATGAATTCATTAATGGTTTAATGGTTAACTCCTCATGCCTTTTAAAGGGATAGAATCACAGTTTTTCAATAATTAATAATCAAGTGCCCAATGAAACTCATTTCCTGGCTTCTAGATTTGCCTTCCCGATGCGATTCCAAGGACAGAGACGAGGGGCAAAATCCACCGTTTTTCACTTGATGCAAAAATGTATTCAAAAGTTTATCAAAGGCATTTGGTGCCTCGGCAGCCTAAAGTGGACAAATTAAGTGAGCGTCTCCCATAGCCGCAGGCTTTTTAGAACAAAGTCCTGCAGCTCGACAGAAAAACACAGTTCGTGGAAACACAAAGAGGGAATTCCATACATAAAAAGATGAGTATCCACCTGATTTGACCCGCTCCGGTGGACTGAGCCTCACATTAGACAAAGTTTCAGGTGAACCTTCAGGGATATTTTGGCACAAAACGAGGACTGGTAAGTAAATCACTGGTAAGTACAACCAGTGGATTACAACTGGAAAAATCTGGATGAAAAATCAATAATTAATATGTATAACTACAAATGCTGTGGTTTACTAGACCGCACCAACATAACCAACATTTACATCTACATTATTGACAAACAGATACTAGATTGACATCAAGCCGAGGTATATTTCACACCCTAACCCAAACCACATATTAATGGCTTATAGGTAAGCCATTACCTATAGCTGATCAATAACTTTTTTTTTTCCCCTGTGAAGCAGGAGGCACCTTTTGTCCCGCGATAGAAAGACGTGCTTTTCATAGATGGTGGAGAAGGAACAGGTGTAATTTTAAGCACTCGGAAGAAATTTATCGAAGTCTTGTGTCGGGGGGAAAAAAAAGCATAATAGATGCGAATAATTATTTTTTAAAAAAGGAGTGTTTCGTGTGTGTTACCGGGAGGGAAGGAATATTTAAGAAGAGAAAAACAGAGTTGTTATGTTTTGTTTTTACAAAGGCTGACTTATCAGAAAGTGCTACCAAAATGACAGGCGTGACTACAGCTCTGTCCAAGCGCGGACGCTTATCACACTGTGGCTCCGGAGCCCTAACTACATCCCGGGTATCCGAACACCTGCGCCCCGCGGCGGGGGGGGGGCGCCTCACCTGTGGTGGTGAGCACGGTGCTGGTGAAGAACAGCGAGGACACGAAGTCCCAGTGGAGGACGGTGTCGTTGTCCAGCACGGACACGCCGTAGCTGCTGGCCTCCAGCGCGCGGGCCAGGAACTCCTCGAGGCGCGCGTCCGACACGCAGGTGTTGTTGCCCAGGAAGTCGCGCCGGGCCGCCCCCAGCTCGCGCCGGAGCTCCAGCTCGTAGGGCATCTCCACGGCGGAGAAGATCCCGGCGCCGGCGACCAGGTACAGGACGTAGGCGACGACCAGCAGCGCGAAGTTCAGCGGAGACCGGTGCCGCTCCGCGAAGAGGGCGCAGCGGCCGCCGGCGCAGCTGCAGCCGCCGCCGCAGCAGCTGGACGCCATCACCCCCCCCCCCTCGCTCCCGCGTACGACCGGCAGATTGTGTCTCAGTGATAAAACAAATACAGCCAGCCACTCTCGGCAACTACACTGGAAGATCTTCGTCTTGGTTGCGACCTGTCTCCCCTCCAGCCGGAGGACGTCTTCCTCATTCTGCCTATCCCATTGGATGCGGGTGGTGACGTCGCCAGGTAGAGACAGGAAGCGCGTGTGACCGTGTGTATGTGCACCTGAGTGTCTGTGTAGGTGTAGGTAGGTGTGTGTAGGTGTGTGTAGGTGTGTGTCCTCCACTTCCTCCTCCTACCGGTTCTGCAGGGTTTTTTTTTGTTTGTTTATTTTGAGTCATCGCAAAGGATTTTATTTCCCTTAACACACAAGGTCAGGCTTCTTCGGAGACACGGATTTATTACCGTAAAAACCATTAACAAAAAAGCACAGTACACAAAACAGAAAACGACAACGATTTAAAGAAACAGAAAAATAAAAACACTCACAACAATAGAACAAAAAAAGCGTGGCTTTTATTATTTTTAAGGAATTTTGCCTCCACATTTCCCCTTTAGAAGAGGTATAAATTATTTATATTCGTTTAGTTCTTTCAGGGTGTTTAATCATTAATCTAATATTATGTTTTAGAACAATCAGTTATATTCTTATTAACTTCGCCCAGTGACGTAAAATAACCAGGTACATTTACTCAAATACCGTATGTGTCTGTTTGAGATACATGGACTTTACTCGAATATTTCCAATCTCCATATTGCCAAAAAACCAAACAACAACAACAAACCCCCCCAAAACCCTCAGGGTGTAAAATATGATGCATCGTTTTAGAATAAACATCCAAACAATATGAAGTTGTTCAAATTAGCTCCAACTCGACCAACTACAATATTAAAGTACACTGACAGGGAATAGTCTGTACAATGAGTACTTCAAGTGCAATCTACTGATTGTGCTTTTATTGAAATAAAAACATTTATTGAAATATTTAAAGCAGGATTTTAAATTGTAATGAAGGAGTTTTATATTTTTTATTTTCATATAAGTAAATGAGTTGAACACTTCTTCCACCGCTGACTTTAACAACCTCATATAACCTTTGTCTGCTTTGTTTCCTTCTTCCACATAGTGTGTAATTATTATTTTCACCACTGGAAGACGCTAGAGACCATATTTCCACAGTCTTACGTTTAGGCCTACTGCACTGGCCTCATCAGAAAAGGAAATTTAAAAAAAGGAAAAAAAAAGTCTTTTAATGATAAATTACCACCAGACATCTGCTCTACGTGCTCCATCATCATTTTATCCTCACATCTCTCCCTTTCATACTTGGTATCTGGCAATAAATAATTATTTACAACCATTAGGAAATGAAAAGCAATAAGAAGTTAATGTCATTAGAAACTAAAATTGTGTGTGTAAAAAAAAAATGAGATGAATGATGATGGCTGACTGAAAAGATGGTGGTCTCTCTCTCCCTCCTCTCTCTCTCTCTCTTTTTAGGATTTTTTTTTTATTTGATTTTGATCTGCTGTGCTTTTTTTTTCTGAAGCAAATTTCCAAAATTTCCAGAATGATGAGGTTAAGGGGGGAAAAAAAAAAAAAAAAAAAACAGATAGGAGATGAGATTTTGAGAGAGAATGAGAGAGAGGAGATTGTAAAAAATAAAAGAGAAGAGAGCAGAGTCTCTCTCTCTCTCTCTCTCTCTCTCTCTCTCTATATATATATATATATATATATATATATATATATATATATATATAGATCAGTATATATACATATATCAGTGATTCCCAGCATTATTGGCTTTGGCTTGCCATGTTTCAGATGTAAATGAGTTGTTTCCCCTCTAAAGTTCTCAGATTATTTCATTTCAATAATTGTTCCAGGCCAAGATAGGTTAAATCATCCAATATTTCCCGAAAAAGTAAAGACTAGAAAAAAGGTAGAAAAAACAATACAGATTTGTGGAGCAGAGCATTTTTTCCCCTCTATTTTTTCCCTCTCCCATTAATCATCTCATGACCCCTCCCAGATTTATCTGGTGACCCTTTTGGAGCCCGACTGACTGCATATAAAGCAGTTAAAACAGCCTCCAACACAACCAGCTAAAACAGTAAAGCGCTACTCACACACTGGTGCATCAGAATGAACTAATATCAAATAATGTATCAGTCACAGAGGTCAATTTTCTGCATAATGGACACTTTTACTTTTGATACTTCAAGTACATTTCACTGATAATACTTTTGTGCTTTCACCGAGGTAGGGGTTGTAAACACCGAACTTTTACTAAGAAAGGAGGAAAAAGGATTTACACACTTCCTCCACCACTGATCAGTAGCAGTTCTCACCTCGGCACTCGTAGCTGACGTCCGAGAAGAGGACGTGTTCTTGGGAGAAGACAAACAGTCCCAGTCTGCCTCCGGCCAAGGTGTGGTCATACACCGGCCCCGAGTCGGACAAAATGTCCCTGCCCTCGTACACCACCACCCTGCAGAGGGAACACGCCTCAGTTAATGCAACATTAATCAGTGGAAGCCATTTATATTCGACAATAGATGAAGTTCAGCTGCAACTGCTTTCGTGTTCAAATCCTTGGGTGAAAGTACATTTGCCCAAACCCTGTACCAATGTAAAGTTTTGAGGTACTTCTAGTTGATTTTTGCCCCATATGCCACTTTTATTTTATTTTACTTCTTTTCCACTAAATTTCAAAGGGAAATATTGTACTCCACTACATTTATATGACAGTCAGAGTACAGATTAAGGTTTTAAAATCCTATAAAGTATAACATGATCTGATAAAATATGATGCGTTATTATTAACCACCGAACAATGTATGAAATATCTGAAATCAGAAGTAATCTAGTGGAAATATATACTACATCCCTGGGTCAAGTTTGTCGCTTGATTATATATTTTCCTTCTGTTCTTATCATTAATTCCAGCAGGACATGACGTCAAACGGAGACACATTTAAAGCAGTTATAATGGAGCTTTGCAGCAGTCATCCAAAATATCAATGTATCTCTGTCCTTCACAATCAAAGAGCGGGAACTTCTTTTCAGTCGCCGTTTAGAAAGCGTGCAGGCGTACAGTCATCCCACAGTACAGCCGTTCACTACCCAGAATGCAACAGAATCAATGCTTGCATCTTCAAACATAGCACTTTTCAAAAATAGGTTTATAACTGGGCCTGACACAGAACAACTTTGTTCTCATTCCCCTCACTTTTTCTCGGCTTGGGAACATCACTATACTACTGATGTCGTTCTCTCCATCTGCAGACAAAACAGCACAAATTAAAAAAAAAACAAAAAAAAACGACTCGTTGCCTGGAGGTTTTTTTTCTTTGAAAGTCCATTAGTGAGAAGCACAACTAAGAAGAAGTAGATGTGGCAGGTTGAGGAGAACTGGGTGCAAAAAAGAAAGTGAATTACGCTGTTATCACAAAATAACTCTTGGAGATTGATGATATCCTCGAGTTTGGGAACGTCTGAGGGTGAATTATTCCTTCAAGGGTGACATTGTATGTGATTTTCACAGATCTACAAAGTTATTCAACAGATTGTTGCTGCACTAAAACTTATATGAACTAAAATGTGTTATCTAAAAGAACATATCACCGTTTTTTTGCGTGTTTTTGCCCATTATGAATAAACTGCGCGGTTGCTAGTGGTTTTTGGTTGTGCTTTTGTGGTTTGAATTCTCTTGCTTTTACCTTTTATTCAGCAATCTGCTTTCATTCAGTTCATAAATATTATAAAAGTCGACTCTCAGACTCTTATGGTAAAACCGGCATTTAGTCGATGATCACTAAACAGTTTGTCCTTTTATATTGTTATTGGAGTAAAACACTGTAGTTTCACATTTTAGCAGTTGTAAATGATTTAAAAAGTCTGCACCGAATTTCTATGCATCGGTGATGTTACACCATGTCATTTCACAAAAAATAATACAGACCTGATGCTCTCTGATAACAATTTAAGCTGTGGTCTCCGTAAGTTGATTTTAATAGTATAATAAAATCGTTTGAAGAAAAGGATGCAAACCAGTGGCAGCTTAGAAAAAATGGGGGAAGACGCATTAAAAATTTTAAGACCATACGGCATGTTTTGGTAGATGACATAAATGTGATATGTAGTAAATGGGCTAAAAACACTGGTATGATCCTTTAAAACCCAAGCCAATAATATCAAATGCTTAAACTGTACACTGAAAGTTAAAGGTTACAGCTAATGTAGGAGTATTTCCACTTGGAAGGATATGTTGCTCCCCTGAGGAAGCCCACAAATCCTAATCGTTCTAACTTCTCAAATTGGTTGGATTCCATGATCATAATCCAGCAGTGGTTTATTACAGTGCAACAAGAAAATATAACAGAGGCTACACAAGAGTCAAGCTCCAGTCATGCAACAAATACTTTAACTCAATACTTCTACAGGTTCATATATCAGCCGTCTTGTGTATGACTATCCTTGCCTATAGAAATGAATATATGAGGAGAAAACTTAGAAGGGAAGAGTAATTTCCTCACATATGCTGGATATTCTCGTGGGTCCAGGTTCTTATTCAAGACTCCGGCTTGAATTAATCTAACCACAGCTGATCTTCCAGCGATAAAAATGACAACTCATATGATGAAGTCACTGTATATGATGACTGTCTTTGTACCTGATGAACCCAGTCTTGGGTCTGTGGATAAGGTGCATTCGGTAGGCGGTGTAATCCTTCCAGCCAATTTTATTGGGGTCATGCCACAATGTTCTGACCTGAAACAAGACACAGGGAGATGTCGGGGGGGGGGGGGCATGAATGTTGAACTTAAGTATCTGATATTTACTGTGTCAGTCTAACAAACTGGTCTGTTCAAGGTCATTTAAATGTCATCTGTTCCAAGAAGAACTTTGGCGCCGTTTATGATGAGTGGAATTTACTGTAAAAAAAAAAACAAAAAAAGGAAAAAAGCCGAAATAAAAACCAAGCAAACAAAAACCAAAGACACAAAGTCAGTGATTCATGCCTGGTTTCTGGTGTTTCCGGTGTGCCACAGGGCATTGCGTAGATTAACCCCTGGTCCTGTGGTGGAGTTGACTAGTTTGATGGAGACTCCTGCTGTGGCAAAAGCTTTGGACGGCTTTTGCTCCCAGTAGGCCTGAGACACCTGTTATCATAAAAAGAGAGAATGTGAAGGTTAAGTTGACATACGTACGGCAGTAGATGGCTGACGACCGACACTATGCACAAAAAGGTGTGCTTGAAAAGTCAGGTCTTTTTTTTTTCTTCAACGCTCTTTCTCCTTCTTTTCTAGCGAGAATTGTAATCTGAAATTTGTATTACAAAGGAATACAAAGGAAGTTATCATCAAGGAGATAGTTGAAGGTGGAAATAAATGGATATAGCAAATTAAAAGTTTTAAAGGGCAATTTCGATTAAATGTCTACTACCATTATTGAAGCCAGCAGGAGTTATCATCAATTCAAGCCTCACCTGCTTCCACATGACAGCGTAGAAGCGTTGACTGGACTGATAGGCGAACACTATGCCCGCGTAGTCGTCATCTCGGTCTGTGTTCACATAAAACGTCACGCTGAAGTCCACGGCACTGAACTTGTCATATCCTGTTTGAACCAAGGGGACATTTGCTTTTTTACAGTCCGACAACAATTTTCATTATCCTTGGAATGGGTTTTGATTTTTCTGGAGGTGCCAGCAATCTGACCTAAAGCGATGCCAGGGTCTGAGTTGGCCGTCTGCAGCAGCTCTCTACCCTGGCTGCGGATCACCCAGAGAGGGTCAGACTGTGTTGTGCCCGTAGGGTCCAACAAAACAACCTGAAACTTCCTGAAGTCTGTAGACCCGATGTCATGGTTCAGTGGACAGGGATCCAGCTCGTCCGGAACACTGTCATTGTCAAAGTCATCAAAGCATGCTTCTCCGCTGCCATCACCTGAGATAGAGAGGGGAAAAAAAGATATCCAGTGTAACAATGTGACTTTCTATTATTTTTGCCAAGAAGGGGACCAAAAGGCCTGGACGGGATAATGTGCAAATGTGGTGAGAAAGTCCTGTATGATGCGGATAGATTAAACCGTCTTTTAAGTATGATTAATGACACTACAGAGAGCTATAAACTGTTTATGTTGATGTCCAACATTAACATGACCTGGACCACTGGAAACATTCTGGTCTGATAGTCCAAAGATTTTACTGCACGACTGCAAAATCCATTTATCATAAACTGTACAAAATATTTTCCCTGTGTGACAGCAAATTAATCAGCATTTGTTCCTGTCTGTATAATGATATCAGAATAGTCTCAGTTCTGTTGAGTGAGTTTCAGTAGATTAAGTCTGTGCTTCCAGAGGTGACACCTTGTATTTATTTGTTTTGGCGTTTAAAGACCTCCGTGCCACCCAAAATGCAGAAGAAAAATATAACAACGCTGACCATCAAAGTCCAGCTGGTCCCTGTTGGGAACCAGTCTGCAGTTGTCCCGGTCGTCAGGGATACCGTCGTTGTCATCGTCGTGGTCGCAGGCGTCTCCCTTGCCGTCGTTATCATGGTCGGCCTGGTTGCTATTGGGGATGTAGGGGCAGTTGTCCAGAGTGTTTTGGTGGCCGTCCTCATCGATGTCGTCGTTGTCGTCGCACATGTCCCCCACCAGGTCGCTGTCAGAGTCCCGCTGCAGACACATGCAACATGCAACATAGTGTATATGTTTAAATAGTGTTAAATCACAAGTCTCACACAACCATCCCTGATTGAGTGCCACTAATAAATCGGCTTTTTTGGAATTATTCTGTGTGTGTTCTCAGGGACCTGCAGTGGATTGTGGAGAAGGGGACAGTTGTCACACTGGTCTCCGACACCATCCAGGTCCGTGTCCCTCTGGTCAGTGTTGTAGATTAAGGGACAGTTGTCACGTTCATTTAGAACCTCTGCAGAAAGTGGGGCACACACACATTAGATGAATTTTCACTTGGCTTTTACTTACTTACTTCTTTTTACACAAAATCAAGACACTACAATCAATATACATCTATACTGTATTAAATTTAATTCCATACGTATTTATAGAATAATTTAACTCTAAATCCACTCTCTCTGAGTAAGTAAGAAAAAAATGATACAATAAGTGAAGTACTGTAAATACTGGGCACCTATTCGTTCCAGTGTTTGGAAAGAAAACCTAGGTTTGGAACAAATGGTGTTAACATCCTTGTTCTTATTGTCTTATTAAAGAGGGGAAAGGGGTGAACAAAACATTGGCTAAGTAAGTAATATTTTCCAGGCACGGTTTAGTGAGTAGCTCCTACCATCTCCATCCATGTCAATGCTGCAGGCGTCTCCCTCTCCGTTGTCATCAGTGTCTGTCTGCAGCGGGTTGCTATCAAACGGACAGTTGTCACAGCGGTCCCCGACCCCATCTCTGTCAGAGTCAAACTGCCGGGGGTTGTACACCAGCGGGCAATTGTCCTGTGCCGAAGAGCCACACATTCATGCATAAGCACACTCACAAGGGATGAGAATATACGCCTGGTTTCAAATTCATAGTTACTCTCAACCACTATCCCACCCTCTCATCTAGGATGTCATCATTGTCATCATCTGGATCGCAGGCGTCCCCAGTCCGTCCATGTCCAGGTCCTCCTGTCCAGAGTTGGGTATCCTGGGGCAATTATCCTGCAGGCAGTCGAAACTCAGTTTAGTGGAATCACATCCAAACGGAACACAGCTCAAGATAATCAGATTATAGATCCTTAACATTTTAGTGTTATTGTATTATTTATTTATTTATTTATTTATTTATTTATTTATTTATTTATTTATTTATTTATTTATTTAGAACCTTTTGACAGTGATAGGTCGCATTTTTCTTGCAGGTCAATCTGTAGTTGGGCCAACCATCCAGATCAGAGTCTTCACCGCACAAAAAGCCATCACCCGCAAAGCCAACAGCACACGTGCACTTGAACAAGACCTCAGATGCAAGGCCCAGGTACAGACACTGAGCGTACTTGTGGCAGGTGTGTGTGTTGTCTTTGCAAGGATTGTACGGCTCGCACACCTAAAACAAAAGCGAGCCTTTGAGAATGCAAAAGTGGTCCATGATGGTAGTTCAAAGCAAAGAAAGTAGTTCATACGAAAAATAGATAAATAAATAAGTGAGGCTCAAAGACCAAAACACATGCCTGCCTGGTTTTCTCGGCTGCCTGCAGTCCAAGGCCGAACGGCTGTGTGCCCTTATAGCGAGGAGGACAGGGAAGACAGTAGAACCCGGGGTCTGTGTTTACACACTCTGTAACACACACCCCCTCCACTTCACACTGAAGAGACAGAGGGATTAACCATGTGCATATCAAACAGGAATGGTTTGTACAACTGTTTTACAGGGGTTGTGCATAGGAGGAATGTCTTGTCAGGGACCGAATACAGAATATTTATGTCTTTTAAGATTGTCACTGTTTGAGAAGGGGTGATTCCTTAAGTTTAGACTAGAGGTCGGTCTCTGACCAATCAAACATCATTTGGGTTCATCCATAACCTGCATGATGTGCATAGGTGCTCGAGCAGGACCATCGATGTTAGGATTCATCCTTTGGGTACCATGTATAGCAATATAATGTTTCATGACAATCAATCCAATAATTGTAAGGAAATTTTTGCTAAAAAAAAACAGATCCACAACTGCAATTTGGCATCACAGGAAAAGTCAGGGGATCTTTTAAGTCATTAGGATTCATCCTCTAGGCACCGCAAATGTCTATAAGGATAACCCATCCAAAAGTTGTTGAGATAATTCAGCCTGGACCACAGTGGTTGACTGACAGCCCAACATTGACATCCCTAGAAAAATTCTCTACATGCTAGTCATCATGCCAGAGCCTCTCAAGTCATCCTACTGTAGATGTAGAATTGATGGGCTTCTATTATAACATGCCACATGTGATAAAAGTCAACATTGGGCCGTTATCGGCCTGATGTCATGTAGTCTGACCCTGTGCCTGCCCTCATGAGAGACTGCCACTTTAAAATCTGTGGTTATTACCTCATTCTCATCTTCACAGTGAGTGCCGTTGCCACTGAAACCCAAGGGACAAAGTCCGCATTCCCATGATCCATCGCTATGTGATGTGCACTGCACCCCAGGAAAACAGGGATTTGACAGCACACACATGTCTGAAAACGTACACACACGAGGGTGCAAATTAAGACAATGATTCGTTTTTACAGAGTCACAAAGCAAATAAACCAAGATTGGGTTAATGGAAAAGCATATTTGAATCATTTATTCTGTCCTAAGCCTCAATAATTGAATAAAGACAGAATAAACACTGCAGGATACTGTTTTTAATCCTCTATTGTTTGAAAATATGTTTCCTCCAATAAAAAAAAAAAAAGGATTGGGTTTATCCAAATGTGAAGCTTAACCTACTTATGGAATAATATCTCCTTACACAATTGAGATGTACCTATAGCCTAAGCTTTGTGACCATAAGTTAAGTTTACCTAAAGGACATGGTTGTTTGTTACAAGCTTCATAGTCCACAGCATCTCCAGCACAAGGCTTCCCCCCGTTCTGAGGGGCAGGGTTCAAACACTCTCTCTGGCGACTTGAAAGGCCTCCACCACAAGTCACTGAGCACGATGACCATTCAGTCCAGGTCGTCCAACCTCCAGCAACTGCACACAAACATATGATTTAGCCGGAGGGCAGTTGAATACCGCATTGCAGTTTGTATGCACCTTTGTGCTCCTGTACTCACTTGGACACAGTGTGTTGTTGCAAGACTGTGTCTCCCTGGCACTGCCCAAGCATCCTTTGCCCCCCCTCTGCGGTGGAGGGTTATTGCACAGACGTACTCGTGTGATGTGTCCTTCTCCACACGTGGTTGTACATGCAGACCAAGGAGACCAAAGGCCCCAGTTCCCATCCGCACGTGCTAGACATGAAACATGCGCATAAAGATGGTAAAAAGTCCAGTTATTTCTTTGGGGTCAGTAGCCTGGAAATGTCTTCAAGTAGAATAACACAAGCAACCACCACAGCTCCAACTGTTTTTACATTTACCCAACTAGAACAACATGTTTCCAATTATGATTGCATCTAGAATCCATTTGTCAGAAGTTCCATATTCCTGCTCTTTGAGGAATACTCATTCAACTCCCTTCGATTGGCCGTGCTCAATCAATCAGAAAAAGATAAATGAAGTCAAGATGTGACAGATCAGATGTGCAGAGTGATTTCCTACCCTTGCGGTCGCACTTCATCAGCATGCAGGTGCGGGTTTGAACTGACGGGCCAACACAGGCCGGCAAGATTCCATTGCACGATCGGCCCCTCTGCTGCCCTCCGCGTCCACAGGTGACGGAACAGTGGGTCCACTCAGACCACGGCGACCAGCCATCTTTGTTATCTTTATGCACGCAGACACACAAACGCTGTTGGCTTACTTCACGTTTTGTGATCTTAGCGCAAAATTTTCAACACCATGTCACATTCGCGGGTGAGCCAAACTTACTGAGACAGACAGGGCAGCACTCTCCATCGATAAAGGATGGATTGATGCAGGATACAGGAGGGCAAGACACCTGCTGACACACCACCTTTCCATCCTAAACAAAGCAAAGGAGAGACGGACCAGTATTCATACATTTAGATGTTGTGAGGACATTATTAGCTCTACCATGTTATTTGAGCCAGATGCTTTGCTAGATGCATAACAGTCCTTGCAGAGGAATGGTAAGACTCACAAGTTTGCTTACTTCTGCAATCCATCTTTGACAAAACTAATGATGATTTATAAAGAGAAACAGACCCAGGATGATGAAGCATCCATGAAATACTGATAGAGACAAAGGCAGCTCTGATAATAAATGAAATCATACTGGATACAAGTGAAGCTTCCCCAACTGGCAAATACACTGTAAAGAAATCATTTGACATTTATGGAAATATGTTTTTTAGTTTTTTCAACAAGGTTCTGTACAATGTAAGTCACAGCTCTTGGCCAAGAAATAGTAGTATGGCATGTATAAAGTCCCATAAACTCACAGGTTGTTTCTCAAGGTTTTTATATGGATTAAACAAACAAGATAAATTGTGCACTTTATCCAGTTTTATTTAACCTTTGGACAAAGACCAATTAGCTTTTCCCTCTGGTTTGAGTCTTTTTGCTAAGTTGAGCTAATCATTTTCTTCTCACCACATCTAAAGCTCATGCAGATTAAAGAAGGTGCGCCAGACCATTTCTTGGCCGGGAGCAGTGACTTCCTGTATTCAGTGGATTGTTTTTATTCTTTGAACAGCGCCAGGCCAGCTGTTTCCCCGTTTCCAGTCTTTATGCACTCTCTTGCCTGTAGCGCCACGGCTCAGAATTGGAAGGACTCGAATGCTCGACTCCGAGTTACCAATAAAAAGTTCAAAAGAGTTCTCATTTATTTATGTTCAGCAGACAAAAGCATGCAAGGATAAAAAGAGGTGATGTCTGCGAGCAGGCAGTGGTTGGCGACAGGAGAGTAGGAGAACCAGGCAAAATTCCAAAAGCAAGAGATCAAAACAGGCAGGCAAAAACAAGTAGGTAAGGCTGGAGAGCTACAGCTGGGGTGGCACAATAGACAATATGGCAGAGTGTAGCTGGAAACTGACCGGTATATGTGCTAGTAAGTGAAAGGGGGATGAAGACCAGGTGAGTACGTGGGGAGGAGTCAAATGTCTGGAAGGCAGGAGAGGGCTGGGTTACTGCAGGGCAGGCGTGAGTGGCAAAGGCAGGCAGAGCAGAGATTAATAACTGAATGGACTTTGAGATGTAGCTTCTCATTGAGTGGGTGGAGAAGAGACTGGTACCAATTTTCTCACCTACCTCTTGGCAAAAAATCAAATGTGCATTTCCAAAAATTTCAAACAATTTCTTTGAGGTTATAGGCTGCATCCAACCCACAGACTTGAGACTAAGGATTCAAATCCATTTGTTGTTCCAGGATTTTACAAGCTGAAAAACCTGAGACTTAAATGTAAGGTCGTTAGAGGATCACACTTGCATTGGACATACATCCCTGTTAAGGTGTTAGATTGTAGTTATATAAGATTAGTTCAACACTGACCCAACAAGTACAGGCGGTGCAGCTGTCAACTTCCCAGTCCTCCCCGTGCTCATACACTCGTCCGTCCTGCATACACCAGACCTCCCAGTCTCTGTCTCTGTCAAGGTCATTGTCATCACTGCCGCTGCCACCACCTCTGCTGCTGCTGCTGCTGCTGCTGCTGCTGCTGCTGCTGCTGCTGCTGTGGCTGCTGATGCTGCTGCTGCTGCTGTGGCTGCTGATGCTGCTGCTGCTGATACTGCTGTTGCTGCTGCTGCTGATACTGCTGTTGCTGCTGCTGCTGATTCTGATGCTGCTGCTGCTGCTGATGCTGATGCTGCTGCTGATGCCAAAACGTCTGCTGCTGGAATTGCTGTCACCAAAGCCCCCGTTGCTGCCATCACCATTGCCGACGCCACTGTTGATGTCGCTGCTGCTGCCAAAGCCTCTGCTGCTGGAGCTGCCGTCGCCAAAATTTCCGCTGCTGCCACCACTGCTGCCGCTGTTGCTGCTGCTGCCAAAACCTCTGCTGCGACCACCACTGCTGTCCCCACTGTTGCTGCTGCTGCTGCCACCGCCACTTCTGCTGCTGCTGCTGATGCTGCTGCCGCCGCCAAAACCTCTGCTGCTGCTGCCACTGTTAACATCTCCACCACTGCCTCCACCACTCCTGCTGAAATCACTGCCATCACTGTCGCCACGGCTGTTGCCATCGGTGCCGCCATGGCTGCTGCCATCGGTGCCGCCACTGCTACCACCACCATTGCTACCAACTCTGCCGCCTTCGCCCCTGCTGCTGCTGCCCTTTCCTCTGCTGCTGCCATCTCCACTGCTGCTGCTGCCATCTCCACTGCTGCTGCTGCCACCACTGCTGCTGCTCCTGCTGCTGCCTCCACCACCTCTACTGTTGCCACTACTGTTGCTGTCGCCACCACTGCTGCTGCTGCTGCCACCACCTCTACTGTTGCTGCTGCTGCCACTACTGCCACCATCGTTGCTGCTTCCACCTTTGCCACCACCTCTGCCGCTGGTGCCACCACCTCTACTGTTGCTGCTGCTGCCACTGAAGCCACCACCATTGCTGCTGCTGTCGCCACCACCTCTACTGTTGCTGCTGCTGCCACCACCTCTACTGTTGCTGCTGCTGCCACTGCCGCCACCACCATTGCTGCTGCTGTCGCCACCACCTCTGCTTCCGCTGCTGCCACCACCTCTACTGTTGCTGCTGCTGCCACTGCCGCCACCACCATTGCTGCTGCTGTCGCCACCACCTCTGCTGCTGCTGCCACTGCCACCACCGCCACCACCATTGCTGCTGCTGTCGCCACCACCTCTGCTTCTGCTGCCGCCACCACCTCTACTGTTGCTGCTGCTGCCACCGCCGCTGCCCCTGTTGCTGCCACTGCCGCCACCACCGTAGCTGCTGCTGTCACCACCACCTCCACTGCTGCTGCTGCTTTCGCTCAGCTCAGCCAAAGATATGCGAATCTCCACATTTTCTTTTGACTGAGAACATAAAAACATACACATAGCATTTTCAAAACATTAAAACAAATAGAAGGAAAAACTTTTTTTTCTATTTATAGAAAGGGGACCTGCTGAATTTGTCTAGAATGCTGGTTAGATAATTAGCAGTCAATATTTTAACACTGATCATATTCTTTCAGGATGTTTTTTTCCCCCAAGAAACTACCGGGAGATTTACCACAAACCACACTGCTACCTGCCAGAAAAAGACTGTTGCTACTTGTTCCATTTGTACTGTAAGTAGGGCAACTCTGTTGGAATTGAATTTCTCGACAAACTAAACCCCATTACATTCAGTGTAAAGTACACTGAAAAGCATTGTTCTCAGAAGTTGTCTCAGATTGTTTAGAATAACCATGAAAATGTATGTAATTTTTCACAGATGTTAAAATTTAACACTTAACACATTTAACTTCTCCATTTTCCAAATATGAAACAACAATATATTTGAAGTTTGTTTAAAAAAAAATACAAACTTATTAAAAAAAAGTCTTTTTCTTCCTCTTCTTCTTCTTCTTCTTCTTCTTCTTCTTCTTCTTCTTCTTCTTCTTCTACCTCCTCTTCTTCTAAATTCCCACCTCTATGCCAGGTGAAAATAAATGTAGTTTCAACAAATTCCAACATACAGATGCATGTGCATGTAATTGTTTGTCTTACTACTCTCTCCAGGTCTTCAAGCAGGTTGCTGGTCACAATACGCAGGCCATGGATCTCGGTGAGCAAACCCATCAGTTCATCACATGGATGACGACACATTTCTGACGACACATTTTTGACCTTTGCACCTCCCACACCTGTAGAGGAGGCACAAGCATGTGTGGTTTGTGCGTGTTATTTTAAACTTGAGTCTGCATTGACGACATAGAAAGAGGGAGATGGAGAAATTGCATTTGTGCATAAATCTAAATGCAGGTAGACGGTGTGTGTGTTTGTGTGTGTGCCTATGAGCAAAGGCAGTGTGAGAGCATGTGAGAGCAGTGTGTGGTACCTGCACACACAGCTGCTACACAGAGGAATATCAAAAGCCAGGATAAGCCTCTCAGCAGACTCATTCCTGTTGACACATAAATCACATATGCAGTCATCGTGAAATATAGCAACCATACTGCTACATTAGCATGCATTACAAGCAGGACTGCTGCCAAGGAGATAAAAGAAGAAGAGGAAGATAAAGAGTGAATTAACCTCGCGTACCTGCGTATTCCTTGCAGTTCTGCCTTTCCTCACAATTAGAAATCACGGCTGGTCGGCTTGTCCCTGCTGCAGCTCCACAGGGGCTGCGATGGAATGTCCGTCTCCTTTCCCTCCTCCTTATTTCCTTGTCTCCTCGTCTCCTTCCCACCTTGGCATCTGGACCGAGGATCACCACCAGAGCTTCCTCAGCGATTTGGCGTTGAAGCATCCAAAAGAAACAGGGAAAAGGTTGGTGAGAGAGTAATCTGAGAGACGAACATGTGGACAGCTCTGTTAGTTCTGTACAAATTTCTTATGTGGTTATGTATTTGTTTGAGAATGTGTGTCTGTATGCGTGTGTGTGCAAGTGTGTGAGTAAGTGTGTCAGGGAGGAGTGGGGGCCATATATTACCCGTCTGTCTGGCAACGAACTGGGCTGCATATCTCCCAGCAAGCAACCCAGCTGGATGGAAGGAACTCTGTGTGTGTGTGTGTGTCTGTGTGTGTGTGTGTGTGTGTGTTGACATCTCGATGCAGGTTTCCCAGACACATTATTTACACAATTCACCCTCCAAATTTTGACACCCACACACACACACAAACATGCACTCACAAGTTGGAGAACACACACACACTCAGACTCACTGGCTGATGGAGTTTTCCAGTGTTTTAGTAGCGAGAAAACTGGCATCACCATAACTCCTAGGTGAAAACGAGAGGCTTGATGTGTGTGTGTGTTTGTGTGTGTACTCGTGGGATTGACTTTCTTGATTTCTGCAGAACATTGTGAGCTAAAGATGAGCACACTGATGAAATACACAAACATTAACTTCCATTGGGATCATTATCCCCTCTTTCCTTTCTCTCCCTCTCCCTCTCTCTCTCTCTCTCTCGCTCTCTCTCCTGCCTCCATCACTTTCCCCCATCTCTCTCTTTCTCTCTCTCTCTTTCTCTCTCTGTTTGGTTGTTCTCCCTGCTGAGTCAAAGAGGCATCATCATCTTGAATCATATTTTCCATCTGTAGACTCCACTTGTGGAATAATGAATCTCACAGATGCGCACACACACACATGCATGCATGCACATGCATGCGCCTGTGCCCATACAAACACACACATACACACATTCAAAATTCCAACAAATTCTCTATATGCAGATACCTTAAAACATCATAAGGAAGAACAAATAGGAGCAGACTCCATGTTTCTTCCTGGAAGTGGTTCAGCATTGGAGACAGTGAAAGCAGGTGCTCTGAGAGTCAGAAAAAGTCCCAAATAATGAGATCTGACAGGACATAAAAGGTAAAGACTTGGGTGAGATTGCTTGGCAAAGTCCAGCTTAACAGTCTTGGACTGATATGCCTGGTGGAAGGCACATTTTGTTCTGGGACCCCTCTCAAAGTCTGTCTGTGTTTCTCTTTCTTTGCAGAGAGAAAATAGCTCTAAAAAGGGCACTCCGCCTGCTGTCTCAGAAAGGTGAGGCTGACTGGAGGCTGCGAGGCTATCATGGGCTTGTAGTCAAACTCGCAAAGGCGACCAGAAGACTTCCAGTGAGATTGAGGCACGGCTGAGAAACGGGGCGGTTTATACAATCAGGCAGCTTAAGAGATGGCTGAGGTGGCGTCGCGGCAATTGCCCCGTTTCTCTGAAAGCAACCAGACCCAGGAACTCAAAGGGCTTTGGCATTATGCTCTAAGCCCTCACTGGGAGCAGAAACCTCGGTGCTAGGCAGGCCAGACAATATCCTGCAATTGCCGCACCACTCTAAGCATGTAGTGGTCAGAGAATTACATGGGCTTAAAGTAAAGGGATTTGTATGGGAGGTTGCACAGTGGAGCAGGACTGGAGATGGTTGGGGACGGAGGTGTCATAAGACAGCAAGGGCAGACATGGAAAGGGAAAGCATGAGGAGTTGTTGTCGGCAACTGGAATTTATTTATCAGCACATTTCAGGGGTAGATAGATAGATAGAGAGAAAAATATAGAAAAATAAATAGATAGATAGATATATAGATAGATAGATAGAAAAATAGATAGATAGATAGAAAAATAGATAGATAGATAGATAGATAGAGAGATAGATAGAGCTCACAAAAGCCATGTATTTGTGTATCCAAATACAGGGCTGTGGGTCAGTAGAACAGGAGAGGGGCATTAATCCAGTTATCAGATCATCCCAATATTCCGCAGATTAGCACGCGGCAAGCGCTCCCAGGGCGCCCCTGGGATTTGTAGTCCAGGACGACGCCCTCCAGGTTTCCACCCAGTCCAGCACCTGGTACCTACACACGAAAGCCTTCATATATCAAAGCCTCCACTTGTTACACTCAGCGTGGCTGAAATCTAAGCCTGAGTTTAAAGCAATGCAGCAATGCAGCCTTTTTTTCTTGCCCCCCCCCTTTTCTTTCCTCGACCTCCAGCCCTGCGCCACGGCCGGCGACCTGCCTGCGGACCTCTGTGTGTGTGTGTGTGCGTGTGTGCGTGTGTTTTCATGTGTGCGTGAGTGTGTGCGTGCGTGCGTGCGTTTGCATATGTGTGTGCGTGCGTGCGTGCGTGCGTGCGTTTGCATGTGCGTGTGAATGAGAGCGCGCGTGCGTGCGTTGGTGTTTGCATCTGTGTGAGAGTGCGTGCGTGCGTGCGCGCGTGTTTGCATGAGTGTGTGCGTGCCTGCGTGCGTTTGCATGTGTGTGTGTGTGAATGAGAGAGCGCGCGTGCGTGCGTTGGTGTTTGCGTGAGTGTGTGCGTGCGCGCGCGCCCGGAGGCGTGAAGCGGGCGGTGACGCAGCGTCTGACATTGCAGGTCAGAGCGGAACCGGCCCCTGAGCGCTCAGGGCTTTGCAGAGCTCAATTAGCGTGACATACTTTCCCCCTGTGATCGGCCTCCTTCCGCCCGCACGCTGGACACAGCGGATTATGCCCACTAACTTCAGCAGCGCTTTCCCAGACGGCACAACATCCATTAAATAAGGAGGAAGGGGCTTTTTATAATCTTTTATTACAAAAAAGAAGCGACCGGACCATCGGCGGGACATGACCGTGGACGGGGATATGGTCGGGTTCATCCCCCAGAAGGAGATCGTGTATAACGCCCTGCTGCCTTACTCCGACCGGGTGGACCGGGAGGCCACGGAGCTGTTGGCGGAGATCAAAGCCAACCTGTCCAGAGCCGTGCTCCTCAGGGAGCTGTGGCCCGGGGTCACCTTCTGGTCCAGGAAACTTTTTTCGTAAGTGCTGATGCAATGTTGTCTTCCGCATATTGGCCATCTAACGAGAAGTAGAACCCGCAATTAGCCCTGTGGGATTCATATACTAGTCTATAAAGAAGTTTATTGAGGAATTTTTACTCTAAGGTCATTTTTGGCGACGTTGTACCAGATACGCACAAGGAAACCACAAACTACATCCTGACCAATTATCAGAGACTTAAATCAATACCTCGTTGGAGCAGTAACATCAAAAGTGTGTCTACAGTGTGTTACACTGTTATTTACTGTACTTAAAAAAAACCCTATAATATAGTAATAAGCTGTAACATAATGGAAATAAAGTTTAACTTTAAAAAAGGAACAACCAATCTATTTAGTACTAGATCTTTAGATATATTGCATTTTAACAAAATCGGAAATAAAGCACCAATGATATAAGTATCATTAGAGTATTTAAAGAAGCAACTTCGGGGTGTTACAGGTTTTCCCTGAGCTAATGAGTACTGTCCATGTACCTCAAATAAAGATGGGACTTTTACGTCACATCACTTTGGAATCAATTCAGATTCAGTGACCTTAGTCTGAGGCAGAAAGCAGGAAGCGATCAATCGTTCACCAACCGTCACTTCTCACCCTTCAGGTTTCTGAAACTGTACGGCCGGAGGTTCAGCAAAGAGGACCACGTCCTCTTCATCAAGCTGCTCTATGAGCTGGTCACGCTGCCGGACCTGGAGCCCAATATGATGCAGAGCTACGCCAGGCTCCTCATTCACCTTCTCAAGTGGGTTTGACACCAACACCAAACACACATGCACCAGGGGATGTCTGAGCTTCCTCGCCCTCGGGGAGAGGGTAAGGAGCTCAGACATCTGGCTGGAGCTTGGTAGAGAACCGTGGTTCAGGCATCTGATCAGGATGCGTGCCCGGGTGCCTCCCTGCGGACCCTGGGGCCAGGCCCAGAGCATGCTGGAGGGATTACATATCCCATCTGGCCTGGGTGTGCCTCGAGATCCCCCAGGAAGAGCTGGAGGACGTGGCTGGGGAGAAGGATGTCTAGGTAGCCTGCTGCTGGATGGATGGATGCATGCATTCATGCATGCATGAGTGGCTGGATGGTGTATACTAAGCGGCACAGCACAGTAAAATAACTGAATAACTAATAAGACATGACAGAAAAGCTAATATTCAGTATGAAGAGCACTGACAGTACGACACTTTTTAATAGCAAACTAACTTTTGACCTTAGAAAACTGAACATCCCAGCATCAGCCTCTCCTGCCCTTTGGTATCCTTTTGTATAATGAGATCACAGTACAGCTCCGGTGGTAAACACCACTGTGCCACAAGCGGTATGCTGATGTCAAGTCACATGGTGTATTAAAGTGGATTTTTCACTTAACTCTCTGCCCTTAGGAACGCTGCCATTTGGAATCTGGAACAAACTGCAGTGCTGAGAAAGCAAAAATAAGATTAATTCAGAAATTATTATAATAGAAAATGTACACCGGCATCTAAATCAGGGTCTGCATCAAAATAAAAAGTGATTGCTTTCCAGTCAAGAAAGAATAAAATGTAAACATTATCCTTCAAAGTCTTCTAAAAATTCTGGATCTACACCAGAATCCATGTATGCACCAAAAATTTGTCGAATGTTCCTCGTTCCACGGGCCAATTTATTAAATCTGTGTAGAAGTTTAACAAATAAGCAAACTGACAAACCAGCAAACTGGACAAAAGCATAAAATTAACAACCAGAACATTAAACTAAACTTAAACTTCATTAGCAATAAAATGCACAATAACTCAATACGCTCAGGGGTTTTGTTCATACTGTGCCCTCATTTGGTCTGGTCTGACGAGTAGCTTATTGTGGTTAACATTAGCTGATTTTTGATAGATATTGCTACATAACTGACTATAAAGAATTGGTTCACTGACTTTATTACTTTTTCCCACTTGTTCCACTGTTGTACCACAGCACATTTTTAGCATGTACCATTTTTCCATAACAGTCACATGTGAACCCAGTAACTGCTGTTTAGCAAAACTTGTGCAATCTCTTTTGCCTCTCTCTAAAACAGCAATGGCTCCATAGTGAATTCCCCTTTTCATGCTGTATGAGTTACAAGAAAATGTACAAAATGCATCTGGCAAAAAGATCTTCAGATGCAGTTAAAAAAAAAAAAAACAACTTTAGCCTGGGCTTGCATATGCAGCGGAACAGAAAGTATGGCAATAGTATGAAATAGTCTTCGAAGTCCTACTTCTTGGCATATTAAAGTGTCAAAAGTAAAAGTACTCTTTGTGCAGAAAGAATGGCCTTCGCGACTCATACATTATTAGATGTGACTTTATTGGATTGTTATCGATGCATGAGCAGAATTTTACTGTTATAGCTGGTGCGGGCGGAACCAGTTTTACCTACTCTGGATAAAGTGTGGCAGTTTAATCGAGTGATCCCCAGTTTTGGGGCCAAGCGTCCTCTAGTGGGACACAAAAGTAACCTGTGGCATTATTAGATGATTAATGGGGTAAGAAAGAAGGAAAAACAATTTGATACAAAGTTTTTTGTAAGTCCTTTTCTCTAACCCTTATATTTTTGACTGGTACAATCGATATTCTTACCTCTTTTGGACTTTTATTTTTTAGCCATAAAAATGAAGCCATCCGAGACATCTCTCTTTGGCGAACTGGTAACAAATCTGAAAAGTGACAAGCTTCCCCAGCCAGATGGTTTTATTTATGAGGTAACAAGCCAAACAGATTGGGAACCACTGTTTGTTTGGGTTTTTTTTTTTTCTTCTTTAAAGTAAAAGCTCAATCTGAAATGAAACTAGTATTTACAGCTGTCAAATACTGTATGTGGTGTCGACAAATAAAGAACAAAACATTTCTCTATAAAATGTGGTGGCAGAGCAGAAAACTGAAACACTTGAGTAAAATAAAAGTACATCACAAATCCTACAGTACAAGTACAGTACTTGTGTAAATGTACTTTGCTACACACCCACACACACACACGTGCACTCTAACAGACACACTCGTAGGAAGAAAAAAATAAATTGTGTTGGACTAACAGTACAGTTATTACTTTTTAAGCCCTGACCTATTTTGTAACTCCCTGCTTTCGTCTTTCAAATCAGATCTGTCACTTCTCCTTCGACTGCAAAATATTCTCAGAGATGGTCACATTTATATCTTCCCATTTGTCTCCAGTTGTTTCCATGATTTTTCACATCCATCACAAGACAACATCTTAATGTAGATGTCATTTGGCAGTCATCATGTTGAGTGTTTTCCATTAGATGAAAAGAGAAAGATCTGGGCTAGCCGTATATTAAGTGCCAGGTCTCACAGCTGAGAGATAAATTTGATACTCTGCATCGCACGTCGGGTCTCAATAGGCTTTTTCTTTTCACATCCCTCGCATTTCACAGTCAGTTCGCCGATTGTCTTGTCTCTCCTCCATTTTTCAAATCTCCCCAATGAGAGTCTGTTCCATAGCTCTTAGATGAATGACAGAAGAGGAGACAAGAGGAATCTGAGGCTATGGAAATTGTGCGTTTTCTCCAGTGCAGGGACTCTCAACCTTTCCGTGGGGTTTATACCTAAAAGAAGTGTGATTTAAGAAAGCACCGAGTAATAGAGTACAAACAAAGCAATGTGAAAGTCTCTCGGGGAATAAAAAAAAAAAACCTGCTTTACTTTAAAGCTAATTTAAAAGCTTAACAGAGTGTCTGAAAAATCAAGAATTCTAGTTAAAGGCCACTTCACTGCGTGGTTAGCTTGCAAAAAGCCAGTTGTGTTTACTTTTCAAATCGTAAACCCTTTTTTTATTTCTCACTATAGAGCCCCTAATAGAACAGTTGTTATTCAGACACCATGTAGTTTCTCACATCATCAACATTAACACCAGGATGTTGGCTTAATTTTTTAACTTTTTTTTTTTTCCAATTGTTTAAATGTCAAAGAACCTGCCTGCAAAACCCTTAGAAATAGACGGGGCCCGATGATGATAATCGCCTGCTTTTTCAAACAGGAAGAAGGAGCTGCTGTCGAGGGATGACCTAGAGTTGCCGTGGCGACCGCTCTATGATCTGTACGAGAGGGTCGTCTACTCCAAAACCGAGCACCTTGGACTCATCTGGTTCCCCAAGTATGTAGTTTTACTTTTACACCGAGCTGCTTGCGAGAGGCTGAAACACTCTATTGGCTGGTACCTGGTTTTATAACCCAGTATTTATTTTTTAATGTTATCGCCTACCCAGACCTTATCCCTAATGCCAAACTGCATTAAGTTTGACATTTTGAAAAATATGCTTGATTTTTAAAATTTTCTTTTGCCAAAAATTTACGTCTCATATATGTCGCTAAATATGAAGCTACCACCAGCAACCAGCTAACACTAATTAAAACAACAAAATTTCATTTTATGGGGGTTACATGCTGGACAAGGCACTTCCTGGCGTGTCCCCCGGTTAACATGGAAACATATATCAACCTAACACCAGGCGGCTGATCAGGACTAAATAAAATATTCAGAGAAATACTGTAGCTTCATTGTTAATATAAATATATGACAGTAGAGTTAGTGTTCATGTCGAATGCTTGGCAAGAAAGCCCGAACGGGCAGGTTCACTGCCACCAAAGTGCCCTTGAGCCAGGCCCCTAACCCCCAACTGCTCCAGGGGCCAAAAGAATCTCCATAGCCCACTAACTTGCCTCAGTGGTAAACTGCGGTACTGCAACCAGAAAGCACCCCTGCTGCCCACGACATGCTCTGCCACTTTAAAAGCGATGTCTGAACAGTTGACATGAGGCAAGATCAGTTATTACTCTTATACTGTACAATACTTTGTATTGTGGTATCCAGTTCCAGGTGTGAATGTGTGTAACCGAGTGACCGCGATCAGGGCCACAGGCTCGTCTAAATGAATAACGGGTAAGGGGTAAAAATAGTCATCGAGGTTGTCCAGCAAACTCTTTTGTTTTCTGAAAAATGAGAAGTCACTGGGTTTTTTTTTTGTCTTTTATTTTTACTCTAAACCAATTATCTTCGAGTTTTGGACTGATGGTTGGATAAAGCAGGCAATTTCAAGATGTCACCTTGGGCTCCAGGAAGGTTTTATGGGCACTGTTTTCTGACATTCTATAGACTACTAGATTGATTGAAAATACCCAACAGATTAAGTTTTGATGAAAATAAATGTTGGTTGCAGCCTGAACGCTGAAGGTTCTTTTCACCCTCGGTGAGGACGTGTGGTTCTCACAAGATAGTTAAAGCAGAATTCCTACACAAACACACTCACACACCTCCTCTCTCTGCTTGTTTGCAGCTCAGTGGACCACATTTTGAAGGCTTTGATCAAAAGCTGCAGACTGTAAGTCTCTTTCTCTGTGATCATGTAATTTGTGCGCCGGATAATGTGTTGCTTTGATCTCCAGTTGAGCTGTGTACTATAGATCAGTGTGTGAATTTGTATCTCCAGTGTGTCTCTGCACGTCTACATCTGTTTTTACTCACGTCTGTCCTCGCTTTGTTTGTTCGTGTGTTTTTGTGTGTTTGCGCGCACGTTAAAATCTCAGGTATTTCCCAGCACCATCCACCAAGGAGATGCTGGATGAGTGGCGCCCCCTTCTGTGCGTGTTTGACGTGGTCATGCAGAAGACCATCAGTAACATGGAGCTCTTTCTGCCGACCATCATGCCCCCAGAGGAACACAGCCAGGGCTTCCAGTAAGTGGGCCAACTTGAATGGCTCTGTTTAGAAACAGGGTTGGATGCCAAGTGCAGCTTCTCAGAGCCAGAGCAAACACAAAGGGTTTGTAATGTTTATTAATAGAACAGTCTCTACCAGTAGAAAAAGGTAAAATACGTTCAATTTTTGCCATTTTTAGTCCTGTAATGGATACTCAACATTCAAATTTGTTGTTAAATTTCATTATTCTATGAAGTGATTGGGTTGCATCGTGTAGCCTTGCATCAAAATGATTTACCTCGAGAGCACATGTCATGTATAAACACATTTACAGGCTCTGTAACCATTTACATCTTTGCACCTGGGAGCGTCCATAAATAATTTTCTTCTCATGTTAGGAGTACCTCCCTTCTCTTTGTTTTGCTAAGGGAAGGAAAACCTTTGCCCCTCACTCTCCCCACTCACCCTTCATGCTTGTGTTCCAGCCACCGAGCCTCTTCACAGTGTTCAGCGCATTCTTCAGTGTTTTCACTCTTTCGCAAGCTATTTGTCAGGATTTGCTCTTGGTTTCATCAGCAGTTTTTGCCAGTTTCCACAATACATCATCTTTAATACTCTATTTTTCCATTTTAGTATTTCCCAAAATCTACAGGGGAGGGAGCGAGTTCACATTCTGGGGAATTAGAAATAGATGATGGGAATTTAGCCTCAGGTGTGTGTGTGTATGTATGTGTGTGTATGTGTGTGTATATGTTTGTGAGTGAGCAGGCAAGAATATAATGGTATTTTGTGTGTTCTCAGGTTGTGGTTTGATGAATTAATGAATCTTTGGATGTCAGTGCAAAATCAGCCAAGCTGGGAAGGGGTGAGAAACACACACACACACATGCACATGCACATGCGCACACACACACACACACACACACACACACACACACACACACACGCACACACACACACGTTAATGCAGCTATCCTTTGCTCCACTGCTTTTACTTCCATTCATTGTGGACATCCTAATCCAAAACCTAATCTTATCTATCTATAATCTATAAACCTAATCTTGCCTAACCTTAACCCTAACCATGACCTCAGAAAATGAGGCTTTGGTCCCCGTGCGAACTTCTGGTCCCGACAGTGTTGGTGTTCATACCAGAAAAGGTCCCAGTGAGGTACCAAAAACGGGTTGCACACACAGTACACACAGTATTTCAGGTATTTTCGGAGTTTTTTTTAAATACTGTGACAGCGAGGTTTACGGACTGTTCACTGGCATTAGAATCAAAGTCTTCGTGCGGAATCAAAGTTACGCAGAGTTTAAATGATTAAAAAAAATACCACTTCTGACATTTTCTCATAAATCCACTGTGCCAGATGGTGGATTTTTAAAAAATATTTTTCAACTTACTGAGGAATGAGTTATGTAGCTTTCCTTTTTCCTCCGTGTGGATGGAGTAATTTGGAATGACACATATCCTGATGGTGATGATTGAAATGTTGTGTTTAAATATAGGTTTCCACTTGACTTGCAGATAAGATTTTCCACTTGTGTCTCCGTCCAACTTTTGGCCCGAAGCGGCCTGGCCGTGCACACTTCCTCACTTCTCGAACATCCTCTCTTTTTTTTTTTTTTTCAAGGCGGCTATATTTATTCTTGGAATGACAGCCTACTCTCAGGGAATACTCGCTGTGATTATTTGTTGTTGTTGTCTTGCAGCACCTAGTGAACTTGTTTGCTCGACTTGCCAACGACAACATCGGCTACGTGGACTGGACCCCTTATATTCCCACAGTGAGTCATTAGCAGAATTATGTGGATATGCAAGTGTGTCTGTTAATGTCTTTTATTGAGGACTGCTGGGCCACTCTTATGAGGTGGAACTCTCCGCTGTGTGTGTGTGTGTGTGTGTGTGTGTGTGTGTGTGTGTGTGTGTGTGTGTGTGTGTGAGTTTAGATATTCACCAGAATCCTCCGTAGTCTGAACCTTCCAGTTGGGGTCAGTCAGATGGTTTCCCCGCGGTATCTTACCAACTACTATGACATTGGACACCTGGTGCTATGGATCACAGCACTTCTGGTACACATGCTGCAGACTTTTTGTCATAAAGATTCATAAAAAAATATATATGTTTTTATTGCAGCTGCTTAGTTTCCTACTTACTTTATACTCCTGCAGGGTGGACCAGGAAACCCTGCACAGAAAGAGCTGACCTGCCTCTTCAACAGCATTGCCTCGTTCTACCATCCCTCCAATCATGGTCGCTGGCAGGTAGGTCCCTCTCTCACTCACACACTCACACACACACACACACACACACACACACACACACACACACACACACACACACACACACACACACACACACACACACACACACACACACACGCGCGCGCACACAGACACGCACACGCACACTCATACGTACACTGTGAGAAAGTTTCAAATGCGCTTTCACACTCCTTTGATTTATGACCTGTCCTTCAGGACTTGGCTGGCTCTCTTCGCACTAACAACACAATAATTAAATGCACAAGTGCAGAAGAAAAAGAACAATGTCATGGATCTGTTTATGGCACACTGTGTGAATCTGTCCTCAGATGATAACGCTAATGTTTAATGTGTGTGTGTGTGTGTGTGTGTGTGTGCGTGTGTGTGCGTGTGTGTGTGTATGTGTATTTTACCCACAGTCTCGACTGATGCGGCTGCTTCAGCGTCTCCCGGCGAGTGTTGTGCGCCGTGTGCACAGAGAGCGCCACGCTCCCCCCAACTGGATCACAGTGGTTCCTGATTGTCAGAGGCTGACTGATGACGACCTGCAGGAGTTCACCCGCAGCCTCATTGGAGCCGCCCTGCTGGCCATGTTCAGGTACCATACTTTGGTGGATGGTAGCCATACTGACACTGCCAATATAGAAAGCCAACCACTCTTTCTTTACATAAGCATGTGTAATTATACCTATTACTACCAAGGAGTATAGTACATGTGCATGTATAAATCCACGCATATAAATGCATATACCTACACATACACACATAGGCGTATGAATACATTTGATATATACATGTAAATACCAATATCTGTACACATGCATAAGACAATATAACTAGTGAACCAGACTTGATTGTTGGATCCCTATAATAACAACTCAGTAACTCAGCATTATTCAGCAAGTGATTTAGTCACAGCAATATGCATGAAGTGGTAAGAAGATAAAATAAAATAACAGGGCTTAAGGGGCCTTGAAAACAAGAGCATAGAACAAATTTAGCATTGCTGAAAATTTCTTAGTGAAAATGTAAAATCCTAGTAATAGAATGAAACAATCAAAAAAAAAAAGAGGGAGATTAGGAGAAGATAAACAGATCAATATATAAAGATGATACAAGTCCAAAAATCCATTCTGTAAAAAGAGGTTGGAAAATTACATTGAAAAAATCAAACAAGTAGAAACTACTTCTATTAATGTTGTTGTGGGAGTAGGTGTGAGCATTCTGCTGCTCTGCCAGAGCCAATCAGTGGTTTTATTTAACCCACATTTAATGACCAAAATTTCTCCAGATCTCCATCTTTTCAGCCAGAACTTATGTTCACAGATAGACTCTCACTGCATTCTTGGTTTTCCACCCCCACCATTCTAGCCTGTAGTTAGAGACTGCTTCATATACGGACTTTGAAATGTACTTAAAACAACAATTATATATAACCGAGGCGTCTTTTCAGCCAAATTTAGCACAGTTCTTTTGATCTAAAAATTATAAAATCCGTCTTTACCTGGGATTTACGTAGTTGTTACCCTGCAAACCTGTCATTTGAATCACCGGCAGCCAGGCATGTGCGTCCAAACCTTGCTGTGTCTAACCACTGATTGCAGTCACACAACAAGTCTCATCTGGACAAAGACAGGCCATCTGTGATTATCTACCTGTGCATGTGTGTGTGTGTGAGTGTGTGTACTTGTTGTGTGTTCATATTCCCTCCTCTGGCGTTGTGCAGTAAAACTGGCAGCACGGATGCAGCCTACGCTCTGCAGAACCTGGCTCTCCTTACACCAGAACTTGCCATACCACCTGTACTTGAGAAGTAAGTATCGCGGTGAGATATCTGCTCATGTTGATAGAACATTTTGAGCTTTTGCACAGTCAGAAACTATTAATATTCATATGAATTAAGTAATATAAATTGATTTTGTAACTTCTATCATTATTCATTGCCTCCCTTAGATTTTGGCATGGATAAAATAAAATATAAACATACTTCGATGGGATGTAAACAGGAAGTATAATGTTGCCATAGAGTCATCTAGCTTGAATGTATGTTTATTTACATATCGGTAAATTGGCGCCATTAAAAGGTTTTCTGAATTATCCGTCTGCAGCACCTGTCTACAGTTTACCTATGGCTGTGCAGACAAGTACAACTGGATTACTGTGATAATGAAGAAAACTTGATGTGCGTCAGGGAAAATTCCAGAGTTTCAGTATAAAGAGCATCTTTATTTTGTGATTTCTAAGCAGGTTTATGGACATTTAGTTGCAATGGAAATCAGAGATGATGGTGTTTTTAGAAAGCGGCAGACAAGGAGCACGAATTTTTACAAATCGCAGCTATTGGGTGCTGAGGGTTTTAAAGTACCTTAACCGCCTCCATAAGCTGTGTGTCACACAACTGCTGTAGCGGCTGATGCTGTTGATAAGTAGGCCAAATCAGCAAGAGATATACAGTAATTACCTGCCGCTTGCTTTCAAAACAGCAACGTGCACCTGTGCCTTTCACTCATGTAGTACCTTTACCCCCCGCCATTATCTGACTTTGTTTTTTTTTTTTACCTCCTTGTACCTTGTCTATACCAGAACCTATGCAGCGATGGAGACCCTGACGGAGCCACACACCCTCACCGCCACTCTCAGCTGCATGATCGGCATGGCTCGCAGCCTGGTTTCCCCTAACAACCATTACCCAGAGGGCCGTGCGCACGTGCTCCCACTGCTCATGGGCTCTCTGCCGGGGGTGGACCCCAACGACTTCAGCAAGTGCATGGTGAGTAATGGAGGTGTTGATAAGTAATGAAGAAGAATTATTAGACAAGTAGACAATACAGCTCTTGCTGATTAAATTCCTTTCTAGTGTGCGCCGTCTATCCTATTAATAATTCCTGAAAGTGGAATGAATATCTCACTTTGAAAAACTTGCAATTAACGTTGGCCCAGGCTTCAGTTTCTGCTTGGATTGTAAAAGGGATTGGTTTTTCTCTTTTCGGTGTGCTCATTGTCTCCAGACTACATTAATCCATCACACCAGAGTAGATTAAAGCATTTAAAAAAAGCTTTTCCACCGACATCTGGTTGGTTGTTTAACTTAGGCCGTGATCGAGTCAGGGGATGTAAATTGATCTGTTTCCCACCGTGTCGCTCTGTCCAGATAACGTTCCAGTTCATCGCCACCTTCACCACTCTGGTGCCTTTAGTGGATTGTTCGTCTGCTCCTTCACAGCACAGCGATCTCACAGAGGTACACACAGGCCACAGATTAACAACTTAATCAGAAAAGAGATTAAATAAACATAATATCTATGAAATGATAAGCAAAAGTTTCAAATTACTCTGCATTAATCTTCTAAGACCTACCTTTTTCTTAAAGCAAAAGCTCGGCTAGCATTGAGAGACATAAACTAAAGTACTCATATTTTACAAATACATCGACTAATATTCTCTATTTCTCCCACTCAGATTGAGAAAGATCTGTGTTTCGCCTCTGCTGAGTTTGAGGACTTCGTTCTTCAGTTCCTGGACAGGTAGAGACAAATTAACAAGTCAATCTGTCACCTAGAAAAAGCCTCACTGTCAGCACCTGACTAGGAATGTGTCTCTTTTTCTTTTTTCTTTTCTTTTTGAAATGTACTGGTCTGCATCACTAGCTTTTGTTGGCAGAGGGAAAAAAAACCCCGCAATAATACCTTTGTGGTGTTTTTGGTTTTTTTTTTTCACCTCAACACTGTTGACATTTTCATTGCTGACAAGTACATGAGTGTGCGCTGATGTAGGTGTGCGTGTATCTGTGTTCGTGCAGGTGTTTTGCTCTGATAGACAGCAGCACCCTGGAACAGACGAGGGGCGAGACGGAGATGGATACTCAGACCCATCTGGAGAGCCTGGTGGAGCTGGGCCTGTCCTCTACTGTTAGCACCATCCTAACACAGTGCTCCACAGAAATATACAAGGTAGTGCACACGCTCTCGCCCGCTCTCAGATGTATCCTCGCCTTAAAGTTAACTTCATTCTTATATTTACTCAAGTTTATTAATTCCCTAATCTGAAACTCTGACTTTAACACTCACCGTACACTGACCTTAACTTAATGCTTCTTGTTTCACTTACAGACTACTAACCTTAAAGGCCCTGAAAACTAATTTTTCAGTCAGCTTGTTACAATGATTAATGGGCTCTTACATGAACAGAAAAGTTTCTGCCAAAGTTGGAACAGTTTTTGTTATTTTACATGAAACATTTCTATCTCTGCTGTTTCGCCAACTCTTCTCGCCGCTTCTAAGTAGGCAGGGCTAAGTTGCAAAAAAAGGTGATGTTATCTATTTCTATGCACCAGTGAAGATTTAGAAAGATTTTAATAAAAAAAATATGAATATATGAACAGTTGTGGGGTTGTTTGCTCGTGTTGCCAGACGACTGTCGATCAGATCTGATTAAATCAAACCCACGTAGCCCTGGTGAAGCAGATTAGCTGAGATTTTAGCGTTAAATTTAGGATGAACTTTGACAGTTGGCTCATGAATATTTAACGTTAAAGGAAAAAACTTTTGAAGCTCAAGTTCTCAAGGGCTTTACATGTACATATCCATTCATGATACATAATGCAGCCCTTACATTACATTCATCTGTCTCATGCCTCTGTCCATAACTATTCACATTAGGTTCATCCAACTTCAGCAGTAGTCCGAATCAAAACGAATCAAGAAGTTGGAATCAAACCTATCCAAGAATCAAAACTAATAAAATCAGAATTCTCCTGAGTGGCTCACAAATGCCCAGTTTGAAAATTCGGTACTGAAATTACACAGTAATGAAAACAAAAAAAAATTCACAAACGAGTAAATCATTCATACCCACTTAAAACGGGTAATGGAAAGTGGTAGTTTAGGGAGGTAAGTCACATTAGGATAAGCGCAGGTGTAAATAATCAAATTATAGATGGCTGATTTCCATGCAGCTGCTTCGGTTTCAGGGCCCCGGTTTTGGTCTCGCTGGCGCACTGTCATGACGTACTGGGACGGTCGAAGAGAGCTGAGTCATCATTCATTTTTATTAGTTACGCCTTTGCTTTTTCTACTGTGAAAAGTCATAGCGTGTGCTGCTAAGAAGGCCTAGTGGAATTAGTTTATAGAGGGTATATGGCCCAAAAACAAGGGGGCCGATAATTGTGTGTAAGCAACAGAGACTGGTTAAACCCACTGTAATGCTGGTTGTTACAGAATAGTGGAATAACCCTAACCCTGTTGGGAGCAGTGATTGTATTACAAAGACAGTATGTCATTTCTTTTACTATCACCATAAAAATCTAGCAGCCAAGGCACTCAGGTATAACAAAGTTCCCACTGTTATAGCCGAGGACTCGAATCTAATCAATACTAGTACGTTCTATCATTTCTGCACTATTACCCTCATATAACCTTGATGTATGGCAGCAGCTGTTTCTGTGAAACTTTAGTGATTCAGAAATACGACAAAGATATAATCAATTGAGATAAAAAAAAAAAAAAAATCATACTATGAATTATTATTCATCATCAATTATGTATTTGGAAAAAAAACTTGGGTTTTCAAAAAAATATAGCGTATATAATTTGAATACATAGAGCTACTTCACATGCATCATCTGATCCTCCTAAACTTTGCCTTTATGTCAGGCGGCGTTGCAGAAGGTGCATAACTTTGCCACCTCCAACATCTTTGAGACGTGTGTGTCAGGCAGGATGGTGGCTGACATGTGTCGAGCTGCAGCGAAGGTATGTGCGTGCACGTTTATCAGGGGACGCTTTTTATACCTGACGCTATGCATTGGAGTGTAGATTAGTGAATTTAAATCAGTGAACCGAAAATCAAGAAAAAAAGAGGAAGAGAGACTGTATTTCATATGCTGAGGAAGATTTTGATGAGGGAAAGGCAACCTTATAAGGTCATGATAAAAAAAAATATCTTTGCATGTCATTTGTTTTCTTCATTCAACACCCACACTTACTTGTCACACTGTAGTGAAATCATTATTTCCTGTGTGTTACATAACTCATTTTCATGATTCATGGTTGTTTTAATTAATTCTTTTGGATAAATCAGTGCTTAATAATGTCATTTTCTGCATGCTTGTGTTTTTGCTTGTGCATCTAAATGCGTGTGTTTTTTTGTGCGTTGTGCATGCATTTTGTGTGTGTGTGTGTGTGTCTGTGTTTGCAGTGTCATCCTGCTGAGTCGCTACGTCTGTTCGTCCCACACTGCTGCAGTGTCATTTTCCAGATTACTGACAGTCAGTACCACATTGTGTGTGTGTGTGTGTGCGTGTGTGCATGTGCGTGTGTGTGCATTTGTGTGTATGTGTGCATGTGTGTGTATGTGTGTGTGCGTGTGTGTGTGAACCATCTAGTGTGTGTAGAGTACACAGAGTGTTTGCCTGAAGACTGTTCAAGTCCTCTCGAATCTAATGAGCTCTGAATGAGTTCATTCACAAGTTCTTTCACTGCTAAATGAAACCGACTGTTCGCGTGGGGGAGGAATATCTTCATTCTTCAGGTTTTTCACACATTGTCATCTTACAGTTATCTTAGAACAATTAAGAGACATTATAGGACATAGTGAAATCATTAGAGTAGTAAAAATTAAAACAAAATGTCTTGCTTTTTAATCAATGAGAATTTTTTTTGATTAAACTAGTTAAAGTATCCTTTTAGTAGGTGATTAAAAAAATAATGAAAATAAGTATATATTTTAATAATATAACATTTGAATGAATTATTATGGCAGGATTTACGTAACCATAAAGTCTGTCTTTTTAAAGTGATGCCTACCTTCTTGACGATCTCAGTTTCGCTAACATTTGCTAATAAGCACCAAACCAGATACAGCTGAGGCCGATGAATGTAATTTTGCGGATGTTTGGTCGTAAACAACGAATTACAGATTTGACATGACAGTGGTTATAAACGAAGAAAAGAACTCAAATAAGTTATTGCAATTCATCCTGGGATGAAAATGAATGTCTATTCCAAAGTTCATAGTAATTGATTCGATAGCTGTCAAGACATTTCAGCCTTTACCACAAATGACAACCTCATGGTGGCATTAGATTAAATACTGGGATCACTAAAGTCAGTGGGATTTATCCTCTTGGTACCCTGAATAACAACGTTTAATCCACCGATACAATCCATCCCATAGCTACTGAGATATTTCGGTCAGGAGTAAAGTGGTGGACCAGCCACCCAAGATCCCTTAAGACATTCCTCTAGCATGGCTAAAAACGACAGTATGAAATGACCCCAAAATTTACCAAAAGAAAACACTACAGTACATAACTCAGCTTCCTTGTGTGTGTGTGTCTCCGTGAATGTCTGTCTGTGTTTGTTTCTGTGTGCATGTGTCTGTGTGTGTGTGTGTGCATGTGCGTGCGTGTGTGCGTCTGTGTGTGCGTCTGTGTGTGTTCGTGTAGACGAGGAACTGCAGAGTGAAGACGAGCTGGATAAGGAGCTGCTGTGGAATCTCCAGCTGCTCTCTGAGGTGGGAAAAGGATCCATCACATCCCGAGGGCCTCATCACTCTAAAAAAAAAAAATATTAATCCTACTCATTTTAGTCTGTGTCTTGCAATGAAGTTGATGCTACATTGGGGTCAGCTTATTTGTTTGATTTGATTCCATTACAGATCCGAGTCGGGTATCATTTCCTCACCACCGCTGTAGTAGTTTACCTCCTCATCCTTGATTCAAGGTTTCTTTGTACGTTTCTTCAACTTCAGAACCAAATGAAACACTTGTAAACAGACCATGGAGCAGAGGGACGTATTCACTTGTTCAAAAAAAAACATCCCCCCTCCCTAACATTTGTGATATTGTATGAACAAAAAATTATGACCAGAAGTCATTTCTTGGAGCTTGCACCCTGCATGGTCATAAATATCAAAGAGCGTTGTTATTAACCAGAACATGTTGATACCCCTTCTGTTTTGTTTTATTACTCCTGGGAGTTTGATGCGAGTCAGTGCGAGCCAGATGCCGTGATTTACTGGAGAAGCTCAATATTTAAGGCGCAACTCTCCACTGAAAAGCCTGTGTGCTTTTTAGGTAACCCGCGTGGATGGCGAGCAGCTGTTGAAATACCGCGGGGACCTGGAGCGGATCCTGTGCGCGTGTGTGCGTCTGCGCTGTAAACGGGCATACACGCTCGCCTGCAGCCTGCTGGAGCACACGCTCCGGTCGCTGTCCCTCATCTATCCCATCGAGTACCGCAGCACCTCCGGAGGGTTTGACACTGACCTCCCTATACGGGTAAACGCACACACGCACATACACATATTTAAAGGCTGAAAAGCTTTACTCCATCACTTTAAGAGACAAAACAATGACCCCCGATATTAAATCTTAGAAATTAATACTTAGTTTAAATACTGCTCCTTGTTTTCTAACTGCGTAGTTTCAGCTGCAGCTTATTTCCTGAGCCTCCTCGAGTGGAAATTGTCTGTCATCACAGCTTTTACAGTATCGAATCTATGAGAGGAAACAATGAGGTCTTTAAAACTGCTATTTCTCGCAGTTAAAGTAAAAGGGATGTAACAGGTTCGGTAATTGCGATGCAATTTCCATTTGCTTGAGGACAAACGAGAAAGTGTTTATCAAATTAGATTCAACAGCCACGCTGCCGGACCATACACGGGCAGAAACGGCTCTATCTCTCTGGTGCTGTCTCTCTTTATATTACTTTTTTTAATTTCGTGTTGCTTTCATTAGAAGTCAAGTAAACACATTTTCGTTGCTTTAGTACACAAGGAAGGAAAATAGTAAATCATAGAAAGGAAAGAAAAAAATTACCACAAAATCTTACCCCTCACAGTAAACATAAGTTGTAAGGATGCCTTCTTGCACTGAGGACAATGGTTCTCAACCTGGAGATCAGGTTCCCCAATAAGGGTCACGAGATAAATCTGGTGGGGTCGCAATGTGATTTGAGAAAGAAAAACATTCCCTCATACAAAATGTGTTTATCTTTTCTGACTTGTCTCTAATTTATTTTATTTATTTTTTTACTCAATACCTCTTAGGGCCTGTGCAAATCCCTCAATACAAGCGATCAGAGAGGGAAAAACACTGTTTGGATTAGCTCCTCTTAGCCTTTATGGACATCTACTAACCTGCAACGAGGGGTCACAAGTAGATGTTGCTTCATTTCAATGGGTCGGGAGCCACAATGTTGGGAACCGCCAAACAAATTAAACTTTCCAAATTATACAGAGGACATAATGCAGAGATAAAGTTGGTTGGTTGGTTACATTTCTGTATGTATGTGTACATACTCAATTACATATTTTAATGTAGCTATGTAGCTAACTAGCTGTGCAGGGAGATGGTATCACAGTTAATCCCACTTACAGATGCTGCCTTCAATGTTGACAAAATGGGAAGACTGGGAAAAACATCCCTTATTCTAACTTAGGAGTGTTCACGCATTATTCCAAGGTGGTTAACCCTAGAAAAAGCCTAAATTAGATATTTTTTGTCGTGGTACATATTTGTAGCAGTTTGTTATCCAGTGAAACCATTAGTGTTAGAATTGTACCTTATTTTGATGAAACTGCAAGCAATTATGCGTTTGCAACCATCCTGCCAACATTTTTTTGACATATCTGTAGTTAATTTTACCAAGAGGGCGACATCGTCAGTGTCAGAAATCCCCCGACATCTCAGACTCAGTATAAAAAGTAGACTGACGTTTTTTTCACTCATCATTTCATAATTACGGTTTAAACATCATAAACTTAACGCAGCATAAGCTCTGACTGTTGACAAGACAATGATATGTGCAAAACCTAGTGTGTAGCAAAGGAATTCACAAAGAACCAGTCATACCAGAACATTAGAAATGGGGCATTATCTTGCCTTTCAATTGAACTTTTCTGTTTTGATAGAAAACAATTAGCTAAATTTTCATAATTCACACAAAGTCTCACTTTTAGTCTGCTTAACACAGGCTGATAGATGATTTTGTTTGTTTTACTTTGTGGTAGCAAGAGACAAACTGAGCACTGCAGTGTTTCTGTGACGGCCCATGAGGAAAGCTCTGGAATGGTCTTTTTAAAAGCCTTGATGAAAAATTTGTTATGCTTTTCCAAATGAGTTCAGGGGAAGACTGTTTCTGTTTTGATGTCCAGGTGGTAGTAATATGTTCCTCTGCTGCTTTCCATAATTTCATGGCCACTGATTTTGTATTTTGTTTATTTGATTTTCTATGAGCTTCTTTCATTCCGTGGTATTTTGCTGGTTGGATTCATTTGCTAGACTGTTGTCATAGTAGATCAGTTTGTTGCATATTTTGTTTTCTTCTCCTTTCTGTTAAGCACTTTTGCTCTTTGCATGTGTTTCAAATAACTCAACACCAGAAGATGACACCGGTCTGTGGTTAAGAGGTGGATTGGTCGTGCTGGTTTGCTTGCCAGTTGTTCCAGTGGAAAAACTGGCAAGCAGCTCTCCCTCTCTCTGCAGTTCTCTGAGAAAACTTTGCTTTCTCTCTCCAGGACTGGGGCAGAGCTGGAGATGTGGCAGCTTTGGGTGTATGTTGGCACGTGCCCAACGTGGAGGAGGAGAACTTTGTTTTCCAGCTGCTGTCCTGCCTCCTGCACCCTGAGCTGGATCGAATCAAGGGCCACGTCTCTGGAGACCAGCCAATGAGCAGGTGTGCCGTCTTTTTCTTAGTTTTCCATTTTTTTTTCAATGTAATCAGGCAGACACGCAAACAAAACAAAGAAAACCCCAGGCCTGTCATTACTGTGTGCGTCTGTGTCCAAAGAAAAATTAAACCTGAAGTTTAACAACTGTTTTCAATATCTGTCTTAGGGAAAAGTTGAATTTAGCTGCTCAAGAATGTTGAATCACCATCACAGACCTGCCAAGTGAATTCATAACACACACTGACACGCACACACACTGCTATGAAAAGGATTGTAATGTTTGGCTTGATTCACAGGGAGGAGCTGTTGCAGAGTCTTGCTATTGTCCAGCACTGCCTCCTTGGAGCTGGAAGCATGCTGCCCCCTCTGGATGGACCACACATATCTGATCTGTGAGACCAGCAGCTACACACACACACACACACACACACACACAAATGCACAAACAACATACAAACACATATCTATTAACAAAAACACATTTTTTGCTCCTTCTCAGGGTATCCTCCATGGTGAATCTGGGGGAGATCAAGCTGCATATAGGTGTTCACTACGGTAAGAAAACACAAGCAAGCAGACACATAACACACACACACACACACACACACACATACAGACACACACACACACACACACACACACACAGAAGTAGTCCCTCTCCCTTCAGTTTCAGTCCGTCCTGCATTCTGTGTCCATACGGGACATCTGTGTGTTTCCTCCCCTCCAGATGATTCACAGGAGAACTACAGAGAGTCCATCTGCCAAACCATGAGACTGCTGCTGCGTGAGTGAAGATTTTAACTCCACTAGACTCCAGCTCTTAACTCCTCACTCTGTTTGGAATGTGACTGCAATGCACAATTAATTAATATCCGCTTCACCCTATCCAGATCACATCCTGGAGCACTCGGAGGATGACACAAAGTCACTTTTCGTCATAATTAAGGTGCCCAGTCCTTTTCATTTCTTTAGAAAATTTTACTCATGTATGAAATGTCATTATTCAATCCTGCAGTAGGCCGGCGAGGGTCTCATGGCGCCTTTTCCCTGTCTGCCTGACTACAGATCATCAGTGACCTCATGTTTTTCCGAGGCACTCACAAGAAGGAGTTTGACTCACGCTGGAAAAGCTTCACTCTTGTCAAGAAGTCAATGGAAAACAGGGTGAGCTGGGAAAGCGCACAAGGCTGCTGATTGTTGTCAGTATCAATGAGCAGCTTGTAGGGAGATTTAAGCAATGTCCCCTTCCCTCCTGCAGCTCCATGGGAAAAAGCAGCACATTAGAGCACTGCTCATCGACCGGGTTTTGCTGCAGCATGAGGTTAGTTCAACAAAGCGCATGCTTTGTGCAGGGTCACAGATGCGGCTGTATTTGTATGCACATAAAATAGAATATATTCTTTCATTCTCAGTCAGAAGCTGCTGTTTTCATAATATTTGATAATTGTATTTCTGGGTGAATAGATGAGGAAGCTGGTGGTTGAGGGCAGTGAATATAAAGTGGTTCATCAGGAGCTTCTCTGTGATCTGCTGCTGCTTTCAACCAGCACTTACAGCCAGGTAAAAACAGAGAAAACAGGCACCAATTCATTCATTTATCTTAATGAGAAAAATAGAATCAGAACATCAGCTGGTTCCTATTTTCCCAATGGTATTAACATAAATATGTCATGTTAAATAGAAATTTATCGAGTGAATGTATATACATCTGTATGTGTATGTGTGTGTACATGTGTGTGTGTGTGTTTATGTGTGTGTATGTGTGTATGTGTGTGTTTGTGTGTGTGTGTCCTTGCAGGTACGTAGCAGGGCCCAGAATGTGCTGACAACCGCACTGGGAACCTTTAGCTTCTCCTATAGAGACCTAATTCCCAGAATCCTGCAACTGCTCTCGCCACAACACACCAATGGCACTGAACAGCAGTTCAAGGTAACACACACAGACACACACACACACACACACACACACACACACACACGCACACACATACACAACGCATGATGGCAAACAGTTGTTCATACTGGTCACTGTCCATGGTGCTGAAACTTGAAGTTAGTCCAAAACAGTGTGCCCTCCCTGCACTGCCTACTTGTCGCCTTCAGTATTTATTTTAAAGTTGCTTGTCACCAGCTCTTGTTGATTTTGCTTAGGGCCTGGACTAATGGCATAGAGGGATAGGGTTATTTACAGTAACAATAAAAATTTATTTTAAATCCTTGAGGGTGCCACCAGCCAGGAGCAAAATCCATAGAATTAACACATTAGAAGGACACTAGCAAGTTTTCTTTGTTAGTTTTTTTGTGCGTTTCTAGTAGACTGCTGCTAATTATTTAATGAATAGAAATAAGCAGGAAGAGAATTTATGAGTTCTCCCCTAATGTGTGAATGTGTAAATTATATGGTTCTTTTCTAATATTAACATATACATAACATTACAATGCTATTTAATTCTAATGTTGACTGTTTGGCGGCTTTCACAATCGTGCACGCTACACATGCATGAGGTTTATGATTTAATGTTTTTAATTTGAAACGGTACCTTTACTTTTAGAAAAGATATAGTTTCATGTAGGATGACTCGCCAGTGATTTTGTCAAGCTAAACTCGAAAGAGCAGGACTAATTTGACAGACACCTGTCAGGGGGAGGATTCGTCAAAACGGTAGTCAGAGCTTTACACTGACTCACAACTCACAAAGTGATGTTTTTTTAGTTGAACAGAAATCACCTATAAACTGGGACAATCTTTATTATACAGAGTATATAGTTTATGAAAAAATGGGCTAACAGTGTATAAGGTTAACGATGAACATGTCCCAGTAACTTCCATTTATCTGTAAACCCCTGTAATTGGATTAAGATGATGCTAATGCAGCCAAGTTTATGCCTGGTTGTTAGGTTTGTATTATTCACATCCTGCTGTGGCATTTTAATTGCCGTCGTTCAAGTGAAATATTTCACCGTTGACAGCCTGAACACACATAGCCTCTTAATACGATGTGGTCACGATGTTTCCTGACTTGATGAATTGCAGGGATCGCCTGAATGCACATTATTTGAGCTGCAAAGATACTTAGATTTCTCTGGTGAATATTTAAGAGCTTTTAAAATGAGTCTAACCGTGTCAGTACCTTCCAATATTTTTGGTCTACAAATGCAGGCTGTGAAGGACCCAGCCCCAAATTCAGACCCAGCATGTATCTATTGTTTTGTTTTTGTTTTTTCTGTGTCCATACCATCATAGTCTTCCTCTGACCCCATTGTATTAATATAGTCTTTCATATGTCTTTATTCAATGTGTGTGTGTGTGTTTGTGTGTTGCTCAGGGTGCTCTGTACTGCCTGCTGGGGGTGCATAGTGGCGTTTGTCAAGCCAGCCTAAGGGACTGGGACTGTGTCGGGGAAGTGTGGCCCGCTCTGGTCCGCTGCGGCCTGTCGCCCTCGATGACCCTGGAGAAACCCTCCATCGGTCGACTGCTCGACGACATCACCGACAGGATCCATCGTCAGCACGACACCATTGGGATCTATTTCACGGTGGGCGACGCGTCCATTAACAGTCAATACGCTGCCTTCATCTGAACTTTATTTATTTAATTATTTATTTTTAATTGCAATACCGCTCCCCTTTGTTCCACTTCCACTTCTAGGTATCCGAGGGATGCGTGGAGATAGCCAATCAAATCGCAGAGTCTGAAAATCCTATGGTGTGCTTAGAGGCACCATCCATAGAGGAGCTTAAAGAGGGGCTTCAGCGTCAAAGAATCAGAAATGTGGTCGCTGCAAGGTAGAAATAGCAACTAGATGAGCGAAGCTGTTATTACTCATTAACTCGTTTAGCTTCAATCCCCTTATCCTCACATCTTTATTTAAAGGTTACAGCTAAAGAGCTAGAGAGCCAGAGACAACCTTATTTATTTATACACTATTAGCACATTTATAGTTCTACTAAGGCCCATTTTTCCTTTTTACAGGAAATACGAGAAGCTGGTCAATGACCTTTTGGATTGCCTTGAAGACAGAGACCTGTAGGTTTTCTCTCAACATTATATGTGTTATATGGATATACACACATGCAGATGTGTATAAACATGTTGTATTGGTACAAATGTTGGTGTTTCATACACATCTGTTCTGTAATTAGAGAACAAAACGGACACAGCCACAACCAGTTGCAGTTCAAAAAGCACTTTTATTGGAGACTTATCACAAATGTTTATTGAAAACATACATGTACCTCAAGTCCATTATCATTTAAACCACAGTAATAAGACCTCTCAGTCACTTGTTGTTTCATTAACAACGTTATCCTAAGGTTCCTAATGTGCAGGTGCGTTTGCTTGTGTTTAAGACCCTGGAAGTTTGAGCACATGGCCACAGACCTACTCTCTCTCCTGCTGAGAGAGGATCATCCACTGCCCCCTGACGCTGTCCTCTTCTTCACACAGAGCCTCATACACGACTCCATCAGCATACGCAAGGTCTGCTGCTGTGTTTGTGTGTGTGTGTGTGTGCGTGCGTGTGTGTGTATGTGTGTGTGGTGCGTCTCTCTCTGAGTTTGTGCGCGTGTGGATAAAATGTAAACAGCTTTTGTGCTGAAGTATTTGATATTCCACTGGGTTCTGAGGCCAGAGACGGGCATGACTAAAAGCTTTTCTTTGGTTCATCACATGTAATGTGCAGTTCACATCATACCTCATACACACGCATGTCCTGTGGGCTGTCATGCTAGAAAATCACCAAAGCAGAAATAAATTTAAATTAAATTCTGTTCAAACACAGATGCTATTTGCTGAATCAGACATGGAGTATTATGGCTTAAACACAGATGCTGTGTCCCGGCATCTGCATTCTCATTTTTTTATTGTACTGTTTTCGTGATTAGAATGCAAAAAGTCTCCATACTTTTCCCTTTTAAACTGACAGGAACTGTTACAATACAAGCACCTGTGGATGTCAAATCAAAATGTTATACGCCGCAATGAGAATCTTTCCAACATTTTACTTTTCCTTCTTTAACTGTCACCACCACCTGCATTTTATTTGAATTGTTTGTAGCTGCCATATCCTTTGTATGGAATACCATATCCTGCGTTCAGTTTTAGTCTTGTACATTTACGTATGTACCTGTCAACTTAATTTTGTAAACTTGTATAATTTGGTTTACACCTGTAAACTGTGTTTTGCAGGTTTGTGCATTCAGTTTCAGGCCTGAAGACTCATTTTCGCAAGCTGCGAGGCAAAAAAAGACTTTTGAAAGGCTACCTGCATGTTCAAGTTGTGTAAACAGCTTTGTAGAAGAACCAGATGGTCTGTAAAAAGGAGGGGATGGACATAGCTAAAAAGTTAAAAGCAGTATAAATAATCAAAGCAGCAATATATTACAGTAAAACAAGATTAGCAGTAGTGCCAGAGAAAGTTACACCAAGATTCACCAGTGCAGGTTCCGGCCCAGCATCACAATTAAAGAAAGGTACAGACAGTACTTTTAATACCACTGGGTTTATGTTGGGCTAAAGTGTGCTACCTACAGGTCTGGATCTAATTGTAGCTCAGGGTCACTTTGTGGCATCAACCTTGGCATCTAAACCTCCAGGCCAACGGTTGAGATTGAGGAAGCGGAACGGAAAACTCTTTAAATATGCCGCTGTACTCCTCTATATCCTCTCTCCCGCTTAGGTGGCGATCTCAGCGGTGGCTGGGATCCTAAAGCAGCTGAAACGGCCGAGAAAGAAAATCGCGATGAAGCCATCAGATATCAGTCAGTATGCACGGGCGAACACACAATAAAGCAATCATATGTAGAGCTGTGACATTTAGTTTGTGTGTAGTTTGTAGCAAAAGGCAGCTATTTTAGTTCGAAGGCCTTGTCGCAACTCTGCTACCAATATCATTTCTAGGTTTAATTAAATAATATATCATGATGGACAGACTAATTCTTTGGTAATTTCCCAGTGAGTAAGCTTTATAACCAGAATATACATCCACATTTGCTCTCCATTAAAAGATAAATAGCTTGAAATTAAAAAATCTTTCCTGCTGTTTTAATTGCTTGGAAACAGGGAGAACCTTCCAAAAGTGGGCACTCAGCACAAACACACACTCACCTAACTAGTAAGACACATTAAATTATTATATATGTGTGTTAAGGACTTTTTAATATATTTGCGTTGTGCTCTTAGGTGGTATAGAGGAACCAGAGGGCCTGTGCGTCGGGGATCGCGAGGGGAATCGCTGGCTGCAGTACGACAGCAACAACCTGCCTCTGAGCCAGGAGCAGTGGGACTCTCTGTACTATGTGGAAAAGACACACTGGGGCTACTACTCATGGCCGAGGTAAAGGGACTGGCTCATTGATGGGCTGGTGGATTTAGAAACAGGAAGGCTGATTAATCGCTGGGTCGGACGGAGATAAAGGGCTAATTGACTTAGCTGTCTGGTTGATTTGATACTCGTCTTTGTTGCCTCGTGGCTAACTTTGTGTCTTGACTAGCTGCTGGATGACTGATCTGAGTGGCGGGACAGCTAGCAGGATGTTGAACTGACTTCCTGTCATGGCCTGGCCTAGATAAGGCCAACTTAACGACTTACTGCCTGGCCCAAATAGAAGCAGTGATGTATAGATGGAGGGCTGACTGGCTGTCTTGGCACGCGGCTCGCTTGCTGACTAACTGACTTTTTAATCATTCATTTATCCTTGCCACTTATTCGAAGACAGTATGTGTCTATCCATATTTTTTCCTGTGTGTGTTGTTATCTATAAATCACATCAGCCTCTTCTTTGTCTCCTGCTCCTTTCAGAGAAATGATGATCTATGCAGCTCCCGAAAAGCCAAACGATGACCTGCCGTACGAGGAGATGAGTGAGGTGCACGCTCATACTGTACCACACACAAAATCCCTCAACGATGCCCCGGTATTGCTGTTATTACATTCTTTGTTTGCCTGTGTCTCACTCAGGGTGAAAAAATCATCTTTGAATATTTCTCAGACCCAGAATTTATTGACCAGCTTATAGAGTTTCTCTCTTTGGAGGAGCGAAAAGGAAAAGACAGCTTCAACCCCCGGCGCTTCTGTCTCTTCAAGGTGCGCTTTAAATTGTCTGCCTCGGTTGATCTGACACAGGGTGCAACCACTGGCCGAGCTTGAACCGAACTCCACAGAGTTTGAATTTGTGTCATCGGCTGCTGTGATTCATTGTCGTCCGTCTGTCGGATGACAGTCCGCTTGGGCCAAACGAATGACTGTAATCTGTCTTTTCCTCTAGTTTAAAAAAAAAAAAGAAAAGAGGTCAGCTCCTGCCTCTGCTTACATTTGATTGACAGGGGCTGTTTCGTAACTACGGTGACGTGTTCCTGCCACTGCTGTGGCCTCACCTGGAGCAGCTCGCCAGCGACCCCCACGAGAGCTCCCAGCGCTGTGTGTGTGAGATTAGTGCAGGACTAATCAGAGGCAGCAAACTCTGGAGTTTCAGCAAGGTACTGGAAGCATACACGCACAGCAACAAATACAAACGCCGCGCTACTTTTCGATAAGAAAAGTCAATATTAATAAAAACTTTCATTATTGTGTGTGTGTGTGTGTGTGTGTGTGTGTGTGTGTGTGTGTGTGTGTGTGTGTGTGTGTGTTTATGCACAGGTGGACAGGTTATGGCAGCTTTTGTGCCCTTTGATCCGAACAGCACTAACCAACATCACCGTGGAAACCTACACGGACTGGGGCACCTGCATCGCCACCGCCTGTGTGAGTTGCTCATGTGTATTAAAAACACTGCGTACGCAACGATACCTCAGGGCCCATTAAAGAAATCTGCAGATTGATCTGTTTATCGTCCACATAGAAAGTGTTGATGTTCAGATTAGGGAGATTAAAAATCAATGAAATAAATATTTGTGTGAAAATTGGATTTTCAAAACATCATTTGCTGCTTAAAAACTCTTGGCAGTCTTGGTGTCTCTGTGGTCCACTGCTTTGGTAGAGACTGAAATATGCCAACAAAAGAGGGATTGCCACGAAACGATGCATAGACATTCATAGTCCCCAGAAGGTTAACCCTTAATGACTCTCGTGATCCTCTGCTTTTTTCCTTTAGTAACATCAGGAGGTTGATATTTGTGATTTTAAGTGAAAAATCTCAATAACCACATTAATGTCTGTACACTAATTCATGCTCACCTCATAGTAAACTGGAAGTTATCCCTTTACTTTTCATGTAGCGCCACCATCAGGTTCAAATCATTTATGATCAAATACCTGCAAAACGGACGACGTTCCGATCAGCTTCAGTTGTTTTTGCGTCTGCTGTTTTACTACTGCTCTACCTCAGTGTGTTAATGCATGTTGCCCACCTGAAATAAGGCTTCCAAAAATAAGCCCATTTTGTAATGGCTGCCGTCCAATAGGAGGGCCGGGACCCCAGGAAACTCCACTGGCTGTTCGAGCTGCTGATGGAGAGCCCCCTCAGTGGAGAGGGGGGCTCATTCAGGGATGCCAGGTACCTTTGTGTGCGTGTGTGTGTGTGTGTGTTTGTGTGTGTGTGTGTGCCTTTGTGTCCATGTGAATGGATAAGTATAGAATCTGTTTATTTCATCTACAGTATTTCAGAGGTTTCTGATTTCAGGCTGCTGTTGTAAACAGAGCTGACGTATGTTGGGCTGAAGTACCGCGGTAACAAAGCAACCCCCCCCCCCCCCCCCCTCCCAACCCTCTGTTTTTCTCTGTCAGTTTGCTTTATGTGCTTCAGGGAGGTCTGGCCCAGCAGCAGTGGAGAGTTTCTGAACTGCTGCACAGGCTGCTGGCCTACCTGGAGCCCAAACTCACCCAGGTGTATAAGAATGTCAGGGAGCGCATTGGCAGGTAACAAATTACCTTGGAGTTATCTCCTCTGGATTATATAATCATGGCTAAATAGGTTAATCTAATTATCTTATGTGTTCAGTTTTAAGCCTCTTTCATTATCAGCATGACTGTCTCAACTGCACCTATTGTGTTTTTATGATTCTTCTCCTTTTCTTTGTCTCTTTTCCTTTCTGTTTCCCCTCCGTCTGCCTCTTGCCTCTCCTCCTTAAACCCACGTCTCTCCCCCTCTCTCTCCCTCCCTCTCCCTCCAGTGTCCTGACCTATATCTTCATGATAGACGTGGCGCTGCCCCACACCCAGCCCACCTCCTCCCCCCACGTGGCAGAGTTCGTCACTCGGGTCCTGGAATGCCTCAAGCCCCTCACATCGGAGGCAGAGATCCACAACCACGTCCACGAGGAGAACACCCAGGAGACGGACGAGCGCACCCAGGCTGTCAAACTGCTAAAGACGGGTCAGCAATGGTGATGGAAGCATGTAAACTGTGTGGTGGATGGACATCGTGTGAGATAGACAGTGACTGTGGGGGGGGGGGGCATATATATATCTTTATATATATATATATCTTTATATATATATATATATATATCTTTATATATATACACCAGGACAGCTTGTTCGCTTGATGAAACAGACAGACCCACTGAAGCCAGATGAAACAAACTAAAAGCTGTGATCCCTTATTGATTTCAGCCTTTTAAAATGCTTTAAGAGGTAGTGAGGTGTAGATGAAAGGGAATTTCAAGGGTGTGCGTTCAAGCCTCTCAAAAAGAACTGATGGAAGGGAGTCCGGTTCAATATTTGGGAGGGCGTCTCTGATATTAATATTTGAATAGGTCACATAGTGCAGTAATTTGTACTAGATTTTTATTTTGGTCTTTTTTTCCCCCCTCTCAGTTACAAGCTCAACCCGAAATTGTGTTTGTGCTGTGTTTCAACAGTCTTTCTTTTCTTCCCAAATACTCAATTAAAGGTCTAGTTCCCCAAAATTGAAAAAAAAAAAAAAGCCATTTTATTTTATTTTTTTTTGTACCATTAACCCCCGGTGAGATTTAGCCATGCACATAGTTTTTGTTCAGTTTGACCAGGAACACCGGTGACTGGGAGATGGATTTTCATTGCTGGTGCTCGAAGGATTGAGAAATTAGATTTCTGAAATTCAGCAGCAGCCTTTCGTTAAAAGTGGTGGGGGAAATCTCAGACATGGATACCAAAAAACTGTTGGCATGGCTTTATATTTGAATTCTTTTAATAAAATAGAATGAAGTATTAAATATTTTCCATCAGATTTTTTTTTTACTGGCAGTGGGCAGGGGGCTTTGAATCTGTGTGTAAACCTTCATGTAGGAAAATAAAATTAAACAAAAATGATGACTGAAAGTGACAAAATTATAAAACATGAAAAAATGTTCGATAATTATAACGTTATAATATTGATAAAGCAGTAGGTTGGGTAGAGAATTATTCGACATTGAAAAATCATGTTAGTTTTGAGACATATTTGATTTTAGATCAAAACCTTCTTATATTTGTTTACTATGTTTACTATTTTTTTGTTTATATTTTAGTAGGGGGTGCGATACCTGTTTTCCCAGAGACCAGATTTAGATCTCAGTGCTTGTCTTAACATTAGCAACCCGAGTTTCTGTTATTACTCTAATCTCCTTTACACAGATAAATATCTGGTTATAAAATTATCCAAATCATTAGATACTAAATCGTGATAGATTGTGTTTTATCACCGGAGCAATGCAGTAAAGACACAGTGCAAAGTCTGTTGTTTTTATTATTTGGCAACTATCCAACATCTCCCCTCTCCATGTGTTTATGTGTGTGCCGCTTGCAGTGTTGAAATGGTTGATGGCGAGCGCAGGGCGAACTTTTACCACTCCCGTTCAGCAGCAACTGCAGCTCCTGCCTCTACTCTTCAAGGTAACAACAAACGAACACACACACACACACACACACACACCCACCCACCCGCATACAGTAGACACACATGCACACACAAAAAGGTCCCAGCACAGCATTATTACCCACTCAATCTTACTTGCCCATTAAACTCAATTTCTCTCTTCATTTACTCAAAGTGCGTAGCCGTGTGTCTTCCTATCTCTCTCCATCTCCCTCACTGTATCTCTCTCCCTGCAGATTGCCCCGGTGGAGATTGATGAGAGCTATGATGAGATGAAGCAGGATGCGCGCACGTGTCTCTCTCTCATGTCCCAGGGCCTGCTGTATCCCGAGCACATCCCCCTGGTTCTGACGGCGCTGGAAGAGGTGATAAACGCATGCACGCACACGCACACGCAAACGCGCACGCACGCACATGCACACACACGAAAAACACACACACAAACACAGACACAGACACGCTGGCCCACCTGCCCTGCTGTCAGTGTTCCAAGCCTAGTGCTGCCCAAGGTGTTGTTAGACTAAAAACAACCTGTGCTATTTTAATTTGCTTACTCTGGGATGCCTATGGTATTTTTTTTTCATGTGAGTTGCGCCGCTGTGGAGAAATTTCCGTTCTTTGTGTTTCATATTTGATGGTAGCTGGAAAGAGAAAGCATTACAGCCTTCATTTTTAATTTTTTTTTCCCCCCTTTTGATTTCACCTTGACGCCAAAACAGCCAAAGTCTTTCTTATCTTGTGGGAACGCGATATCATGATGTACGCAAGTTATTTAAAGGAATAGGTTCCGGTCGGGGAATATGCTTGATGCTTTCTTGCTGAGAGGTACATGAAAATATCAATGAAGCTGTCATATCTGTATCACATTAACATATCATCTGTCCATATCATATACTAAATATGAAGCTACAGCCAAGAGACAGATAGTTTCACCGAAGCATGAAGACTGGAAGCAGAGGGAAACAGCTATTCTTGTCCTGAGGGTAAAAGAAAACGAACAAACTATTCTTTTAAAAGGGTTCTCATGTTACGGGCAGCTGTTTACAGTCATACTTCTAATGGTTCTCTACCCCCCAGTAACTTTCTGGTGACTTCTTGATCGGGAGGCGTTTAGCCGAATGATTTTCTCGTGAGAAGCCATAAGACTGCTCATTAATAAACGCACCAAGCTGCCCGGATTTATTCGGTGCGTCTTGAGAAGTCCTGTCTTCTGTGAGGTCATTGCCATCTGTGTGCCAGTTCGCTCGGGATCCCACACACCTTAACTGATATGAGCCTTTTTCTTCAAGGTTGACACCATTAGCACTTTATAAATACCCAACTACACCTCATGCATCTTCCCTGGACCATGTGCTGTGACTAATAACGAGTGAACTCAGTGATGAGGTCTAAATCAGTGATGAGATCTAAATCAGTGATGAGGTCTAAATCCCTTCTGTCAGTCAAGTCTGTTGTCTGTTAAAATATGCCGTAGAGGAATTCCGCTGAGGACCGTTCCCTGTTTTTAGCTTTCACTATAGATGTGTATTGTTGGTTCACCAATTCGGTTAAAATCTCCAACAACGATTGAATGGTGGAGCGCTGGTTGACATTCACGTTCCCCAGAGGGATGAGGGTCATGATTTGGGTGGTCCCTTCCTTTTCTTCTTGCACCGCCGGTCGGTTGATATTTTTCAGCTTTTGGTGCAGTGTTTCAACATTTATTGGGTTGAATAATATAAAGTTTGGTAACAATATCCATGATGAATTGTAAAAACCTGTTGTATATCCCCTGACTTTTTATCTAGCACCATTATAGTCCAGTGCTCCAGTATTCCATCTGGTCTCAACTGTATTTTGTGTTTGGTGCTACTGGGCACATGTTAGTGCATTAGCCCAATAACCTATGGTGTTGACCAATATAAACATTATACCTGAAATCAGAATGGTAACATTGTCATTGTGAGCCCGTTGGCATGTTTACGTTAGCATTTAGCCAACTGCTGTGTGGCTTACAGAGCTGCAAACATGGCTGTAGGCTGTTAGTCTTGTCATGCTCGGGCTGAAAGATTTTCAGCATGTGACGGGCAAAAATAAAACTGGCATACAAGCACATAAATTGATACAAAATGATCTTGTTCTCACAGGCCAATAACTTGTGCACACAACGTCTGAACCTTGTGCATACAACATAACAACTTATGTCCACAATATAGTATTGTGTTTGTGCAGGACACATAAAAACATCATCTTTTGGGACTCAAGGGGCTCTGTGCAAACCCCAACCCAAATCACTGTCTCTCTTCAGCTCACCCCCATTCTCTCTCTCTCTCTCTCTCTCCCCCCCCCCGCATAGATGGCAGGCAGCAGGTCATGGCATGCACGCTTCTCGGTGCTGACCTACCTCCAGATCATGGTTTTCTACAACTTGTTTACCCTGCTCAGTGTGCCTGCTGAGGTGTCCCGCATCCGAAAGCTGGTGATGCAGCTACTGCTTGATGAGCAGCTCGAGGTAATGTTTGCACAAAAAGCCAGTAAACGCTGTATTGAAACAGCCATCGCCCCTCTGTCAAATATAATTGTCATGGGAATATAAATTGCCACTTATTGTCCCCTAGTCTCTCCCCACTAAATCTTAATCCCTCTTTTCTATTCACAGTTATTGCTTAAAAATAACACTCCTACTCACTGCTCGGCTCATAATTTATTTTCCTGGATTTTTTTTTGTTTTTGTTTTTTGCCTTTCTCTTGGTTACAGGGTTGTTGATATAGTGCACTGTGGCTGTCTTGATATGCTTTGAAGCTTGTTGTGATTTAAGTGATCTAAAAATAACAGCATAACTCAGTCTAATCCCTAAAATATAAATTGGCAAAGCATATTTCATTTGACTGTAAATCTTGGCTAACTATTTTAATGTTAATTAATTATTAATGTTAATTGGATGCAATAAAATCAACTTTACTAGTTGTGCACAGAGCCATTCGGGTATTTCTCAAACATATCTGTACTTTTAAAACCTTTATATACATATATATTATGAAATATATAAGTGAAATCACTTAGCACTATGCTTCAACCAAGATGTTTATATTACAAAAACAGTTGCAGTGCTTAATATTTTGTAAACTGCCTAAGAGTACAGCTGATGAATGTGTTATCTCTGTGTCATTGTCTGTTTCTATGCATCAACTGTCACTCAGTGCTATTCATAATTTATGCAAAGTGATGCATGAAGGCAGTGATGTTCTGCAAGTGAATTTTACCTCAGCTCAACTCAGCATCTATCTCCCCTCTTTCCCTCCTCTTTGTCTGCTCATCTCTGTCCCATGTACCTTGCTTTTCCCCAATCTGCTTGCACTCACCTCTTTTAATAAATTGTGTATGCGTTTCTCACCCTAAACCTGCCTCATGCTCTCCACTGCATCATTTATTTGTATTTGTCGGCTCTGAGCTTTTTTTCTGACTCTTTTTCGCTCTCCTTCCTGTCTCTCCCTCCCTCCCTCCCTCCTTCCCTCCTCCCTCCCTCCCTCCTTCCCTCCTCCCTTGTCCCTGTAGGTGAGGGACATGGCAGGCACCACCCTCAGTGGTTTACTGCAGTGCCAGTTCTTCCCCCTGGACTCTAGTCTGCAGACACAGCTCCAGACGCTGAGTCAGACTCTCCTCCCCAAGGCCAGAGGGGAGCTGGCCTCCACAGGTACACACACACACTCACACACACACACACACACACACACACACACGCACATGCACGCACACACACAGTTAAAATGGACCTAATCATTTCAAAGTTCACAATTTCCCTGGGATAAGAAAGGGTAATAGGGCTTAACTATTACTGTAATTTCCTTACTGGGTGATTGTGGCGTGCACATAAATATGTTTTATGTGTGTGTGTGTGTGTGTGTTTATCTGTGCATGTGCGTGTAGACTTAGTGCGGCGCCACGCTGGAGTGCTCGGCCTCAGTGCATGCATCCTTTCGAGCCCCTACGATGTTCCAGACTGGATGCCTCAGATACTAATGGACCTGAGCAACCATCTCAACGACCCACAACCTATCGAGGTACACACATTAGTACACACACGCACACACACACTAATATACAAACATCTAGCTCAACACAGTGTGAGCTGAAAGAATATAATTTCATTGTCCAATTGAGGAGAAAATTGTGTCTTTGGCCTTACTTCAGGCATGAAGAAGACATACAATGTAATTCGTAGTGCAGAGTTTGAATAATACATTACAGTGACGGGGAGCCAATGATGATGATAATTTAGTGCTTCTCCTGTTGCAAAGTGAAAGAGATGAGAAAGAAAACACAATGGAATATGGTTAAAATATATATATTTCCAGCTAGACAAATTGCTCTCTGTTACAAAGACTCCTGGAAAGAAGAGTTGTACAAATCCCACATAAAAATACCAGAGACAGAAGATTTTGTTCAGAATAATAAGGGATACTAACTAATCTATAGTCCAAATCAGTTTTGGTTGTCAGGCTGGAGGCATCTGATTCCTTCTATCATTAAAATCTAAACTGATTGTTTTGTTTGAAGGCCTTAATGTAAAATGAATATATCCAATGTTTTAGTCATGGTTACATCCTTGGTTGTAGTGATCCTCTTTTTAATCCACCATTTTTGTGTCCTTGTTCAACCCTGCTAACTTTTCACTCAAAACTTGTTTCACTTTAAATAATTTCTGGGTTGCGTATTTAAATCACTATATCTGGCCATTTTAACATCAATAAATGATTATGACCTCATTAGTTTTTAATTAATGTAAACAAAGGAGACTATTGCTGGAAAGATCGTCAGCTGCTGATGGATTCTACACTGTTTTATACTTTGGGGCTCCAGATCATCAGATTGTTTTACCGCTTAGCTCCTCTGCATTGCAGGAGTTGACTGCAGAGTTTAATTGGAAGGTCCTTAGTTAGATAAACAAGTCGCTTGTAAATGTACATTTTCATTCCAATACCGAATATTATCATTACCCATGAGCAAAAGAGCTCTACTCAGTGTTTGAGAGGACCGATAGGAATATTTCGTGTTTTAGTGTTGACTCCATTTAATAAACTTATAAACTTAAAATCTTATCAAAACCAAAATTAATGACATATATAAATATAAAACAGAATCTTAAGTTATATCTTGCTTATGTAGAAGCCAAATAACTGTAGACGCACAGTCGAGAAGTATTTTTCTTCCTATGGCTATTGAGGTCGGAAAATTGAAGAATATTCATGAGGGAAACAGATTTTATGAGTTGTGTGATTTACTTTTGTATTTTGCACTTGTACAGTGTTTAAGGACTCAACATTGATTTATGATTCAATAAAACCCTGAAATATTTTGGTGTACAGGTGAATGGCTATTTAATTTAAGTTTGCTAGCTTCATGAAAAGGGTCTGGAAAATGGAGCGAGATGGTTTTTTTTAATTAGTATTTACTCTGGATTTTTCCAGTATACTAAAAGATGTTTTTTCAGTGATTTATAAATTCTGTTGGTAAAAAAAAGGAAGCTCTGAAAAACTGATTGTCTAAATAATTTGGTTTACTGATATTTTTTTTTTTTACTTTTTTGCAATTTGCTGACTTTTCTGGTGGATGAATTAATTGGATGTTATATTAAGTAAAAAATGCAAAATTTTGTTTGAGTATCAAAAGTAAAAGCACATATTATACAGAAAAAAGTCCCTCTAGGAGTGTAACATATATTATTATATTAGAAAATACATGTCTTTTTAAATATTAATATAAAAAAGTAACTTAACTATAGCTGTCAAATAAATGTAATAATACTAGTATCTAAAATTAAAATTCAGTACTGTACTTGAGTAAATATTCTTAGTTACATTGCACCACTGCTTGTTTGTATTATTTATAACTGTGCATGCTGCACTCTGGATCTGGCTTATATTCAGTTTCTGGTGTCTCGGATCCATTTGAAAATGTCAGTAATTTGTTTGTTCCAATTGATAATTTTGCTGTTCGCTCCCAGATGACGGTGAAGAAGACGCTGTCGGAGTTCAGGCGCACTCACCACGATAACTGGCAGGAGCATCGGCAGTGCTTCACTGACGATCAGCTGCTGGTGCTCACAGACCTGCTGGTGTCACCCTGTTACTATGCCTAGACAGCCAGCTGCCTTGCCAGCTCCTCTACAGACTGACCGAACAGCGCCGTAGTAGATAATTACACCTTTTGACACAGTTGGAATAATATCCGATAATGCCGCAGCGGCTGAGAGCCCTGCCTCTGGAACCTCATGTGCCACTGCTGGCCTTCAGTTAACCCAGCGGGAAGGCAGTCCTGGGCAAAACAGTTTCAGACATTTAACTTATTTGGTGTGTTTGTTTTTTCGTCTCACGAAGCAGCTCCACAGCCCCAAAGGTGGCCACTTTACTTTAGAGATAACCACCATTTAGGTGTAATTTCTTATGTTGTTGTTTTTGTTGAATAAGTTCAGCCACTGATTTGCCCAGATCTGCCAGATGTCTCTTATCTTTTCTTATCACTCTTTCTGAGCTCTGCATTTCACTCTGTCCATTCTTTTACTAAATAAAAGAAAAACAATAATTATATAATGATATAATAATATAATATAATTATGTAGAAGGTATATTAAAATGACTTCAGCAGGACCAAATATTGCAAACTCTAATGCTATTTCTCCAGGTATAATGTAATCCAAAACTTATGCAATGTGATGATATTCATTGTTAGCATATATACATATATAGATAGAGAGCTATAATGACTAATAAAATATATAACATGCTTTAATAGCATTATATCATGTACCTCTACAACCCATTATGTTGTATTATACAATAGCTCAGCAGTGAGAGTTTACTGTGGTTTACTGTGGTGTGGAATAAATTCACTGAGTAAGATGTATGTCATTTTAGCGAGGAAGAATGAGTGCAGCCCACTGTATGTTTGCCAGGCTTGACTGATCACGCGTAACACCTGCAGTTTATCTGCATACATCCATATCACATGCAGATTATGTTCTGCACAGAGAGCTCAAACATAGACGAGATGTTTCTTTCTGAGGTGATAGTTTGTAGATTTGTGCCAAACATGTTTTGTTGTAAAGATGCTACTGCAGTCAATAAACGCTGGTAACTGGTTGCACTGTGCATGTGCGAGTGTATGTGTGTTCAAGATGGGCAGGATCACAGATAGAACTGTCACCAACGTTTAATACTGCGTTTTGAGAGTAGCTGATAGCTTATGCTGGAACGACAAATAGGTACAGATACTGAGATGAGGTAAGTACAGTCTGGAATAAACAAGACGCACTTGAGTAGTTAACAACAGGGTTTTAGGGGGTATGATAATGGTACCTTTCCTTGAAATTCTTATTATTACATATTATTTGCAGTCTAGTGTGTATTTTTCTGCATGGGATGAAATGGTGACATTTCTTTGTAGTGTAACATTAACAGATGAAAACAGACTTTGTCAACATATTTTCTGAACCCCACAAATATCCTGATTGACATGCATCTTAAACCCTGAGATTATTTGCCAAATCCAGCCTGGTACATATCAATGATCAAGATCATTATTTATCTAATCACAATCAACCTGTTTGAGTGTGCAAGTGTTTCTGCCCATTTTGTAATCTTTCTCTCACTAAGGTTTCTAGAGAAAACAGGTGAGCGTCCGAGTCCTCGGGCAGAATCGTCCTCACAGCGTCAGCGAGCTGAAACAGGTACTCTGTATTTTGTCCGCTTGGACCGGTAGAGCTGATGATCTGGTTGGCTATCTCCTCCAGAGGGGCGGGGCCGAGGTAGTTTGGATTGTCCCGAGAGCCGATGTAGAGCAGCGTCTGGTTTGGAGGGGCAGTGAGAGGTGGACGGGGGTGAAAGTTCACCATGATGACCTGATAACCACCTTTTTCTCGGTAGTCGAGGTAGCTCTTCACTTCCTGCTCCCGGCCCGTCGGCAGCTTGTAGGCGATGCCCCAAACACACCCCTGAAAATAAAAAGAAGGGTAAAAACAGGTTTGTTGGAAAGATTGCATGGAGAAGAACTCTAAACAGAGAGGTTTGGAAGCACATTTCCTTTTATCTTCTGCAACATCTGCTAACTAGACTTGAAACATTTAGTTGATAAATGGATTAGTTGATTGCCGGAAAATTAATTCGCAACAATTCTGGTAATGGGTTTATCATTTAATACTTTTTTAAAGTAAAAATGCCAAAGGTTCACTGGCTCCAGCTTCTAAAATGTAAGTACTTAATTTTCTTAATATTAAATGATACTAAACTGTCTTTGTTTATATCTTTGGGTTTTGGTTAGATGGAAAAAACACAACACACACACACACACACACACACACACACCCACCCACACACACGCACACGCACACACAAACACACCAAAGATAATGTTCAGCATTTTTTACTATTATTTGACATTTTAAAGGCCAAACAATTTATTGAATTGAGAAAATAATCAGTGGAGTAATGGATAATGAGAATAACTCTCAGTGGCATGCCTTTTATTCTACATACTATTAGTCCAGACTGATTGTGTATTCAATATTATTGTTAGATATGGCTGTTTATTCTGTAAAGTTGCTAACAGTGAGAGCATCTCCGCTGTGGGTATTTCATGCTTTCCTCTGTTAAATATCATTGTGAACTGAAAATTTTTGGATGTTGGACTGTTGGTTGGACAGTCAAACATCTGAAAAAGACATCTGAGGACATCCCCTTGACTGTAGGAGACTGTGACAAGCTTTTTTCATTGTTTTCAGTCATTTTTAGACCCAGCAGTTAATCACTTAATTAAGACGAGATCCAGTAGAACAACCAGTGATGAAAATAATCTTCAACATCCATACCTCTGCTTGTACTAACATAATTTTCGATGGATGTAATCACAACCTGCGACTGCTTTAGAGAGATGATGAATGGTTGTTTCAAATTCACCAGTAACAGTTTTAAAGGTTCTCGCCAGTCACCTCTAAAAAACATGCGTTCTAGATTTTGATGATACCAAGCTGTCACTAGATGCTGTATCTCTCTATCTCTTCCCCATCAACAGCGACAAATGATCTTCCCATCCAAGGTCAGAATACAGCACACTGCCATTTCCTCTGTTTCAGATGTGTAAGATGCCATCTTCCCTCACTGGAGCAGCACTCTCGCTGACCTTGCTCAGTATATGCCTCATGTCACGCATGTATATCAGTAAAGAGTCCTTAACCCTATGGTGATCCAAACAAGAGTGCATTTCTTCAACACGTGCACTGTTTATGCTTTGGGAAAAAAAAAAAAAAAGCAATCTCATTTGTTGGACTCCTCATTGCAAGTCTTCTGTTAACTGTACCCACTGATACGGTAATAAATGATAAGGTGGATGAATTATGACCCTCGGGTGATGATGATCTGTTATAACTGTATAAATAAAACGCGATTTTGTTTGCCTTGACCCTCGGCGTGATCTGTCTTCCAATAAAAACGTCACCTAGATGGCAACCATGTCAAATTGTATTAATATCATAAAGATTTGTGTCATTTTAGTGGGTGAGGGGAGCTAGGTATTCCTTTACATTTACTCATTTGGCAGACGCTTTTATCCAAAGCGACTTACAAGGGAAGGACAACACTGAAGCTTTAGTAGAGTAGGAGACCTTGAATTAATTACCAAGCAATAAATCTGTGTGATATGACAAAGGAGATCAGGTAAAGAGGTGCACCAGAAGAACACAGTAAGTGCAAGTTAGGCGTTAGAGGTATTAGAAGAGGAGACGCTCGTTTTGGTATTTTGGTCCGACAAAAAAAAAAACATCTGAAGGTGACGTGGGAATAGGACGGACATTTCATTACCGATTTCTAATATTTTACAGACAAAGGAATGAATTATTCAAGCAAATAATAATCAGCTCAACTAACAGGGGAAACAATCACTGGATGCAGCTGTATTAAAATGTTATATATGGTCACATATATAAGGGGGTATTTCTTACCTCAGGATCCTCCACAAGTGTCACGACCCGGCCAGGCTGTAAAAGTCACAGACAGAGGAACGGGGACTTTAAAAAAGTAGCAAAAACACTAATTTGAATCAACCAAGAAGGTCATACATCGGCTTAAAAAACTCAGGAGGGGGGGTAATCATACAAATATCAACAAAACAGACTAAAGGAATGCAGTAGAAGAGGTGTGTTGTCATTTATAACCTGTAAGCAATAGTATAAATCCTCATGATAGTAGTAGTCAAAATGAGGATAAAAGTGGGGGGTGTGGGGTCCAACTCTGAGGACAGTGACTTGCAGGTTTCAGCGGCCACATCCTTGAACCTGTCCTCCCCGGAGTAACTACAGACCCGGATTCTGCTTATCCAGGTATGTTGTGTGCGTGTGTGCGTGTGTGCGTGAGCGTGTGTGTGTTTTATTTACAGTAAACGGATCAGTGTCATTAGATTTAACGTCAAATTAGCGCGTTATCTCTGTCACGCTTTTCCACGATGAGGTGCCATGAGGCGGGAGTTTCCCCCCCCCTTCCCCCCCCACAAAGCGCCCGTCGTCGGCGGGGGTCACCGCGCCGGACGGCCGTCCACTCACCTTGCCCGGTACCCCCCGGTGGTCGGTGCTGCCCTGCCAGAACCGACGGCTGAAGCCTTTAATGTAGCCGATTCTCTTCTCCTCGTACGGAAAGTCCACCTTCCATATCAGCGACCCGTAACCGAACACCCACATGACAAGACGTTAAGCTAGCGCTACCGCGACGACGACGACGACGACGACGGAGAGGACGGTTGGAGCCGGACTGCGCGGCCTAGCTACGGTTCGGTCTGACGGTCGGCTCACGCCGGGAGTCATAGCATTGCGGCGACGGACGTGTTTACCTGGGAAACGTCGCTAACTCAGGTGAGTCCGAGCACGGGAGCGGATCGGCAAGTCATCTGGATTGCGGAAGTGCGTTGGCTTCCGCTCGGCGCCTTTCAGCGTAAACGGGAGCCGTCGATCGCATCGGGGGGCATTAAAGATATAAAAGTATAAACTAACGCGGAGGGTTTTTCGATTATAGGTGAAAATAACGCGTTCAGCTCTAAAGCGCGTTGTTTTCGCACCGTTGTACCGTATAACGATAGCCAGGTTTTTGCGGTTTCTGCTTTTATTTTGAAAGCCAAGCCGCAATTCCGGATGTTTTATCGTATTTTATAATAAATTATCCTATTTTATAATTATTTCTACCTGTAATAATAATAATTATTATAATTATTATTATTATTATTATTAGTAGTAGTAGTAGTAGTAGTAGTAGTAGAACTATTATTATTATCGGTGTTGTTGTAGTGGTGTTTTATGTTTGATTTTTGTGTCACTTTCTAAAGTCCTGTCGTTAAATCAAAAGGCACAAATTAAAGTTGTTGTTTTTTTAAAGCAGACCCTTTTTAAAAAAAAAAAAAAAAAAATCATCTAATTCTCTTTTAAAGATTGTCTGAAGGCCTTGCTTTTGAGCATTTCGCCTTATGAATAAAGATTCTCTAAATTAAAACTAAATTACCTGACATGTAATCACTCCTACGGTTTATTTAAACATACCACAGGCAGAATAGTTTTGTTTAAATGGAGCAGTTGGGGTATTTTAGGCTGTGGTATGCAGTTTCTAAAGCTTTTTTTTGTAGTGTGCAGGGGGCCATCAGATCCCCACATGGCCATGTAAAGAATATTGTTAAGTGAGAGCTGCAGCCACTAAACGTCTAAATAAATAAACAATATTCTTTTTTTATTGAGCTAAATGATCTATTCATTATCATGTCCTTAGCTCCTATATCTTCTTATAGGCTGCCTTTGATATGCAGCTATAAATTGACTTTCAGTGAATGTCTAATTGTGTATTTGTGCTCGCTGAAACATGAACTGGAACAGATAACACAAGGGATATGGGCTTCCATCTTGACACCAGGGGGTGCTGAGTTTCTTTTTCCCCACAGCATATCATTGTGTGCTCTCCCAAATAACATGCTCTCCAATGTATGCCAAGTGAGCACTGATTCAAATCCAAATAAAGTGGAAGGCAACAGTTTAGCCTGTAATGTCGGCTTTGAGAAGAGCAGCCACGCTCATTGTTCGGCCTCTGAGAGACGGTGGTCAGCAATCCTTTTATGTGACTCGCCAGCATCGGGGTTTGGAGAGGAAGATCTGTGGTTGAAATCCTCAGCTGCGGTGGAAAATGTTGCTGAGGTAATATCTCCCATGAAGGTACCATTGTTCAAGACATCATGAACTTCGGAGCAGAGCGCTAAAGGTCAGCTCAGGTGGGAATGTGTGTGAATGTGTGGTTTTGAAGTAGCCTATACATGAAAATGGGGCGTGGGGGGTTGTTATCTATAACGCTCTACTAAGCCCCACAGAAGTGCACCTACTGATGTGGGCAACTAAGCTAAATCTTACTCTAAATATCTTAAACCTAATGTACACATAATTGTTATCTCATTCATATGTGGATCAACACCACAAAAAGTTTATACAAGCTGTTCCACTGTCTCAACTTTTGAGCAGTATTTGTCTTTGACAGGGACGCAGTTCTTAGAAAATACTTTATTGTGTCATTGTGTCTGCTTTTTCTGGCATATATTTTATTATAAGGACAAACAGCATCAACAAACACAGTCTGCTGTGCAGCCTGTTTGTTTTTATGAAGTCTGTGGCTTTCCATCTTAATATAGACCATAAGCAATTAAATGACTTCAAAAATACAAGTTAAATCTGATGTAATCCACTCTTTATTCCTGATGTAATCAAAAGAGTCGCTGTATCAACACGATAATCATACTAAATCAAATAAGACTGTATTCCAAAAACAATTAATTAATGCTGGTATGTAGGTGGCTTCACTATCCTGTCTTCCTCCATCAGTGTTATTCTTTCAGTCTCTGTACCTTTTCCAACAGGTTCATTTAATTCACATATGCCCTCTCCCTCCCTGACAAGTACATGCTTTAAGTTTTAGTGTCTTTTCCCTGTGCTCCACCTCTCTAATCATGTTCTCTTTCATGTTTCAAGTCACTATGGTGATGCCGCACCACTGTAAGTCACTGTCCTTTTTCTGGACCCCAAATTCAAATATGTTTCTATTTATCGGGGCATTTACCAGGCAAAGGGAGTCTAACAAAAGGTACAATTGAATTGCATCATGGGAAACATTTTTTAGAGTTTGACCCACAGTTGTGACTAAAAATCAGGATATGCCAAGATTGCTTCAACTATCTGACTACTGTTTTTTAAATCAGTCATTCGCAAGTCCCCGGACTTCATTGAGTTAAATACTGAATCACAGCAGTGTCCCTTTAAGATGAGTTACTCCCAAATGTCTGTTTTCTTGTAGCGTCCATCCCTGCACTGAGTGGGTTTTCTTGTTGAGACTAGAAATCTAGGAGAATGGATCTTTTGTATTTTGTGCCAGGGCCTTATTCTCTTTTAACCCAGTTGCATTGTGCATCGCTGAATGGAGTATTCAGCATTTAGGACTTCTATTGAGTTATTTGTTCCGGCCAAGATCGAAGGCCATGTGCAAGGCTCTGTTTCCACGCTGGCCAAACTTCAATCAGTTCATTTCTTGTTGTTGCTCATAGTGAGCAACATGTACCTCCAACTGTTGCTGTCTTTCAGACCATCCTTACAAAATGTCGACATGGTCCTTACCTCCTTAACCTGCTCTTTCCTCTCTGGTTGAGCTTTGAAAAGATATTTCTTCTGTTAGAAATTCTTTTTTGCACCATCCACCTGCAGGATCGTCCAATCTAACCTCCAATGCTTACTTGTCCTCCTGTAGCAATTGAGATCTACAAAAAACACAAACTCACACACACACACACACACACACACAAAAACTCTTTAACCTCTGACTAAATCTCAACAGCCATGGTGAGGAATTGGCCAGCTGAGCCATAAAGGTCCACTATATGTAGAGAGCAGAGCAGAGTGGGCCATTTTAGGCTGTAGAGTGGGCCATTTTGGGCTCGGCGGCCTCAGACTGTTTGATCCTGAACTGCTCATATGACTCCTGGGATTTCTCTCGGGAGGCTCACATACAGGCTTGATGAATGAAGCCCCATTTATCACCACCGTTGTGCTGGCCCCGAAAATGTGATTCTATTCTCGGTGTAACCACAGATAATGATAATGTGAAGGACTGCAAGATAAGAAAGGCTTTATTAGCAAGTCAGTATTATTTATTTTGACTCGGTTTTCACACTGAGACCGCAAAAACCTCATTTGTAAAAATATGTTGGGCCAGCACAAGAATTGGAAAATAATGATGATAGAATGAAAGAATCATGTACAAATTGGCATGACTGATATTCTTCCTCTGTCTTCAGACATTGTGGATGTAACAATAGGAATGATGATACAATAGAATGTTTCATGGATGATAAATGCTGTGTTCTCTTTGTCTTATCAGTAACAAAACCCAAACATCTGGAGTCCATGTGATGATAGAAGCTTCTGTTAATACTTACCGCATATTAAGGATTTGATCATAAAATTATTGTTTTTGCTGAAAAAAAAACCCTCTCAAGACAAAAGCCATCACTTGTCTTGCGAAAGGTCTTTTGACTAAGATGCTGACAATAAACTGAAAGAAGCAGAGGCGATGTGGACTCCTCCATATTGTTTTCTCTGCACCACTAAGAAGAGACTATTATACGTTATTCATCTTCTTTAAAAAAAAACAAACAAAAAACCTTTTATACACTTAGATTGTATTATGCCTACTGCTGTTCTTAATTTGTTTCATAATAACAAATCACACACTGCTCTTCCTGATTGACTGATATCAAATAGTAAAACTTCAGTCATGGCTGTTTTTTGCTAATTTAATTTTTTCAAGTTAGGGAAATGAATCGTCTAAATTGGGGTCATTGTAACCTTTGTAATTTTTTATTAAGTGTCCAATCACCAAACTGTCAAATAGATTTTCATTCTTCCTCCTTAGGATGAGTAAGTACAAAGATGCATATGCCTCGCTCGGAACTGACATCACTGAAGGGATTTGAGATATTTTCCCACAAAATTGGTATAAATGAGGCTTAAGTCCAGTCACAGCAATGGAAACTAATACTCTAAAGCTTCCTCAAGCTTCACCAAAGTCTATAACTTTATCAGCATGTTTGAGTGAGAACCATGAAGTATTATGTGAGAGTGATCAGAACAGACTCCCTTTGGTTTTTCTGGCTGCAGGATTGTCCAGTCATTTTTAGAAAAAACAACTGAATAAACTCCCTCCCTCTGTCTCCCTCCCTCTCTCCCTCCCTCTCTCTCTCTCTCTCTCTCTGTCTCTGTCTCTGTCTCTCTGTCTCTCTCTCTCTCTATATATATATATATATATATATATATATATATATATATTGATTTATGAAAGTATGAATTGCTCAGATGAAACATTTTAAATAGAAAAAAATATAAGCACTCAAAGGTTAATTGCTCTGCTCTAAAAATAAGAGCAGATGCTCTTATTTTTGTTCCCCCTTTTTTCTGTAGGCTATGGACGTTTAGTTGACATTATGCTTGCTCAAGTTAATGCTGCAGTATTTGGAGTGATGGCAATCCTCAAGAAGTGATGAAAATTATGCCAGAGTGGTACTCAGAGAGGACTGGAGTGGATAAAAAGGGACCCTGAATGAGGTTACATTGCTACTCGAGCAGTACTTTGGGTAGAGCATGACTAAGAATCTAACGCCATGCAATGGCTTGCTTTAGACTCCAAGACCTTAGAGTACGTGGTCATTCCCAAATACCATGGGCCAGTTCACCTCGGGGTCACTGAGCGAAGGCTGAGAAGGTCTGGTGTCAAAGTCTGTTCCCCCCGTTTCCCTCTCGTTAAAGTTGGAGTTACGGCAGAGTTTAGGGGATTGCTAGATGTAGCATAGATAACTGGCTGAGGTTAGGGTTTAGGTTAGGGTTGAGGTTCGGTTCAGATTCAGATTAAGGGAAACACACACTGACTGGGAAACAGTCATGTTATATCCAGCCAGGGAGGTTTAGTCTAAGTTATATTTAAGATTGCTCTGTCAGCTTGCAAACACATGACTCAGCGCTGTTGGATATAGCCACTTAATCCCGCGCATTGAAATCTGACGCTAACTGCCCTGCTACTGGCCTTATGGGGCTGCACTTAGGCCCAAGAGTGCTTTGAGCTAAATGCTAAGGCCAGCATGCTAACATGCCCACAACGACAATAGTAGCATGCAATCGATGTTAACTATTCAGACACAACTTTGGGTTGGAAATAAAAGTCTTTGCACTATACAGGCATACAGTAGCTTTTGGATTGGAAACAGACAGGCTGGGATCTGAGGCTTAAGAGCAGAAATGAGTCAAAGCCAGAGTCGGTGGACAGCTGGCGTGGAGTCAAAATGGAATCAGGCCCAAATTGGAGTCATAGCCATATCAGAGTAGAGTTGTTCTTGGTGCCAATCTGGCCAAAGAGCCACGGATGAGATAGATCTCAGATTGAGCTGATGCCAGAGGAAAATTTGAGCACAGCGTGGAGCTGATGCCCATTCCGGGGATGAGTAGGAGTTGATGTCAGAGAGGGAGCCGCGCTTTAACCGAGGAAGCGGGAGCCGATGACGAAGAAGACGATGAGTGGAGTCTGAGTTCCGTCAGAGTGGAACCAACCAGATAATTGCTGGAGAAGAGCCAGCATAAAGCCGCTGGAGTCTGCACTGAAGTCAGACAGAGAACTGGAGTCGGGGAGGAGGGCTGAGATGAAGAGGTGCAAGAGTCTGGGGATTCGTGAAAGTTTTCTCTCCCTTTCCATTTCATTCCCTTTCTGATCTTCGCAAAGCTGATGAGGAAAGATTGTGCTGTCAATGAATATGTTGAGCTTGGCAGGTGAAGAGGACTGATTTGATGTGATGAAAGGGAGTCTGTCACTCCGGCTGGAGACAGAACATTTTGCTCTGGACACTTGACAGTCTTGCTGCAGGTTGCCACAGGAAAGAGCATTTTCTCTTCTTTTCTTTGTGTAGATGTTGTCCTCTACAATTCTTTTGTTGACCATAAACTGTACAACTATTTCAGATGAAATGTGTGATTCATCTTATATTTCCTCATTGCTCTTAATGTCATGAATATAATCTATACCTGAAAATATCTCAGCTCTGCGTTGAATGATTCATCAGAGCTATTGCTGAAATGCCTATAGAGACATCCTGAATGGCATCTCCACCTCTTATAACATTGTACAGCATCTATTTTTTTTTCCGGCTTGGTATCGCTGGGCAGAATGTCTTAAAGCTCTTCACTGATAGTCAGTTAAGCATATTTACTTCAGGCTTTATTTTATATCTTAGCAACAAAGTCTTTTTATCCTTAGATTCTGGTTTTAGTCTTTTTACTAATGCATCTCAAGGTCTGCGACTCAATGACCCGTTCTCCTCTCTCTGTGTCAGCCTTGTGAAGAGCCTTATTCACACTTCTCACTTTTTTGTGTTCAGCTTGTAGGCTTCATTGATGAGTATACAGTATTCAAGGTGTTAGTGTGTTCCGTATGTACAACACATGGTTGCAAAAGCTTCACTTCAACTGGAGCAGCCACATATTTGTAGGTCCCAGCTATAAAATAGAACCAGCACCATAAAATGGCCTTTTTTGAAAATCCTTGCCCCAAAACCTTATTATAAATTGGTCACTGAAAGAAGAGAAAAAAAATATTATTTTCCCCTTTTTCTCAGCTAGGTAAAACTTCCTGATTCTGTTCTCAAAGGTACAGATAAACAACATGTTTTTCATCACTCGCTTTGGAGGACATGTGATTGCGAGGGTCATAGTCATCAGCGCACCACTAAATACACTATAGTGTGCTCCACACAGTGAATACAATGGGATAACGATGATAAAACGCTGGAAGGAAACAAAAGAAATTGTGGCTCAGGGGTCATGGTATCATCACGCACAAAGAAAGGGTTGCAGCAAACTGAATAAAAGAAATCTTGTGGAATTTTTTCCATGAATTTTTTATTTTATCATTCTTGGTTTTCCCCTTTGTTTCAAACAAATATATTTTTCATCTAATTTATGCTCTTTTTAAATTAGTTATCACTGACTATAAAGATGAAAAACAGACACAATTCCCCTTTCACTGATCTAACAACTGAATATGATCCCAGTGGTTTTAAATGCTGAACATGAGACTAAGCTTTGCAGATTGCAGAATTTCATATCACTTACACAAGGCTGCTGTGTATTACATGTTTTGAAAATCTAAACACATGAGATGTTTTCTAGCATGTAAGGGAATAGATTGACATTTTGGGAAACATTTTCTTGAGAAGATGAGATGAGAAGATCGACACTATCCTCATATTTGTATGTTAAATATCAAGCTACAGCCAGCAACTGATTAGTTAAGCTCAGAATAAAGAACAGTACGGGGGAGAAACAGTTGCTTGGCTCTGTCCAGGGCTTAAAAAAGAATCAGCCTACCATCATCTATAAAGCTCAATAACTAACACGTTATATCCTGTTTATGTAATCCACACAAAAACTTAAGTGTAAAAATGAGAGTCATTTACACAGAATTAGCACATAACCCTATGTAAAACCACAACTAGTTGTTTCATCACTTACACATAAAGACAAATGTTAATGATTGAGCTTTAGAGGTGCAGGTATGTGGATTTTTTTTTTCCTTTCGGAAAGAATCAGGACAGCTGTTTCCCTCTGTTTCCAGTGTTTATGCTAAGCTAAGCTTGGCAGCTGCTGGCTGTAGCTTCATATTTGGGGAAAGGTCATGAGAGTGGAATTGATCTTCTCCACGAGTTCTTGGCAAGAATGCACGTATTTCCCAAATTCTGCAACCTTTCCTTTGAATAATTTGAGGCTGATTCATCTAACACTGGTTGGGTCAATCATATTCCTGCATTTGTTTAAATGTCTATGTCTTTACAGCCTGCTTAACTTCGGTCCTTATCTTTTGAAACCACAAAATTATAGAAAACATTGGTATGTCCTTGCTGTCAAGTCCTTTGAGACATGCCCTGTATAATAACCTGAAATCACGTACGCCATTTTTTCACTCTGAAGAATTAAAACCAATATTTCATTCGTATGTTCTACATCATTTCTACACCACCACCATGTTCCTATTACAACTTACAGATGCTGCCCCCCCCTTCTAGCACCACCATCTCCTCTTTTGTTTCATTTTTAGTGACAGTGTGTGTAATAAGTGCTGAAGTGGAGGGGCAAATGGAATGGAACCAGTTTGTAGTTTGCGATGATGAGGTGGCCGTGACTTTGTGATGGGTCAGATGGGAAATTTAGCCGGGCCACCATGGAAGGTAATTGTTTTCCAGGGACAAGGGGGTTACAGGGAAAACTAAAGGAAGGAAAACAGGGAATGAGAATGGAGACAGGGGAGGGGCAGTATGAGTAGGTAAGCAACATAAAGAACCATTTTCTCCTCCTCCACCACCTCTTCTTCTGTTATTTGTATCACATTGTCCCTCCTCCTTCTCCCCTCCCATTCCCTGTCCTTATCAGATAAGTGAGGACGCCTTCCTTCTAAAAGTGCTACTAGACATCTCCAGTAACTATGTGTGCGCTCATGTGTGTGCCCGCGTGCACGTGCGCGTGCTCGCGCGCGTGAGCATCTCATGACAGTTATGGGCGCTTGTCATCGTCCTCCTCTAGATCAATGGAGCACAGTTGCCTAGCAACCTGCTGATCAGGAGGAAGGAGGCGAGGGAGAGCGGGAGAGAAAGGGAGAGAAAGAGAGGGAGCGGTGTGAGATTAGTAAAGAGAGAGCTGGCGAGGTCTGTGGAGAGAAGGGAAGAAGGAAGAGAAGTGGGTGAGATCAACAGTAAAGAATGCTGTGGCTGGATGACAGGAAATAAGAGCTAAGACAGTAGAGCTTAGCGTGTCAAATCTGCCTTTGTGTGTACTGTAACAGCAGGGTGAGGAGGTGGGGGGGGGGTAGTAGGTGGAATGTGGGGTGTGAATGCATGAATTGTGCATATGCGTGTGTGCACAGTAGTTTGGGACTGATTAGTTGATGTTGATACTATCACGGTGAAATAGAACATCAAAGCAGCGCCATGGTGACGCCAGCAGCACACTCTCACTCATTTAGCCGCTGATTTAATTATCTTTATCTTAAAGGGGAACAAAGTGGTTAAACGCACTGCATTGGGAGGGAGCGGCGGTAGAGATAAACAGCGGGGAATGGGGGGGGGTGGGAGAGGGAACTTAGAGGGAGATGAATTTGGACAGGAGGAAATGAGGAGAGGCGAGACGGGCGTAAAGGAGGAGAGGGGAGGAGAGCAAGGACAAGGGGAATGAAACGAGAGAAAGATGGATGGAAAGAGAATCTGATGATCAGATGTTGGTCGGCCTCGAGAGAGATGCACACATATGTTCCAGATCGCCTATGATATTTACACAGGCTCCCCCTCTCTGCCAGTGACGGCAGGAGGAGGGAGGAGAAGATGAAGGGAGGATGGGGTGTCGTTACAAATGAAAAAAGGGGAGAGGGGGAGTCGGAGGAATAGCTGTACATCAGGGTATACTCTGTGACTGAGTTAGAATAACATGTGGAGGCAAAGTGGCTGTTAAACTTTATGGAGGATTGAAAATGGACAATTAGCATCTCTACGATCTCACTGTCACCTGGAACATTCTCCCCCCCCGTTGTCATAGTAACCCTCCTCTCCCCGCTCACACTTCCTAATTCGCGCTACCCCCCTCTCCGCCGTGGCCTGAGTGCACACACTTGCACCTGCACACTCCTGCACACAAGCAGACACACACACACACACACACAAAAAACAGGCCACTTCATGTATATCATGAATAAAAAACTATATTTTGTGTGCCTCTGGTCTGGGGCTGTTTTCCATCAAGGCAAAATCTTAATGCTGCAGCACACAGCGATGTTTTTTGTCTTAAGACAAGAATGTGCTTCCAACTCCTTAGCAACAGTTTGGGCAAAGGCCCTTTTCCTTTTTCAACCAGACAAACTCGTCCTACACGAAGCGGGATCCACGAAGAAATGGTTTTCCAAGTTTTGGTGAGGAAGAACTCGACTGCCTTGCACTTCAATCTCCTCCAAAACCCCTTTGGGATGAACCGGAAAACTGACTGCAAGCCAGGCCCTACACCCAACATCTGTACTCAACCTCTTAAAATGCTCTTGTGGATGAGCGAGAGCAAATCCCTTCAGCCAGGTTCCAAGATCTTATGAAAAGCATTCACAGAAAAGCGGAGGCTGTTTAAGCACAGGATTAATGCCCATGGTTTTGCAATGTGATGCACAACAACAGGCCCTTTTTCACAGCAATCATTTTGACTTTGCACAGGTGTTTCTAATCACCTTAACAATGACTACATTCTATTCAAGTGTCCCTGTAGGTCATTAAAGTGTGACGGTAAACCAGTATAGACAATATCAAGACCCTGAAACCGAAGCAGCTGAATGCAGTTCAGCCATTGTTAATTTGATTATTTACACCTGTGCTTTTCCGACTGAATATCTTTCATACAGGCGGCCTATCATACAGCATATTGGTGTGATGTTTAGTTGTCTACATACTTTTTACATACTACCATATATTTTCTATGAAATCCCATTTTCCCATTGACGTGTGTGTGTGTGTGTGTGTGTGTGTGTGTGTGTGTGTGTGTGCTGTACACCCACACACACACACACTTCACAGTGCTGTATGTGTGGAGAGCTATGCAGGTGTATCCACTTTATTTGATTTCCTCTTCCTCTGTGAGGTGCATGTACTGTAGCTTCAGGCAGTACGGCGCTGAAGTGTTCTCAATGTGTGCCTCGCAGCTGCTCATGACATTTTTGGGGCAACGAGGTAAAAGGTCAAGGGTGAAAGTTAAAAGGCGACGATGTGTTCCTTGTTACTGGTTTTCCTGTTCATTATTTGCTCTGAAAAAATCTGTTCCACTGAATAAAATTGCTTTGACCCTTGACCCTTAACTGTAGGGTATGGAGTGCCGTGGGGCTGAGAGTGGCTACATCCCCATGACAACCGGTAGAAGCTCATAGGTCAAGATTTATGGTCACTCTGATGCGCACAGAGATACACGAAGCTCAGCACGTGACCACACACACACACACACACTTAAATCCGTGGTGTGAGAGCTAATGAACTATGGATCTTGCCTTTTTTCCTCCATTTGGCCACACATGTAGACCCCACTCACACACACACATGTCCGCCTCCTCCCATTCAACCTCTTCACCCACTTCTGTTCAAAAGCAAACACACACACACACAAACACACACATACGCACAGACACACAATCAGACGGAATTTGTTTGGTCCTTGTCAGTCACCCTCCATCTGCTGGTCAGATGATCAATGCTAATGCCTGTTGAGAGTTCTAATGACACACGGATCCATACGCAGATGGACTGTGCATTTTGGCATTTGTTGTTGCATGTGTGTGTGTGTGTGTGTGCACACGCGCATCCGTGCGTGTGTGCACGCGTGTCGGCGTCCATGTGTGCATGTTTGCGCACATGAGCTAATGTTATTTGTGTTTAGAAATTGCATTCCTTTGATGGAGGACAGGTCAGCGCTATTGTTATAAATGAGAGTAAGATTGCAAGGAGGTGACCTCTCCTGCCTCACACGCAGGGACACACACAACCACACACATATACACATATGCGCATGTGGCTGTTTGCACTATTGGCAAGTGGAATTAGTAAATGTATGAGCTACACAGAAACTCATTACAACACGATTAGAGACAAACCTCCCATTTAATCTCATTTAGAAAAGGGTGGTTGCCTGTCAAACACACTCACGTACACACGCTAACTCACTTATGCGCATGCACACATACACACACACTTATACTAACACAAAGACCAACCCTATTTGTGTGAATGACAGCAGGGGTGTCTGTATGACTCATAAAATTATACCCTTATAATCATATGCTCTTACCACTGTGTAAGTAGTGTTTTGCCCCCCTCCCCCCCTTTGTGCCATTTGTCACTATTCACAGCTCAAACTAAGGTAAACCTCACCGTCTCATGCTCAGCTCCAAAGACTGTAGCACAAGCTGTCAAAAAATACAGCCACAAAGTATGGGCACAAACACGCACACAAAAACATTCACACACACACACACACACGAACACACACACACACGCACACACACACACACACACACACACATACCCGCTAGATGCTGACAGATGAGTTTTTATTTTTGGCTGTATATTCTCTCTGCTGGCAGCTCAGACACATATTACCCGTGCACAATCGTTCCGGCACACACGCACACATAGATAAAGAAAATATGTATACACACCCGGGCGCGCACATATACTGTGACCTTCTCTCTGCTGACTAGGCAAAAGAGTCAGGGGTCACTGCCTGCTGTCAGCCTGTCAGAGGGAGGAAGGGAAGCGAGAGGAGGCAGAGGAAGAGCAAACGTGGTCGGAGGAATGTACAGAATAGAGCTCCTCCGCCTCATCATTCAATAAAGACTAATGCAATCAGTGGCGGCCCATATCTGTCACGGTTAATGTTAGCTGATAGAGTCGCAGCAGTTTAAAATGCTTGTGGTGTAATGCGTTTCCCCGTGCCTCTTACAGGCTGATGATGCATCACATCACGCCTTGATGGCTCTTGTAGAAACAGATAACTGGTCCCGTAGCATGCTAAATCTAGGCCCCCAGTATGCCTGGCCATTTTGCTCCTTTTCATCTCAGTTGCCTAGAAAGGAAGCACCATCCCTAAATTCATTTAAAAAAAAAGTTACCTGAAGTTCACCTCTTGTCCTACAAAATTAACCCTACTCTACCGATGACATTTTTTTCAACTCGTACGCAAAATAAATAACTTGGTTTTGATGGATTGATAAGAATCAAGTAACCTTTTTCAATTAATTGAAGTGCATTATTTTATCGTCTATCAAGATACTAACACTCATCTCTTGAAAATCCTTGAAACAAGTTGTTGCACTGGGAGTAGGCTGAAATAATCTGACCACATTGGCCATTTTTTTCCATTCATTTAAAAAAGAAAACAAAAAAACAACATATTTCAAGCTCAATGGGCAAAGTTTGTGGTAAGATTGAGATTTTTGCAATATTTTTAGTTTGGATTGTACATCTCCCTTTGTTGAATCATTTGTTCGGTATTTCACATCAACTGTAATTCTGTAACTGCAGTAATTCATTTCTGCATTTGGATTTTGCCTTTTGTTTGTGCATGTTCTCTGTACTAAAAATTTGCTTCTACCGGCATTCTCCCTGGTGCTTTTCATTGTACAGGGAAGAAATGGAAAAACGTTATTACTTTATAATGCCATTCTGTCCAAAAGGTCAGCCTGGCCTGGGGATGGGAGGGGGGTGGGGGTTTAAAGGGAGGAGCAGAGTTTGGGGGACGGCAGGGGGTGGGGGGGTGTTTGAGGAATGGTGGTGGTCAGTCCAATGGGAAACCAGGTGCTGATGTTGAGATAGTTTCCATAGTAACTCCTCCTCCTCCTCCTCCTCCTCCTCCCTGTCTCGTTATCCCGTCTTCCCTCTGTAACAGTCCCCTCACACAATAGAACACACACAAAAACATGTGCACCGCTGCTTGCACAGACCTCCCCTCTTTATCCCGGCACCGGTCTCTGTGGTCAGCCCCTTTTTTTGCCTTAATATCTGTTGCCAGAATCAATCTGAGTTTTTGTGTTCCAGCTGCGTTGTCACACGATGTGCTGTGGCTCAACCGTTACAGCTGTCTCTCTGCTGGTCGTCCACCTTGCTGGAGTAAATTTATGCATACGCACATATCTCATAGCACCAAAAAAGCTGGAACAGACTGTACAAAACTCTGCAAAGAGACACAGATAAAGGAGACAACTACCGTTAAAAAAACAGGAATAATGCACATGTGTATAGTTTACAGCTGCACAAATGCTGAGTGCTGATCCATTTAGTGTCGAATAGGCATCTCCAGTCGGGTCAGGGTTGCTCTTTTTACAGGAGGCCCCAGCCCTCGGTTGACCATTCTCCATATCCACCGCTCCTCCTCCTTCAGCTCCAGCACTCAATTAAAGGTTAGTGGCAAAGCAAAGTAAAAGGAATAACACAGATGTGTTGGCTAGTCGGACACAGACATATATTCATCCAGAGAGGAAAAGAGAGAGCAGAGGCAGCAGCAGCAGCAGCAGCAGCAGCAGTAGCAGCAGCAGCAGCTGGCCCAGGGAGCCCAGGGAGAGCACCTCTGAGCTGGGCTCAACACAGCTGGAGTCCTTCCCTGGGACTGGCTGGAAAAAAAAAAAAAGGCCCCCTGTGAGAGGATCTGTATGAGTGATCGCCGATGATCTTGCGTGGAATGGTGTTTATATTTCCGAGCATTTGTCCACGACGCATGAAAGTAAGGACACCATATGTCCAAAAGTATGTGGACAACTGAACATTGCACCCATAGGTGATTATCCTACTGCTTAGAGCAACATGTGCCTCACTGTTCTGTCAAATAAAGCGGATACACCTGCATGCGCACATCTGGCGCCGTGCAGTATACGCGTACATTTCGTGAGTTGCATCTCGTACACTGCATGGCCAAAAGAATGTGGACGAGCGAACATTCCACCCACACACAACTGCTGAACATGTCATCACAAAACCATGGTTATTAGTATTCTGCTATAATATATAATAGCTCCCGCTCTTCCAGGAAGGCTTCCCACAAGATTTTGTGCAGCAGGGATCCCATTAAACCACAAGAACATTCAGGAGGTGGGGCACTAATGTTGGGGCAGTAAGAACTGGCTCACAGTTGGTGTTCTAGCTCACCCCAAAGGTCTCGGATGGGGTTGACTTCAGGGACTCCGACCGTTGAAACAGAAGAGGGTGGTCCCCAGTCTGCTGCAACAAGTGACCTTAGCTGGAACTAAGGGGCCTATAGCCTAAACTGCGAAGGCCCTTAGAGCTAAATGCACTGCAACTTGATAAAACACAAGCAAAGAGAAAAAACGAAAGCCAAATGGGGAAAACACCTTTATCAATTCGAGAACAAAAAAATAAATGCTTCAAACACAGAAACAACCTGCAAATACAACAACATCTGTATTTGGTTGTGCTCATTCTCATTTTGCAAGCATCTAAAAATAAATGCTCTGCTTGTGTTGCCAAATTAGTGAAGATGATTTCTCCGTTTGCTCGTGCTCCTGCCTGCTCGCGTGTGCAGGTGCAGGTGCAGGGCCCCACCGCACTACACCAGGAAAAGCAGCATGTCCCTATACGTTTGCCCCTATATTGAGTAATTGTGAATCCGGTATCGGGTTTGCCTGTGTGTATGTGTATTTGTGTGTGTGTGTGTGTGTGTGTGTGTGTGTGTGTTCAGGGGAATTAAACGCGTGTTCTGTATGCAGTGTGTGCGTGGGACTGCGTGGGAGGGGGAAAGAGACAGGGTGAGACAGATGTGAAAATTGAGACGGCACCCCCCCCCCCCTCGCCGATCCACCGAACCCCTGTCTTCCTTACACTCGG
>CM029119.1:13846395-13938895 GCA_016859345.1 Istiophorus platypterus
CAATCAATAGCTCTCTAAACTACTGTATTTTTTTTTTCAATGCCAAAGATACCATTCGGCCTAGCCACAGCAATTGCAATTGATTTTTTTTTTTGTTCTTTTTCAATGACACAAATACATCTGCCAAAAATGGCAGAGTGGCCTTGCCAAGTGGCCAATCTGACCTCACACCCCTACCCAGCACCACTGTGAGCATCGCACCTCCCTTCAGCCACCCACCATCTCACACACTAGCATTTAGTCGACAGTGGGATGGCCTGGGTTACCACGGAGGGGGGACTAACAGGGAGACGTCATGCCAGGAGTGTTTCTCCATCCTTGCTCTTCCCGCCCTCCTCCCTACCCGCGATTCCTCAGCTCCAGCCTCCAGACTCCTTGCTGCCTCCGGATCTCTCAGTGACGTCAGGCATCGTGTCTGCCTCCAAAATCTATTGCAATGGCATGTTTGTGGGGGTGAGTGCGTATGTATGTATGTATGTATGTATGTTAATGTGTGACAGGCAGCCTTAAGGGCAATAACCACTCTCTTAGCGACTGGTCTTAGTTTTCCAAGCAGATGGTGGAAGGTAGCTGGTGCGCTATGCTCACTCGTGTTGAAAAGACAGAGACGGAAATATACTTAATCATTTCAGTAGAGCTACAACAACTAGTCAATTAATCTATTAGTTGCTCGACAGAAAGTTCATCAGCAGTTATCTGATAATTGATCATAATTTTTTAGCAAAAATCACAAATACTTGCTGGTTCCAGCTTCTCAAATGTGAGAATTCAATATTTTTTTCCCATCCTATATGATAGTAAACTGAATATCATTGGGTTTTGGACTGATGGTTTAAAAGCACAAGTTATCTGAACATATTAGTTTGGGCTGCCAAACATGCACAATCCACTTCTTTTTTTTTACATTTTATAAAAAAAATAAAATATTAACGGAGTTAATAACCTGTAGGTCAGTCGATCATGAAAATAATTGTTAGTTGCAGCCTTGTATTTAAGATTTTTTGAAGGAAAAATACTAATCATTCTCTTTTCCATCCTCTAAAATTTGAGGGTTTGCCGCTTTTCTCTGTTTTGTATCATTATAATTTGAATAATTTTGGGCTTTGGACTGTTGGTCAGACAAAATGGCAGTTTGAAGACCTTGCCCTGTGCTCTGGGAAAGAGTGGTACACAATTTCTCACTTATTTTTGACATTCTAAGGACTAAACGGATTAAATGATCAGTCAAAAATAATTGACAGGCTGATCGACAGTGAAAACACTCATTATTTTGCTAGTGCTTGCTGCTGCATGTGAGGTGTCTATACATCTGGGAAGTGACAGGTGAAGCTATGATCGGCTCTCTGCAGAAGCTAGGCGCTGCGCTGAGAATTATGAGTCTGATCCGAGCCAGTCTAATCCAGTCTGCTGTTTTGCCGCTGGTTAGGGCACAGTGGGAGATGGAGCGCACTGACACACACATACCTGCACAAACACATGTGGCACAAACGTAAAAACACATGGAGAAAAACATTCACACAGTGTGCAGGCTAGCACCACCACCATTAGTCACACCATTGCTGTGGTTCCCAACAGCAGTGTATCACTACAGGCTAAATGGGAGGTGCAGACATTTTCAATAAAGGTTCTCAACAAATACAATATCTGCTTTGGGCTGGCGCTTTGTCGCTAAACAAGAGGCTACTGATACCTTTTTAAGGGGCTGTTTATTATTCCTAGAGATGGATTCACTCGTGAGTGATGCCAAGTGTTTCTGGGGAGAACAAGTGCAACAATAATTTTTCTCTCTTGGCAGTAGTGGCCGGTATTAGTAATAGTAGTCACATAATAATGGTTCTAGTTTGGAGGTCTGCTTGGATGGATGTACATGGGGTGCGCAGTTCTGTGTTCTGTTGTAGCAGATTTGCTGTCGTGTGAGATCTTATAACTTTGGCAGAAAAAATTATGCTTATATTCTGCACTAAATTAATGAACTGCATTGGATACAACATAATAGCGAGTTGTTCTGGGGTTGACTTTTGCTTTGAGACTGAAATAGAAATACAAAGATCTCTCCTGGCTCCCTTTTTGCGTTTTACTGTAGTTATAAGCATGTTACATCAGATCAGTATTTCAATAGTCACATTTCAGAGTTTATATATGAATTGCTGAGAGGTTTATAGTACTATATTAGATTATGGTGGAAATTGAGAGTATCTTAATGACTTAAAGGTTACTTTGTGTCTTTTCTTCAGTCGCTCAGTGGTGGCGAAATTACAGTAATTCATGAATGTTAGCTCAGGAAACAGATTCAGGGGACAGCGCTTTTCCAGTGAAGTGGCAGTATTTCAGACAGAAATAAAAGGCAGTAAAAGGGACCAGTTAACAACAACATAAACCACAGAGAAAGCACAGAGAGAAAAAACATCTTAAGAGCATTTCCAGAGCTTGGTTCTTCTCTTAGACCTCACTACTTCATGTTACTCATTCTCTGAAAATAGATCAGAGATACAGTGAGGTCTGAGAGGAAAACTGAGCAGATGATGTACTCCTCTGTAGTGCTGTGTTGTGGTATAAAATCTTTTTTTAAAACTGGCCCCATGTACTGTAGTTCATGTCGGTCTGACAAGAAGCCAGCTCGTGGGATATCTCCCTCCATATGATCCTCAGACTGAGCTAATATCCATGCATCAATATCACTACCAGTGAGTTCCTCATACAAGCTTATAGAATATCAAAAGAAATCTCTCAGGTGCACTGATGCACCCTGGATAAGAAAATCCAATGGTTGTATCCAACATAAATTTCATGGATGGCAAAAGGGAGAAGGGAATGAAATCCCCTTTTGACCAAAGAAAACATATTATCTTAACAGCATCTAAGGTTTTTTTTTTTTATACTGCGACGGAACCGTGGTTGTGTGTTTCAAAATAAGATTTATATTTATTTGAAAGTATATGAGTCCAGGCTATGTAGTCGTTTTATACCCGGCTGTGGCTGGGTGTAAAGGTTTATCTCTTATATAGTACCTTGAAATTATTGTGGTATTTTTGAACCCAGCAACCTCACTGAAACTGCACAATAAAGCTTTGAGATAAAATTATAACCCTCTGAAAATTAGAGAAAAAATCTGTCATGAATCTTTAATACAAAATGAATATGCTCTGCTAGAGGAAAAAATGAATCCTTAGGACCGTGTTTGAAGCCCGCAATAGGCAATTTGACTGTGGCAGCGCTAGTTTCCGTTCACGGTTACAGTTACACAATATCTTCAAGGCTCCCTAAAGATTCACTTTGATTCAAACTCACGTTTTTGCATTTTTTTGACAAGCTTAAAAACTTTTGTAAAGTTATTTTATTATTTGCTATAAGCTTTTTTTTCTGACCCAAAAGACAATATATTACATTTTTCATACCAGTGTGAGGAAAACACTCTTTATGAGGGTTTTGTTCCAAAGCACATCAATATGTCAAAAACAACAATTTCAGATATTCAAAATAGAGCCATAGTAAATGAGGAGAGGTTGGGCAGGGCTCTGCATAAATGTAATTACCATTTAGGTGCCCTTCAGTGTAGGCAGAGTGAACCTGGCTTGTTAGGCCTGGCCTGGCTTGCATTGTCCTTGAGGGCAAATCGCTGTTAGCATGCTAATGGCTCCACCTGTTTCTGCCATGCAACTAGCACAAGGGCAGAGGCAAGTAAACACTCAGATGAGCACACAGCTCAGAATGCACACACGTACACACATTATTTCACACACACACTTTCACACACACTTTCACACACACACACACACTTTCACACACACACACACACACACACACTCTCACACACACACACACACACACACACACACACACACTCTGTCCCAGTACTGAACCATGCATGCCTCTTGTCTTCCTGCACTGCTAATCCATCCCTACATGTTTACCCTGCTATCTCATATCATTAATACTGCCATAGTCAATGGTGTTGAGTGTGTGCGTGTTTGTATGTGCAAAAGACAGAGAGAGCGAGAGAGAGATTGTGTGCCTGCGTGTGTGTTTGTGTGTGTGTGCGTGTGTGTGTGTATTGCATGCTATCTGTCGGGGGCCTCTGGGGAGAGGAAGCAGCTGCAAGGTAAGTTCTGGGGTAAACGGCTCTTGAATCCAAACATACAGGTAGGAATGTATATTTATGCCCACAGCACTTCCACCCTCAGTATCTACGAGTGAGGGTGTGTGTCTGTGTGCGTGTGTGCGTGTGCGCACCGTATATGTATTTGTACGTGGAGTCAGAGAGAGAGAGAGAGAGAGAAAGACTGCATTTTTTTTTTAATGCTGCTGTGTGTTTTTATGTAAATAGACAAATCTAAGTTTTGGCTACCAGTGCAGCATGGTATCCATTGTGACGTTTGTGTGGACTTTGCATGTGTGTTACCACGGTAACCCTGGACGGTTGTGCATGTACAGTAAGTAGCCATGGTAACCCAAGGGCTGAGCATGCATGTTAATGAATGTCTGTCTCTCTTTCTCCTCGCCTGGCTGCGACACCTCTCCAGAGCACAGCTACACTCCAGGTAGGTTGTACCTCTATCTACCTGTCTATCAGCCTATCTATCTATTAATCTATCTATCTAGATATCCATAAACTCTGTCTGTCTGCATTTGAGTTTCTCTCCCTGCTCTTTATTCAAACATCTCTTTCTTTGCTTCTTTATTTGATTCCCTCTTTTCCATGTGCTTAACTTAATACCTAATTACACATTAATTTAGCTCTGCCACCATTGTATTTCCATTTATATCTTTTCTATGTCAATCTCCCTCTTTGCATTCTTCTCTCTGCCTTTCATGTTCTCATTACATCTGCTGGTGTGGCAATACAGTACAAGGTAGCCAGCGTAAATGTATATTGGTCTGTGAGGGTATGTAGGGGTTGGTTGCTGACATCTGGTAAGTACTACATCCCATGTGCAATCATCTGAAATGGGTCTTGCTTCAGGGTTACATGAACATAGACACATCCGAACACTGTACTGCATAAGAACTAGTTCATGGCTGTGTGCAAACGTCTGTGTGCATACCTGTCTGTGCGTAGGATCGCTGCCTAGGATGAGTAAGTGTCTACAAAGCGAGGTTGTTTTTTTTTTAGACATTTGGAATAGATTAGCGGACTCACACACAGAGAAACAAACAAACACAGACAACTTTAGTCTTCACCAGCATGTCACTGACGGGCGCCTGTATTACAGAAAACACATATATAAACACGTACACACACACACACACACGCACACACGCACACTTTCACAGCCCATGATCCTTTGCTGTGCTGACTGTGCTCTTGTCTTCCTTTAAGGTCTGGCACACCTGATGATCGGCGACCAAGGTATGGCCTCCTCTTACCTCACTTCCTGTTGTCCTCAGCTACATCATCATCCCCCCTACCTCCTCACCCCCACACTCACAGCTCCCTGTATCCCTCCCCCCACATCATTGCCACCTGGCGCGGGAGGAAGTTGTCTCTCTAGGCACTGAACTAAGGTCAGTTTGTTTTTGGTTTTTTGTTTGTTTGATTGTTTTTTTCCCTACTTCTAATTGAGTTTTCATTTAAAATGGTCCCATTTGGTCTCATCAGAAGTTTCAGTTTTTATCTTAACTGAAATGGATGACTTAGACAATTACAATGGAACAATTAAATATAAAATATGGCTTCTTCCTCTCCTTCTTTTTCTTTTTTTTCCATTTTTTGAAGAGAGCGATGAGCCTGAGAGCAGCTACTACTAAGATATATGCTATAATCATGGCTGCTGATGTGGGAGGGGATAATGGCAGATATTAGACGACTGTAGCTTGACCGTACTTGGCTGGTTTAGACCTGGCTGGGCTCCAGGTCATGGAAATGGAGCTGATGGCCGACTGACCGACTGACACCACGGATGGTTTGATTTGGTCTTTACTCTTCCACTTCATCTCATTCTCCCTCACCTGTATGTAACAGTTTGAATGGGGGGAATGGAAGCTGTGTGTGTGTTCGTGTGTGTGTGTGCTTGTGTTTGTGTGTGTGCTTGTGTGTGTGTGTGTGTGTGTGTGTCTGTGTGGTGTTTCACATTGTATCAATATGTGTGTATATGTGCTTTTACATCAAGGTTTGAATCAATGGCTGTGGCACTTTTCACAGGGACATTCATTCACATTTATCCTCGGCTTTTCATAGGCTTCCAGCATGTCTTGCTCTGCTGTCGCCGGTCCTCACATCGGCTCCTGCTCATGCATTGGCGAGCGCATGCAATTCTGAACAGATGTTCCTGCAGTGTATGAAAGCTATTCTGTTATACCTCAACCCCCAAGTTGTCCGGTGTTTTTGAACACGACCCAAAAACAAGTGCCAGGGCTCTGCCTTTTGATAAATGTTTACTGATGAACAAAACTCATGCTGCCACCCCTGTCTTTTTGCCCCCTTTCTCCTTTTTCCTTCTTTGTTTCCTTTCCTGCCCGTTTTGGAACACCACCCTCTGTGAATTTAGGAAAACTCAGAGGTACACCCCCCCCCCATTTTTTGGCTAATGGGCTGTTCTGGTTGGTTTTGAAGTTGAATGTAAAGGCTCTTGTATGTATGGTAATGAAGACCTTTAGAGCTGTTCAGCTTCGAGTTCACATTTGCGGTTGGCATTAAATTGGAATATTTCATTTTTTGGTAAGGTAAGCTGCTGATGCATGTGTTTGTGTGTGTGTGTGTGTGTGTGTGTGTGTGTGTGTGTGTGTGTGTGTGTGTGTGTGTGTGTGTGTGTGTGTGTGTGTGTGTGTGTGTGTGTGTGTGTGTGTGTGCACGCGCGTGCGTGCGTGTGCGTGTGTGTGCGAGCACGTTCATACAAAAACGTGCCTGCATGCATGTGAATGGATAGGAACTCTGGCCTGTGGCGCTCTTGAAAATCTGAAGGTAGGTGCTGCTCCATTGGTCGTCCCTGCATGACGCTGATGAATGCACTGATTGGCCCACATGACGACAGGCTGATATGCGTCTATTGTGCGCTTCGATTGGGCTAGAGAGGACATGAATACAGCCATCTCCCGTTGTGACAGGGCCGTGTATTCAGGGAAATGCTGCAATGTAATGAAATGTTCATCCATGCTGGTGGATAGAAATATCTTGAGCAGAGAGCTTGTGATGTCTCCATCCATCGATCACAGTGAGACATCTCTACTCCGTCAACTATATTTCTATCTGAGCATTTTTGCTGTGTTTTGATAGCTAAATAAGCTGCTAGTGCTGGAGTATCTGCCCTAAAATGTCTGCCATGAATCATCCAGGTGGCAGTGAAAATTTAATTGCTTCATCTGGCTCATGCTCGGCATTTTAAATCACCTGCTTAAGGTGCGACATGTATTAACATATGTTTTCAGCATTATTACACAATGTATTCGGTGTATTTGTGTATAGTGGATGCCCTCACTCTTACGGATGTTTGGATTGTGATAGGCTGAAAGTAGAAGTGTGGCTGATTTTTTTTTTTATTATTATTATTTTTCAAACCTTTGAAGTCTCTTTCAGAAACTGTGAACATGAAAAAAAAGCTGTGTGTGTTTGTGTGAGTGTGTTTTTGCTCAGCATACTGAGATGTAAAGGCTGTCAAATGGTGCAGACGAAGCCTAGCTTAGGTTAGCTCAGCGTAAAGAGGCTTTTTGAGGAGCCCGCAAAGCTGAAATGAGTTTCTTTGAGGGGGCGGATAGTGTGTGGGGAGGGGTGTCTTAGAAAGATATAGAGCATGTGCGTCTGCTTGTGTGTGTGTGCTGGAGAAACTGAGAAAAAGAGACTGTGCCGGGGAGAGAGGGAGCTAAAGGAATGAATGATAGGGGGAGAAGAGAGGGAAAGGAAGCGAGGGGGAGATAAAGTGAGTCGTCTTCCCCCCTGTGATGTAGAGCAACTGCCTGTATCTGCAAAGGGACAGCGGTGCTCCTGTCTGCCCTCCCAGCCTAGTCATTCTCCAAGGGACATCAGCCCTGATGGGGAACCATGGACCTTTCCCCTCCTCCATAAAACACAGCGATCATTCTCTCTGGAAACGATACCCACAGATCACTAATCACTTTGAGTGGGTGAAAATGCACGAATTGTGGAGGGAAGAAAGAAAAGAGGAAGCCAAATTGGATTTTCATAAGTATCGAGCAGTCAAAGGAAGTGGGGGAAATGGATTTTTTTTTTTTTCCTTTTTCTTTTTTTCTTTTCTGAAAAGTATTGAGCAGCAATAATCGGGATGGAAAATGTGCTTAAAGCCAAGTAGCAGATTTTGCCCTTTTCTCTTCTCTCTGTCTGGCCAAGAATAGACCGTGAAGGGTTCTGGGTGAATGAGTGATTGTGGGTTCTGAATAGGATTGAGCAATGGCTCTTGAATGTAATTGGCAGCAATGCTCGTTTATGATATTTATTTATTTATTGTAGCACGGAGCCGGGTTTGTTCAGTTAATAGTAGGTGCTTGCCTGCATGTCCAAGTGTTCTCAATATCAATCCAACAATCTGTGGACAGCATAGACAGGTGACCTTTAGACACGCGCGTACGTGAACAGGCAGACAAACAGACACACACTCACACGCAGTAACCTTTAGAGAGCGCCCACTGAGTAGGTGAGCGAGTGTGCGTTCGGTGTAAATATGCATGAGTAAGGCTGCCTGCACATATTCTTCACGGTCAGTGGACGAAGGGAGAACGAGGTGTGCGTCTGTATGTTTGTGTTTGTGTGTGTGTTTGTGCTCGTGCGCGTCTTATGTGAGTTGCATGAGTATGTGTTCAGGGGAGGTGGATTGTGAGTCATCACTTGTGACTCATAAAGCGTCGGCAATCAAAGCGGCTCATTTTAACACATTGTCTTATGACAAAAACACACAGATGGACGCACACTCCACTTATGCGCAGGCCACACAGACACACACATGTTCAGTGTCACAGTCTTTAGATTTCTCTTTAAATTGTCTCTTTTGTTTTTGTCTCTCCACCGGCGTTGTGCTCTCCCGGATATACACATGTGCACATTTTTCTCACAACACACAGACACACACACACACACACACCCACACACACACACACAGTGGACGAGCTCCGTGCTGACTCCACCATATGTGGGGTTGGGAGTGGTAGCAGACGCCAAGACAAGAGGAACCAGTCACTACCAGCAAAGTACAACATGTCTCCTACCTCTTACTCATCACCATCTAACAGTCTTTATAATAAATTACACAAGGACTAATTATTATTTAACAAAATACAGGCATTGAAACTAATTAAAAAAAAAAACAAAAACCTTTTTTTGTTGTTTTAATTTAGACTTGTAGAATATCTCACCTTAGCCGACAATTGTGATAATTGATAAATTGTATTAGTTACTCATTAAAAAAATATGCAGATTCCAGCCCTTTTAATTAAATAAGGGTGCAGCTAATAAGTATTTTCATTATCAAATTAGCTAGTTATTATTTTCTTAATCAATTATTAATTGTTTTGTCCACTAATTGTCAGGAAAATATTGAGAAATACCTGTCATCATTTCCTGAGGCCCAGGCTGATGACCTCAAATGTTTTGTTTTGTCTGTTCATTAGTCAGAACTCGGGAGATATTCAATTACTATCATTTACAATATGACAAGGAAAAGCATCAAATCCTCATTCCAGAGGCTAGAATTAGCAAATGATTGGCGTGTTTATCTTAAAAACAACTATGAAAATGAATCTTGATACTTGATTAATCAATCAAAATAATTAAGATTAATTGTATGTTAATGGACAATTGATCAACTCTAATGTTATTTTAAATAAAATATCTTTTGTTTTTGACCTGTTGATCGGTTTGATTTGATTTGAAGTCATCTACTTGGGCTCTGACAACTATTGTAACTTTTAAAGACCAAGGCCTTGTTCAGTCTGCAGGCAATGTCGATTTGCTTCTCAGATCAGATCTTTAGGACAGACTACCCACATTGTTATTTGCAAGTGACTCTGATTGGATTTGTGTATCAAGAAATCACGGACTTATCTGCATGGGTTGCTGTGTTATTGACATAGGCATTACTACGGTGGTGAGCCATTTTTCCACTGCACAGGCATGAGAGATGTAGGTCCATCATCTCCCCCTCCAAACAATTGCTCTGACAAGATTTGGTGCAGAACTCCACTGTCGTCGTCCTCCACAGCAGCAAAAACTACACTGTCTGACAGAGCTCTGTTGGTGGCAGCATGGATTCTGCTCACTTGGTCACTCTGGATTTGACTTGGAACATTTTTTGTCACGATTCAAGTAACGTAATCCTATTTGAGCACTCGAGTGTACAGACTGAAATGCGTTTGTAGAAATCTTAGGTCAAAACAAGACCAAATTGGTTAATCGATTAATTGAAAAATAAACAGACAGATGAATCAGCGGTGAAGTTTATCGTTACTTGCCACCTTAGTAAAAAGCCAGGGTGGAGGTTGCCTTACATTTGTGCCTGTAGGTGCAGGAGAGACCTGGGATGGTTGTAACACAGGTCAGTTGTAGCGCTTCCAATTTCTGTTTGATTTTCAGTATGCCTAGATCTTGAAAGAGAAAGACTGACCAGAGGTTGCTTCTCAACACTTTGGAGAGAGCATCAATTGATGTAAAAGAGCAGGGAAAGTCCGTCAGATCTCTGGCAAAACTGTACGGCATACGCCACGTCACTTTGTACAAATTCTTTAAAGAGAGGAAGCAGTTAGACAAGAAGGGATCAAGATAGTTCCTCGTGTAGGCTACCATAGTGGAAAGAAAGTCTTCACTGACATACGAGAAAGAATCGACAGAATATCTGATGAGGGCTGCTGATGCATGTTAGGGATTGTGTCCATGTGAGGTAAGCGGATAGGAACTGGTAAAGGATAAGTCGGAAAAATTGGCAATTTATATTGGTAGCAATGTAGAATATAATGGATGGGGAAATATTCAACATTTTTTAAGTGATTAAAATTACAGGAGAGAGAACTTGCTCGTCAGCTTGCAGTGAAATATGGGTGTAAACATCCAAAGACATGGGATGAATCTGGAGCAGACTGTTTTTTAGGCTACATGAAAAGAAACCCCAATCCTTCTATTAGGAGTGGGGAGGCCACAACCTTGGCACCGGCCATCAGTCTAAATAAAAACAAATTGGCAATTTTTTTTCAGAAAGGTCGTTGGCATGATAAGGGGGCACAACTTAACTGCGAACGACAACGAACTGGCGTAACTACTCTGCACACCCCAGACAGGGTGATTACAAAACGTGGCACTGAAGAGGTTGGGGCGATGACATGTGCACTCAATGCCATTGGTAACACAATCCTTCCAATGTTTTTGTTCCCACGCATACGTTATGCAGACCACTTTGTACGAGATCGGCCAATAGGAATGAGTCGAAGTGGAAAAAAATCAGGATGGATGCAGGAGGCGGATTTCGTCATCTTTCTGAAGCACTTTGCAAACTACGCTGACCTTGGTGACCTTCCATTGTTCTTGCAGAAGAAGAAGATGGCTGCAAATGACATGCCCCCACCACTCACAGAAGACAAAAGCTCCGACCCCTCGATAGAGTGTATATGCTCCACTAAAGAAGGTACTGAGCAGTGCAAGCCATTCCTGGATGAGGATGAATATGACATACTGGGACTTGTGAAGACAGCAATAATGTACAGGCTGGATTCCAGTGCAGTGGAATTTTGCCCGTACAATCCAGACATATTTGAGGGAAGTGAGTTTGTAACCTCAAAGGTCACAGATCGTCCTGATCCAGCCGTTCTCCAGGCCACTCCTCCATCTGCCCACCTGGCCAGTCCTCTAGGCCTCTTCTCCAGTTGCTCCGCCCAATCAAGCAGTGCTGAAGAGACCCTTACCCAAAGCTGGACCAAGGAAAATCCCTGCAACAGGAAGGAAGAGGAAACAAACAGCAATAGTCACAGATACACCTGTCAAGATGGCACAGGAAGAAGAGCATAGAGGAAGGTCTGAGATGGTGAAACGGAAAATAAGTTTGCCAAAAAAAGGTCTGAGCAAGACAAATCAACCTGCACAAACCAACAACAACCTAGGCTGTCCAAGAAAACATCAGGAAAGAAAAAACAGAAAATGCATAGCATCGAGCCACAGGACACAGATTCCTCTGATGCTGATGAGAATTTCCGTGTTGTGTGCATGGAACACTTCAATAACTTGAAGCCACAAGAAGCTTGGGTTGAGCGTATGACCCGTAGTTTGTGGGCCCACGGAGCCTGCACTCCAGGAGTGCCATACATCTGTCACCACTTTGCCTCTGACGGTGATTAAGACACAGAGACATTCACAGACACACACGATAACATTCAAATGTTGAAGCCGGTGCACATTCGCTAAATTTTCTCCATTTTATTTTGTTCAAATGGTAGCGTAAGACCTGCAGGCTAGTCTTTGGGCCCATGAGTGTCATATGTCTGTCACCACTGTGACTGACGGTGCAAGATAAACAAGCCCAGATTTTATCATTATGTTCCAATGTCTATCACTGCTGTGACAGTAGCTAACATAATTGGCTCAGACACGCACACACACACACACACACACACACACACACACACACACACACACATCAATTGTGTTAAAAAGTCATTTAAGTGGTGAATAAAAAGCTTATTATGAATAATTATGTGTTTGTCATAATCCTTATTTCATAATGATAAATTTCACCACAGAGTTTGTTACAACTAACCCACACTATGGGGTGAATTGTAACATTACACTCCTTGTGTTCGAGACTAAACCATGCATTTTCTGTTTGTGTTGCAGAGATAGCAGCTACACCATTTAATAGCAGAGACATGAAAGTGGTTTGTATCACATTTTGAATGCACCGGCTTAAAAGAATTTCAAGATACTGACAGAAATGTCAAAAATATTACTCCCCTATTCAGTCAACTGTCCCCGTAGTAAACACAGCATTATCACATAATTCAGTCAGTGTCTTTGCCGGAGAAAATTTCTACTGTATTGTATAATTTTAGCATCCCCCAAAAAAAAATTTCTTTCACTTTACAAAAATTCTTTACCTGCTCTTCATCTAAGGCTTGAAGTAAATACTGTAATATACTGTATATTTGTTAATAAAAGATATTTTTCAGCCACTGTGGTTTGTAATGCTGACATACTTCAGCAAGACGAGCAAAAGAGCAGCACCCAACCTGAGGTGAGAGAGAGCTGCTTGGTGTCAAGAGTCAAGTGTTTTGTGACTGGCTGCCTGCCTGAGTGACTGACAAGAATTTGGGTCTGGATGGCCACATTTTGGGCAGTAAAAAGGAGCCAAAACAAAACAAACATAATAAAATAAAACTTTAAAACTAAGTTGTGCCCCCTTTAAAGGAATTGCAACAAAGTTTTGGCTGCAAAATGTGCAATTTTCCAAGATATACGCTTTCCACTAATGGGACTAATTCTGCCTCTACTCTCTGATACTAACACCCATTACAGTACTGTACTACAACACTCATTAATGCTTAACACCCATGCAGTTCTTGTAATGAAAGTCGCAGCACCACATACAGAGCTCTACCCCCACGTTATCAGGGAGATACACAGTTACCGAATTCACCATGGGAAATGTGTAGCAATCCCACTGGTAAATGTATACATTTGCTGGTAATTGTATGCAATTACCATCCCGTTAGCAAGTGTAAACATTAACATTTTTGCGCATTCACTGCAACGCTAATAGGGAACACACAAAGCCGATGCACCCTGTAATTGCCTAAAAATAAAGACATCAAACGGACTTCCCGTTTACAGAGGATGAAGGGGAAAGATACGGCGGAGGCTGGCTGCAAGTGTGTGAGCGAGGGCGGGAGGAGGGGTGGGCGGGATAGGGTAAAGGAGTGTAGAAAAGCGATGGTGAGGAAAGATAGGAGCGCATTCAGAAAGTGGGAGAAGAGAGGTGGAAGGAGAAGGTCGGACACGTAGGGGGAGACAGGAAGGGAGATAAGACTGCAGCGTTTCTCAGCAGGGTGCGCTGCATCTCTCCTTGGGCTCCCCGACCCGACAGAGTCTCGCATCAGCCAGGATGCTATTCATCAGTGATGCAGACGCCTCATCAAACACTGGCACATGCACACACGCACACACACACACACACACACTCCCTAAACAGGCCAGTCGATGCTCAATTGTCTATTATCTGTTCTAGCAATTTCCATTGTGTTTGGGCGGGTGCTGAGGGTAGTGGCCCAATTGGCGATTCACTCCAGTACCCCATCTGGCATTTGAAGTTCATTTCTTTGCTGTCTGCCAAGACAAGAAACAGACACGTGAGCAAGCGTGCACACACTCACACTCGCAGGCGTGCACGTGCACGCACACAAACACTCATTGATTTGTGGAACTTGTCTGGCATAACTACAACAAATGAAATAGCCACAACTTTCATTAAAAACCCATTACATTACGTTTATGAAAAGAGGTCTTTATGCTCATGTTATTTTCTAACAACCTGCTGTAAAAGGGTTTCATTAAGTGTGCATGCGTATGTATGTGTGTGTTTGTGTGGCAGCGCTGGATGAGTGTGGATCTGCATGCATGTAAACCTTAGCGTCATCTTTTTTCAGTAAGAGCATATTTAACTTTACGGTTTTAGATCAGTTTTGCTCCCCTTCTTACACAAATGTACATTTTTTTCCAGTGTTTGCACTTTTCGCTGCTATGTGTTCTTCTATGTCCATACGTGCCACGGTGCATGTGGGTGTGTTAGCGTGCATGCCGGGTGTATGTGTGTCTAAGAGGGATGAAACTGACTCTGATCTTATCTAGCTTAAGACAAATACGCTGTTCCTGCCTGCAGACATTGTCATGGAAACAAGCCGGTTTCCCTGGGTACTAGAGAGAAGGCCAAATTCAAGCTACAGAGGGGGAGAGAGAGCGAGATAGAGATGAGCATAGATAAAAGAAACAAAAAGGGACAAGAAGTAAAAGAAGGAACATAATGGTAGGAAGCCTGGTTTTGATTGTTTTTTCTTAAAATGACATTCAGGAGGACTAAAAACATACAATATTATTTAGTTATATATCTGCTTGTGTCCCGAGAAATTCACTTGAAATAAAACGGCAGCATCTGCTCAAAAACGATTTAGTGTTTAAGACTCATTTTGTCCATTTTTTACCGAGTAAATTGAATAACTATGCTTTTTGCATAAAACCCATTAGACTCTGCAAACTGTGATGGGTGTTTTTCACCATTAAATGTCACTTTATAAACATTTAAACTACAAAACTACATGGCTGTTTTGATCATATTCGCTTAGTAAATTAGTTCTGCAAAGATTAGACGATTAGTTAAATGACAAATATCTCAGTAATGGATTATTTTTCATTTTTCAAATAAAAAAAGCACGAAATTTGATGGCTCCTACTTCTAGAAGGAGAGAATTTGTTGCTTTTCCTTGTCTTGAACACTTTTGGGTTTGTTAGACAAAGCAAGACATTTGATAACATCACCTTGGGTTTGTGATGATTAATAAGCTTGAGAAATAAAGAAAGGGAAGAAATTAACTTGAGATTAAGCGATTATTGAAGAATAACTTTTAGTTGTAGCCTCATACTCAAGATATTGTTTTATCCATTAAGTGAGATAGAATAAGTGAAAAATTCCCATCACAATTTTAGAGGCCAGTGTGACGTATTCAAAACTGAAAGGATATTCAATTTACAGTGACAAAGAAACTAATAATAGGAGCATTTATTTTTAATAAATGACAATTAATCATTTATCAAAATTTTTGATTCATTTTCTGTCGATCAACTAACCAATCGTTTCTCCACCGGTTTTACTTTTGGTCCAGCAACACCTTTGCCAGATCTGGGGTTTGATCTTTTAAAATCTGGTATATCTCACTTTGGCAACCACCACCTTCAGATTAAGAACGACAACAACAACAAAAAGCGGAACAAGAGCCAAGCGTCACAGTCGACCAATATGTCGCTTGAGCCCTGACAGTAATATCCTCCTCTACAGTACTTCTCCATCGGCTGTGATGTGATTGGTTTCAAAGCCAGATGCTGTATATCACTGAATAGAGATGGAAACGGCAGCCGTATCCTTTAGTGAACTTCACTGTGTGGATATTCACACTTAATATGGAGACTATGCATATGTTAGCATGCATTTACATACATTTCCAACACTGGTCATCTATCTGTGTTTTGTATGAGTATAAAAATTAATCCACCCGTCTGTTATTAAGGAAGTATGACTTCGTGCGGGATGTTTGAGTTTATGCTGTGTGTGCCCAAGTGTGTGTATGTGTGTGTGTGTGTGTGTGTGTGTGTGTGTGTGTGTGTGTGTGTGTTTGTGTGTGCGTGCGTGCGTGTGTGTGTGTGTGCGTGTATGTGTGTGTGCATTTGCGTGTGTGGACAGTCTGAGAGAAGCTGATAGCAGAACTGCATGGTGGGCTAAAAACGAGGTGCAGGGGAATTGCAGTGTGCTATCTCCAGAATGACAGGGCTGCCATGATTGAGGCTTGCTACACTAGGATTTAGATACACCAGCATTTTTCTCTCGTTCGTTCTCCCCAGCCATCCATCCCTCGCTCTCTGCCACTCCCTCTTCTTGTGTGTCTTCCTATCCCTCTACCTCGTTCTCTCCTCTCACTCTTCCATTTTGCGTCCCCCATCTCAATGAGCCTCCCCATCTCCCCCTTTTTTTAATTCCTATTTCTTTCAAATTGCCCCTCTGCATCTTCCCCTTTTTCTTTGCCCTACTTACTCTTCTGCCCCGCTCCCTCTATCAGGTGCTATATAGAGTAGGCTCTCCTGATGTGCTCCCAGCCTCTATCCGCCATTTTGATTCAGTACAGCTGTCCATGATAATGTACTGTTCACTCAATCACTCCTTCTCTCTCTCGCCCTCCTTCTCCATTTCTCTCCCTGACTCCCTCTCTCCCTGAAACACGCATGCACGGGCACATTCGTATTTTCTGGAGCCCCTGCTACACAGTGTTGCCATGGAAATGACAAATTAGTGTGTGAAATGTTGAGGAGGAGACCCATGAGAAGAGACAAAGCCATATGAGACACACACACGCACACACACACACTTGCCATATGCACACAAACTCACAGAGGAATCCAACTGATGTGTGTGATGGTTGGAAGGGCAGTGCAGTTGCAGCTGGTCCCAGCAGCTACCATGATATCAGTAATTCACTGTCTCTCCCTCCTGCCTCCCCAAAGAATGCTTTATTCATTAGTGTATTGGTTTAATGATAACCTTCAATGTCTAATGTCAATCATCCTCCATCATTACTTTTTTGCCTATTCCCACTACTCCTATAGCCTCCATAGTTTCTGTCGTACTTCTTTGCTATACTAGGTTCTTTCATAATTTCCTGGTTATATCTGACACACTTTCCTACCTCCCTCCTTTCTCTTTTTCCCCACTCTCCTCCTTTCCTCCCCTTTTTCTTTCCTTTCCTCTCGTTCGTGAGATCAAGATCTGCTTTTCAAGGGGGAGCTGAGAAAATGAAAAGCATTTTCAGTCAGATAAAGCTGCAACTAAAGATTATTATGCAACTAAAGATTATTATCATTACCATCAATTAAACTGTTGATAATTTCTTCAAGAGGTTGAAAATTATTTAGTGTATAAACCATCAGAAAATAGTGGGAAAAAATGCCAAGGTGCTAAGGTTAAATGTTCAGATTGCCTATTTTGTCAAACTAAAAACACAAGATATTCAGTTTAAAATGAATTAAAACACTGAAAAGCAATAACTCCTCATATTTAAGAGGCTTGGGGCAACAAATCTTTGGCATTTTTTTCTTGAGGAAATAACTTAAACAATCAATTACTAGGATTAATTTGAATTAATTTTCTGTCGAATGACCAATCAGTTAATCAGCTAACCGTTCCATAATAGAAACATTTGCAAAACCGATTAAAAAAATCGGATTACTATGCTGTAAAAATCTCCAAAGCAAAGGACTTATTTTAGAGGTTGTGTCAGAGATTTCCCTTTCTTGCGCTCCATCTCTCTTTCTTCATTTATTCAAGTAGTCTCGCTGACTTGAAGTACATAAAGATCATTTTCAAGAAAGAGAGCTACACAAAACCACATAAACCAGTGGAAAAGGTTAAAGATGCATGAATTCAGACAACCAACAATAAAGTCGCAACAAGAATTATAACAGATATAATAAGGCTTTAAAATCTACACAGGACATAACAAAAGAGGTTTCCTTGAGCGATTTCCCTTTCTTTCTTTTTCTTACTTTAACTAACTTTATTTAATCATAGGGTCATTAAGATCAAGGTCTCTTTGACGAGAGAGACCTCGGAGCAAGGAAAAACATTTGCATTCATCCCTTACATACAAGAACCACACTGGCCCACAAGAAGTAATTTGCCTGATAGAAAAACATACGAGAGTCATACAAATCACGTGATTATAATGCATTAAATTCTCCAAAGGAAATTAAACTGGCTTGATAGATTATCCGTTCCTTCCTTCTCCTTCCCTTTTCCCTTTCCTTTGATTTAGATCCCCCCCCGCCCCTTCATCGCATCCCTCCGTTCTCCTGCTCGCACGCTTTGATCGACAATGCTCTCCACAGGATGAAGTGTGACATGTGGTGTGTATGTCAGCGTCTGTCTAACTGTTTACTCTGAGCTAATACTGACTCACTCCATTTATCTGAGCTACAACAGATCCACTCTAACCTGCCCACTTGGGAGCATGCGTGTTGCCGTGTCTGTGTGTGTGTGTGTGTGTGTGTGTGTGTGTGTGTGTGTGTGTTTTAGGTGTGGCTATGCATTAAATACATGCTTGCACCACATGGGTTCATCACTGTGTGTTTTCTCCTGCCTGATTCTTTTTTTTTTTCTGGTGTGCATGCGTCCGTTGTGTGTGTGATGTAATAGGACGGGGAGCGAGCGTTTGCAGGCGAGAGCCTCCAGATCGATGCGGAGATGCTTTATGTGCTCCTGTCTTGTCTAATGACATGCCTGTAAATTAGCAATAGAATGGTGGAGCACCAAACTGAAACCTAATGGCACCTACGTAAATTACTTCTAGAATGGTGTTGGACGGCTGCGTGTGTTCTCATTGTGAACAACTTGCCCCCCCCCCACACACACACATACACACACACACACATATGCACAAACACACACACATACACACACATACACACGAACAAGCACACACACTCTTCCACCACATCAACATTCATCTACATATCTGCATATGTGCATCAGTTCAAATGCGGGATTGTGTTAGCATTCGTGGCAGTTCTTTCTGTATGTGTTTCAGTATGTGTTTATGTGTGTGTGTGTGTGTGTGTGTGTGTGTGTGTGTGTGTGTGTGTGTGTGTGTGTGTGTGTGTGTGTGTTTTGTGTGTGTGTCTCCCTCCTCCTCCTCGCTTTCGCTCCTCTCAGTAAAGACTAGCCTGAGGCCCTGAGTTGGTAATAGCTTTTCTGACAGCAATACACCAATATTTACAGAGACCAGCACCCACCCACACCCCCGCACATTTCATGCACACATAAAAACCATACACTTGTCCATGCACGCATACACATTCATATGCTTGAGCACAAAGTTGAAACTTTCTTTTTTTTAAATTTTTTTTTGAGGCAAGCGAGCACACACACTCTTAATTAACATGCTGGGAGGGAAGGAATCACACACTAGGGGGAACTCACGCATGCTGGCAAACAACGTGTTGTTTCTCACTCATATATTGGCATTCACACTCCGGGGTTTTTTTCATGCAACGGAAGCAAAGAAAGACAATTTGCCACAATTGCTCTTTGGATTGTGATATATTCTCACTTTTTCTCATTATTCTCTCTCAGTTATATTCACTCAAGTGCAGCCGATTCCATTTCAACACTCTTCTCTTTGCCTCTCGCTGCCTTAATAACCTATTACACTTCAGTCTGTTCATTACGTGGCAACCCCCCACCCACCACCCACCCCAGCAGTTCCTCACAAAGTGTCTGTCTTGTTCCAGTTTGACCTAGTGTGTGTTTTTTAAATTCCCCTCCATTCTCTTGAACTACAAGATGGTGGTTATGCCACAGTCTGCACAGGGCAGGGAAAAAGAGGCAAGTGAGAGATGTGTGGAGAGGAATGGTGGAGGTGTAGAGATTATGGGATTGGTGGTGAGGAGAACGCTAGAGCAGATGCAGAGGAAGGGTGAAGCTTCGGGGGGATGGGTGTGAAGGAGACAGATAATGTCACCCCTGCCGCGTATGGAAGCACAATGGTATGATCGTTTTTTGCACGCAGATGTATGTGTGCGTGCGTGTGTGTGTGTGTGTGTGTAGGTGTGCATATTTGTTCCTCTGCCAGCTTGCGTACAAGGCGGTGCACTTGTATGTGTGTAGGTGTGAGAGAGTAGATAACGGACTGCGAGTTTAAGGATGATGGATTGCAAAACCTTGGTATAGTGTCCTTGGAGGTCACGAAGGTTGTGCAAGGTAAGTTGCTATTGGCTGTCTGCCTGTTACTCTGAATTCTCATTGGCTAATTCTGCCTGCTTTGGCTGCCATGATGCTCACAGGCTGCTGTTCCCCATTTTCATTATCAGTTCTTGCCATGCCTCTCAAAACCTTTTCTAACCTCAACCGCTGCCACACGTACACACGCAGACACACGTTCTGGCTTTTGACGAACACCACGAAATGAGCCATGTTGTCAAACAAGACCACATCACTTCAGACTGCCAGCACAGCTGTTCTCTCAAAAGAGAGGATGGCAGGTTTCGTAACGAGTTTGGAATGCTACAGACTCACGACTGTCTCTCCCGCATCCACACTGTTTAATCTCCAACCCACATGAGTGATCAAAGCTTGTTTACACACCACTCCATGGTACGATTAGAGGTATGGAAGGAAGTGTTTCTTCCGAGCGCTGGCATCAGTGAGGCTTTGGTTGACAATAACATTTTCGGCATCTTCAATAATATGTTTTGTACTGCACATCCGAATATAACCAGGCCCAGCTGAGCTTTGTTTTACTCGGCTCGCTCTGATGAACACCCACCATTATATCATCTTTGATCATATTGCGAAGAGCAGTGTGGGAGGAAGCAACATGACTTGGGTATTGTATTAATCATGATAATGTTCACCAAGGGTGTAATGATTCCATACTTATTTGTTCTTCCTCCCTGTTTCCTCCTCGTCTTCCTCTTCCACCTCTCCCTTTTACCCTCGCAGCTCGTGAGGAGTATGTCGCCACCTTCAAGGGCTCTGAGTACTTCTGCTATGACCTGTCGCCCAACCCCATCCAGTCTAGCAGCGATGAAATCACGCTCTCCTTCAAGACGCTGCAGCGCAACGGCCTGATGCTGCACACCGGCAAGTCAGCCGACTATGTCAACCTGGCACTGAAGAACGGTGCCGTGTCACTTGTCATCAACCTCGGCTCCGGGGCCTTCGAGGCCTTGGTGGAGCCCGTCAACGGCAAGTTCAACGACAACGCCTGGCACGACGTCAAGGTCACCCGCAACCTGAGACAGGTAACCAGACAACAGGAGATGGACGAGTGGGTGACCGAGCAGGGAGGATATGAAATAAGTTACGATGTTGATAAACCCTGAAGAAGATTTGACAGGTCATAGGGAGGGACAAGAATGGATGTAAGTGTGTTTGGATTTCAGCTAGTGATGAAACGATTTAACAACAGAAAATTAATTGGCAAGAGTTGACCGTTTTAATAAACCCTTTAAGTCATTAATAAAACAAAAATGCCAAACATTCCCTTGTTTGAGCTTCTCAAATGTGAGGATATGCTTCTCTTGTCTTTATGTCTTTTTACATCATTGTAAACTCAATACTTTTAGGGTTTTTGACTGTTATTCGAACCAGACAAGAATGTTGAAGACTTCACCTCTAGCTCTGGGAAATTGTGTTTAGTTTTTTAGTTTGATTCTTTTTTTGTTGTTGTTGTTTGTTTGTTTGTTTGTTTGTTTTACTATTTTCTGACATTCTATAGATAAAATGATTGATTGATTATTTTCAGAAATAATTGCAAATTTTTTACAGTAATTGTTATTTGTAGCCCTCATTTTGGGTACCTGCTAAATAGCTTAAATGTGTATTTGAGTCATATCTGTGAACCACAGTGATTGCTGCAGATATTTCAGGGGCAGTGAGCAGCTGAAAAGACTATAGTCCACAGCAAGAAACTAATCAATTTAGAAGCTACGGTCAGTGGTCTGTTGTCCAACTACAGTGATGCTGTGGTAGGAAGAATATACCTGAGGTTTTGGTCTTAGTTTACAGTGGGTTAACCACCAGACCAGCACTGCTTTCAGCTCTAGGTGAGTGCTCTTTCAATTGTGTGTGTGTGTGTGTGTGTGTTTAAGTGGGCGAGTGTGTGAGCGAGTGAATGAGCGAGAGAGTGAACTAGAGAACACTGAAGGTCACTAGCACTCAGGTGCTTGTAACCCACCTGTGCCCTGCCTCTGCCGTTTGCCTGTCTGTACTACTAACTTGACTACTAACTTTACTAACCTGCTAGTGAAACTAACCACCATCCATGGAATGATTCATTCTACTAACCTAACCTGTGCCCTTCTCCTAGCGAAACCACTCCAACCAACCTACTAACCACACCAGAGGCCTTCTAGCTTTTCCTTTTTTTTGTTCCCGAAGTTGTTCTGTTCACAGTTTTTTGCTTTCCTTTCTCCCCCTCTTCTACAAAGCACTCAGGCATTGGACACGCTATGGTAAACAAACTCCATTGTTCGGTAGATATCATTCTAATTGTTTCTTAGTTTGGGTTTGCCCCGTGTCTATTTCCTTTTGAACCATAGACATTAAATCTAAACCAATAAAAGGATAAATGCGGTTGGTAATCGTTTACGCTTAAAAAGCCCCCACCCCGCCCCCTTCTTGCCAACCACTATTTTTCTTTAAATCCCCTTCTCCCCTTTCTCTACCGTTTTTTTCACTCCATCACTCTGTGACTGACATGAAGGCGTGTACTGATTGGCTCATCCCTCACCTGCACGCAAATGGCAAGCCCCCCCTCCCTCCCCTCCCTTCCCTCCCTGCATGGCGTGATTCAGAAACCTCTCCCCTCTCTGACTGATCCGTAAAATGGATACACAGGTCCCTCCCCTCTTTTTATTTCTTCTTTTGATTTTTTTTTGTCCTCCAATCTGCCACTGCATGTTCTTCATCGTGCCTCTGATTAATTCTGTCCTCTGTTGTCGTTTTTTTTTTATCTACTGTGTCCTGGTTGCATGCAGAGAGAGGAACAGACTGCATGTTTATATATTTATGTGAGTGTATGTGTGTGTGTGTGCGTATGTGCGTGTTTGTGTGAGTGAGTGAGTGAGTGTGTGTGTGTGTGAGTGTGCGTGTGTGTGTGAGTGCATTGAATGAGCCATAGCCCATCTAACGCCTGAACGTGTGTACATCAATTTGTGTGTGTTTGTCCGTGCGTCATTTCATTCAGACTCGTTGATGTAACGAACCCCGCCCCCCCAGACCACAAACTAACACCATCATCACAACTCACCCTAACAACACAATAACATAACATCATCACAACTACTAACAACATTGAAACCATTAACCCTAACCTCAGTAACGTAACATAGCTTGGCCTAACACCAGTAACACTACTGTGGCTGCCAGTGATGCAAGAACTAACAACTACTAACAAGTAAATAGTACTAACACCTGCTGTATGGCATGATGAAGCCTGTGGATACTTTACTAACAGCTGCCTTGCTGGGCAAGTTTGCCTGGCAATGATAAGCACTAACAGTGAGAGGGAACTTACTGTAGTGGGAAAGTAAAGAGCTCCCAACCTTTATGGGCAGGCGGACACGGACAGTAATGTGCTGTAGAATATCGAGGTGATAACATGCCACTAACTGTGATTTACATGTGACAGAGTTGGCTATGTGTGCTAGCTAATAGTCTATTATACAGCGGAATGGGCTGGTTGAATTACAAGAACGCCAGTGTCACTTCAGACGGAGCGTTAAGGAATGTTGTTGTTAGTTTTTAAGTTGTAAATCAAACCTCATCTTCTACCTTAAAGATAAAGACGCTCAGAGTCTGTAGCAGAGAAATCGAACTATCGCACGCAGAAGATGGGGCTAGACCTTCAATGCAAGGCTGCACAGATCATGTTGGTTTAGTCTGTTTTGTAAAGTCAGTGACAGAATAATAGACTTGATTTGGAGCTTTGGATATCAGTGAGTCTCTATTATTCACACATAGGGTGTAGTTGTTTTTCTGTACAACGGTTGTTGACAAGCAGAAGGAGGCCACGTAGTTTGATTCTGTTCGTGCAAATGGTAGATGGAGCCACTGTATATTATAGTATATAGTAGTATATTACTAACCGTAGGCTCTGTGAGCGAATGGCATTTAGTGGCATAGCAACACATTCCAAATGCCAGTAGTACTAGCAAAGTCAAGAGGCAGCTCTACTCAATTACACTACACAGTTAGCACTAATCCAATCACACCAAATCAGAGTCCCAACAGCACAACTGGCCATCTCCCAAAACCAATCAGGCCTTTTCCCCAACAGAATGCATACACATTGGTTACCAGAGTAACGGGGGCTAATTTGGCTGGTCAGCGCCTAGCTAGCGCTTAGCGCTGCCTTTGGTGTGAGGATATAGCGTGTCCTTTCCCTGTGCTTTGTTGTGTAGGTGACCATCTCCGTGGACGGCATCCTGACCACCACGGGCTACACCCAGGAGGACTACACCATGCTGGGCTCTGACGACTTCTTCTACGTGGGAGGGAGCCCCAGCACCGCTGACCTGCCCGGTTCTCCAGTCAGCAATAACTTCATGGGCTGTCTCAAAGAGGTGGGAGGTGCACGTAGGGTATTCATGCGCACATACAGACGGGTGACGGATTAAAGGAAAAAAACGGAATAAATGAGTGAGGAAACATAATGAATGCAGATGCTCCCACACAGGTGCACTGAGTGGTATAATTAAGCAATTAACATCCAATTATGCTCTGTGGCAGGTATAAAAATGCTGAGCAGGCCCAGTTGATTCTGATTTTGTTTCAAGATGTCAAGAGGGAAAGATCTAAGTGACTTTGAAAGAGGGTTCATTGACGGGACACGGGCGGCAGGAGCTTCAGTCAAAAAGACTGTTCGACTGGCTGGTGTTTCAAAAGGTGACTAAAGTGAGAATTAGATCTATGAGATCAGAAAATTGGATGGGACGCCGTAATCGTCAGCGCACATTTGATGACCGTGACGTTCGCGCATAAGTGCAACATGTAAGAAAAAAATGGGGGAGCAGCTCTTCCTCAGGTGACTGAGAATGTCAGCGCAGGATGTGATTAGACTGTACAAGTAACATCAGTCCGTCCACAGTCACATAGCGTGGAATATTGTAGTAGGGTTGCAGTGCATAAAGCCCTGATTACAGAGATGAATGCACATTTTAGAGTTCAGTGGTGCAAAAACCAAAGGCACTGGTCTAAAGAGATGTGGAAAAAAGTGATATGGTCAGATGAGTCATCCTTCACCATGTTCTCGACAAGTGGGCAAGTGGCTCAGTTATGCAGTGTGTGTGTGTGTGTGTGTGTGTGTGGGTGGGGTGGGGGTGGGGGGTATTTCGCTGGCATGGTTTAAGTCCACTTGTCCCCTTTGAGGGCAGGGTCGCTGCAAATCAATGCAAAGTTGTTCTGAGTGATCATCTTTATCCCATGAGGAAACATTTACATCCTGACGATGACGATGGGGCGAACAAAGGAGTCACTGGACGGTTCATTGTGTATGAAAAGGACCAAATGACCAATTTGTCAGACAGTGCTCTCCACCGCCATTGTCAGAGCACCCGTTTCATATGTTCTCTGATGGCTCCTTGTGGCCCAAAACCTTACCAAGACACTGTCTGTTGGTTTTTGCATTAATTTGTCACCCATCTGTATGAATATATGTCTGCACATAGAACACATATTTGATGTAGTCATGTAACTACATCTGTAACCAATTTTTTTATTCTTTAACTAAAGTCTGCTCAGAATTATTAATTTAGTCAAAATAAACCACTGATATAATCTCCACACGATCATTCCTTCAAAACATGATCCTACTGAGTCAATGAATGATAATATTTAATTATTGTCAAGCCAAGGTCATACACTCATGCTGCACATATTTCTGTATCATCTCAAGTTTTGAGAAAAGCCAATCTTCCTCTTTTCTCACTTTTTCTTTATTCTTTATTACTCTTCCTCCCTAGTTTTCACCCTTTCTGTCGCACTTCATGCAAATATTTTGCACATATTATGTTATAAAGCGCACACATACGCAGAAATACTTCCATTTGGCAGACTCACACAAACAGTCCCACACACACACACACACATGCACACACACGCACACACACACACAAACACACACACACCCTCCACCGCATCAGAGAGAATCAGTGATGAGTGTCGTTGAGGGAGTAGATGCAGCACTAAGCACTAACATGCTAATTAGCTACGCCACAGAGATGCTCCATCCATCCGCTGTGCTTGAAATGGGCCACGACACTGCAACAACAAAAACTCACATGACACACTGATGAAAACACACTGAACACAATCTTTGGGTGTATACACAGTAGGAACGCACAAATACATCCATGGAAACACACACCCAAAAAAAAAATAAAATAGTCAAAAACAAATGAACATATATATGCACATGCAGCACTTGACACACACACACAAAAAAAACAAAAAACAGATACATCCTCACACCCGTTATATACACACCCTGTCTAGGTCTCCTCTCATTCACTCAGACTCACACATAGGCATAAACAAACAACCAAACAAGCCGACAGATGATGTGCCAAACAGAGAGCTATCTGTATCATGTGTGAATGCGCTCTGTGTTTCTTCATTAAGACCGATGGCGTTTAAACGAGGCTGCCGCTGTCAAAGTGAACCCTCCGCTGGCACATTTACATATTTAATACGATGATATGATAATCCGTGTGAGCAAATTAAGATGTATGCAGTGAATCACGTGCATGAACGATCACAGCTGTAACGATTTTGTGCATTTTATGCGGCTCAGGCAAACTCCTCCACACACACACACACGTCCACAAGCCTGCACCATTTTGCACACTTGCGGCTCTTGTTATATTCAAGAATAACCCTCATTGCCCTACACGCAGACACCGAGGCACATGTCATACAGAAAATTAAAAACAGAGGTGAACAGCCAATGCAGAGGAGAAATTTTGCGATGTTGCCGAGCTGCTCACAGGTCACAGAAAGAGGTCTGGATTAATAAAGCAGAGCCTGTGTGTGCTCGTCTCTCTCGGCATCAAAATGCTCAGCACACTCACACAGCTCAGTGAGAGAGCCTACTGTGTCAGGGAAAGGAAAGAGAAACAGAAAAGGGAAGGAGAGAGAAAAGAGTAAAAGCAATCGGGCAAGTGGCAGGGACAAATGGGAGTTATCAAAGGATGAGACTGGAGTGGCTTGCTGGTCTTAAGGTTGTCACTTTCATATAAAAATACAAGAACACTTTAATAAAAAAAAAAATTATGATTAATGGATGTTCAGTCATATTTAAAAGATCTTTTCCCCTCTTCATCTCTTAAACATGCTCTTATTTTGTGGCTTCTGAAAAGGTTAAGCAGTCAAATTCTTTTTGCTTGATTTTTGCTTTTTGTAGTAGAACACACAGTTAAATAAAGAATAATGAAAATGATACAATTCAGTGCCACACCACAGGAATTTGAAAGGAATCCAAAGAGAGGGTACATGAGTGAAGAAAAGGGCTTATTTTTGTTTAATCTGAAAGTGAATTCATGTTTTATTCTTTCCCCCCTCAATCCCCTCCCCTGAAGGTGGTGTACAAGAATAATGATGTACGGTTGGAACTGTCTAGACTGGCTAAACAGGGAGACCCAAAGATGAAGGTAACGTGCTTTCAACAGCAAGTACAACTCGAGCCAGACGATGCATTATCCTCTTGTATACATAACACAGACATCTTTGTGTATCACAACCTCCTGTCAGGCCCTCTGAGACTCATAGTGTACTATATGGATTTTAAATAAGTGGGATTATATTTTTGAGAGGCAGCCACAGGCTTTTGTCTCTAGTCAGTTCACAGCTAAAGGCAACTGGCTTTATTTCAGTCTTTTGGGACTAAAACAAAGACAATAACCATAACAAAGGAACCACTTTAGTCTTGATCTTCACTGGACATAAGTGTAATAAACCCAGTTTTTCCAACGCTGGAATCCTTAATCATTCATTCTTCCTCCATCTGCTCCAGGTAAGTGGGGTGGTGTCCTTTAAGTGTGAGAGTGTGGCCACGCTGGACCCCGTGACCTTTGACACCCCAGAGTCTTACGTGGCACTCAGCAAGTGGACAGCGAAGAAGGCAGGATCCATCTCGTTCGACTTCAGGACCACAGAGCCCAACGGGCTGATGCTTTTCAGCCATGGCAAACCCCGACAGCAGCAACGCAAGGACCCGCGCACACCTCCCACAGTCAAGGTGAAGTCTTCAAGTTCTTTTTCAACAACACACAGGAAAACTAGAAAGTAGAAGAAGCATGACTAAGAGGCTACAGCCAGGCCAGCAGCTCTGTGTGACTATACTTAGACAAGGCAGAGGTTTGAGCTAAATCCTGTCCTGACCTCAGCACGCTAACAATGTCAGCAGTGTTCAGATGACAATGCTAGCATTCTGATATTTAGGAGGCGTAATGTTTACCGTGTCCACCCTCTTAGTTTAGAAGAGGGATTACAATTCATCCTGAACAAGACGTGGACATGGATATGGGCATGGATACTAACTTGAGCTGCAATCCATCCAATAGATGTTGAGACCAAAACCAAACATATCAGCGTCACGGTGACACTAGAGGAGAAGTCAGGAGATGGCAAATTTTTGTTCATGGGAGTTCATTCAACGGTCATTGAGATATTTTAGTCCGGACCAAACGGGAGGCAGCGTAGTCCCTGGAGGAAAAGATTTCATTCCGTGCACTTAAAAGCCAAGTTGGGTGACAGAAATTTTATGCCTTCGATCCTCTTTACCATCCTTAGCATCATTGGATTCCTGGCTGTCACTGAAAATTGGGGTTCAGTCCCCAGAATCACGATCCTAACAGATTGAGAAATCCCTGTTTCAAGATGGCCGCCGGGGAGAATTGGAAAACATGCCTTCTGTTCTATGTAGGTTAGGAAAATGTATAGCTTAACTAATGCCCACTAAAACTGAATCACACTGCATGAAGAACCTGATTATAAATGGTAAGACTAGAGCCCAATCAGTGGCTATAATTTACATTTTTATTTCCAGCCATCAGTGTCCTGGCTATATATAGTATACTGAGTGTGCTGTGTGTGTGTTTGGATCCCAGGTGGATTTCTTTGCCATTGAGATGCTGGATGGACACCTGTACTTGCTGCTGGACATGGGCTCGGGAACCACCAAAACCAAGGCCATCGACAGGAAGGTCAATGATGGGGAATGGTACCATGTGGACTTTCAGCGGGACGGACGCTCAGGTACACTCACAGCTCTCCACTGTGACGGTGACCCTGGCCACAGAGGCTGAGAGGAAGGGTAATAATGAGTAGGCAAGATCGTACTTGAACATTTTATAGTAAGCACAAGCCTAACAAGGCCATTCGGCTGCCATCTGTCTGCTTTCTGTATTTAATCGACCTGGGGTTATTTAACTTGATTTTAAGGGTCCCAAATACACCATTTTTTAACAGAATCAATATACAGTGGCAATGTTACATTCATTGTAATATGTTGATATAATTACTAAGACAATAAGACTAAACGAAACTAACACTAAACTACAATAAAAACAATTGTGGCTTGTTTCACATATGACTGGTAGTGCTCTTAATGTTTTTCAAAGTTATGACCACATTTGCCATAAACCCATCTTTCCTGCCACAAATACTGTTGATGGATGCATAAAAATACACTTAGACAATGCCTTTTGTGGGCATTCGTGAATGTTAGATCCTGTTCTCATCTGTTTTTCGTCCCATTACTTTTGAGGACAGAATATTTACAGTTCGGAGTTTTTAATGTTCTTCATTGCTACCAATATAGTTATATATTGCTTGTCAGTGCCAATTATGGCCTGGAAACCCACATTAGAGGCTGCCTGTCTCCTCACTGAGGATCTTGTTTGTTTACAGTAAATGTACCAATGTCTAAAAATAAATGTATTAATGATTTATTGATGATAAAATGTTTGACACAGCGCTTTTGAACCAGCAGAAATTTCAAGGTGCTAAGTGATGACTAAGGCCTGTGTAGTTTGGGATTTCCATTGCTTCTGATTATACCGGTGATGAGTGGCGGCGATGAGGAGGAGGAGTAAAGAGAGCGGGGGAAGGACGTTGATGACAAAGATGATGACGACGATGATGATGATGTTCATAATGGGGGTGATGGTGATGACAGTGATGATTGTGATGAGGATGTTCATGCTGAAGGTCATAATGATTACTGAAGTTGTTTTGATTGTCTCTGGTTATTCTATTCAGGAACCATCTCGGTGAACAGCGTAAGAACAGCATACACAGCTCCAGGGGACAGTGAGATCCTGGACCTGGATGACACCTTGTACCTGGGAGGACTACCTGAGGACCGTGCTGGGCTGATCTTCCCTACAGAGGTTTGTGTGATGATTTTTTTTTTTTTTTTCACCGTATGACATGCCATGGTCAATATCAGCGCCGCAACAATAAGCCTTGACAGAAAATTAATTGTCAGCTGTTTCATTTGTTTAATCGCTTAAATCATTTTCCAAACATTTGATGATTCCAGCTTCTCAAATGGCAGGATTTTCTGCTTTTCATTGTCTTACATTTATGTAAACAAAATCACATTGTATTAAATTAAGTTTCTTTGGATTTTGTGTGGTTAGTTCAATAAAATAACACATCTTCCGCTCGGGAATATTGTGAGAAGTTTTCAGTAGGGACACTCACTCATTTGGGCATTTTGCCATTAATGGACAATAGACACTCTGGAGAGGGAGAGCCTGGAAACAAGGGGGAGAGAGAGGGGTAGGACATGCCACAAAGGTCCCACAGCCAGGAATTTAACTGTGGACGTTATGTGGCATGTGCCTTAACTATCAGGCTCTGCCAGGAACTCTTCCTGGATACAGCACATTTTATTAATGCATTAACAGCTGAAATTCACATACCACTAACTGCTAATACAGGAGCAGACAGCAGTGTAACAGTGAGGATGCCAATCTCATTGTTACTATAAGCAGACTGAATAAGTGCCAAATGTTTACATGGACCACATGGTCCATGATTGCATGGACATAATGGGGACATTATGGGGACGTGATGGGGACATGATCAGAGGGTGAATGTAACAGGCGACTATAAAATTACTTCCATGCCTGGCTGAACCATTATGAGGCTCTATTTTTTTTTCACTGTTTTTATAGACCAAACGATTAATCGAAGGAAATAATGGGTAGATTACTCGATGGTAATGAGAAGATAAGATGTTTTCAAATCATTATTATATTGAATTTAATTAGATTGAATTCAATTAGATATTTTTCCCACCATGATCTGCTCTGTTGCCATTCAGATGTTTATTGTTTCTTGTATGATGGGATTTTACAAGCCAATTAGAAATTAGTCGATGTTATTATTTTATAAAACAACCGTAAAGAGCGCTGTTCCAGATTAGAGCCGCAACAGTTAATATATTGTGATTATCGATCATCAAGAATGGTTATTGATTAATTAATTGGATCATTTTCAAGCTGCACTGCCAAACATTTGATAGTTCCATGTTCTTAAATGTAGAAGCTTTCTGCCCAGCATCATCTTACTTAAATGCAAAGTGAATATCCCCTAGGTTATAACTGTTTGTTGAACAAAACAATATATTGGATGGTGTTACCTTGCGCTCTACCGTATCGATCATGTTATTTTTCATATTTTTCTGATGTTTAATATAATGAAAAATTAATCATAAATAAAAATAATTTTTAGCTGCATTCCTATTCAAGAGAGTTATATCATGTGAAATTTATAATATGTTTAAAAGATATCTATAAATAGACAAGAAATATGAGAGTTTAAATGTGAATATAGAATTAAAAAATATACATCATACAGCAACATTTTCACTGTTTGAGGAAGACCATGATATGTGAACTAAGCTTGAAAAGTCAATAAACGATTCTCGAGTCATTCTAGACTACAGTCTGGACGTAAATTCAGATGAAGCAACCCATTTTGGGAATTTTAAATCTTTTTAAAAAAGGGAATGAAATTTTCAAGTAATATAGTAAGGGGTTTTTTTTTCCAAAAAAATTAATTTAAGCTTAATTGAAATACCTAAGCCAAAAATAGCTTGCAGATATGGTGATTCATTTTAATATAGTTACGACTAAACTGCAAAATGCTGACAAATACTTCATCTAGTAATTACTGTGCATTCAGTAAAAAAACACTCTGGTGATTCCTTCCTCAGGTGTGGACGGCGCTGTTGAACTACGGTTACGTGGGCTGCATCAGAGACCTGTTTGTGGACGGGCAGAGCAAAGACATCCGGCGGCTGGCCGAGGCCCAGAGGGCAGTGGGGGTGAAGCCCTCGTGCTCTAGGGAGCCACCCAAACAGTGCCTGTCCAACCCATGCCAGCATAACGGCATCTGCAGGGAGGGCTGGAATCGCTACGTCTGCGACTGCTCTGGGACGGGCTACCTGGGACGCTCCTGTGAGAGAGGTGAGAATGCCAGGGGTGGGAGCTTGGGGGGGTCCGGAAAAACACTGGATGCCTTAACGGATTGTGTAAGAGCTGGCATAAGTGCTGAAGCCAAATTTTTTTTTACAATACAGACGTCTGAGCTGGCTAATTACTGTCACTAAATATCAACATTCTGTGTAAGAAAAAATATCGCAAAAAACAGACATAATGATGTCTTTATCATTTGCGTTTTGGCTTGAGAACATTGAGTAACGCCAGAGGGATGAGTGGCAGAAAACAGATGGTAAACAGTGGAAAGTCTCAAGTTTTAGAGTCAGAAATAACTCCATCAACCACTGAAAATATATTATGACCATCAGTTATATTGGGTAATAAATTTTTTATTCATTATCGCTTTAAGTTCTACTCTTTTTTTTTTTTGCCGTAAAAAGACCATCCTAACAGATTACAGTTTGATAGTATTTACTCTGATGTGCGCTAAAAAGGTAGCCTCATAAAGATTTATGGTACATAGAAAATGTGACTAAACTAAAAGTAAAATATAAAAGATTTCAAATTGAGTTTACGTGGCTTTTACCCTCCACTGCACCCCTGGTGAAGTGGGGGTAGGAAGGTGAAAAAGAAAAGAGAAGGGCAGGTAGACAACAGGTAGAGATAGCTGGAAATAGAAAATAAGGACAAAGCAGAGAATGAACCTGGTTGCTTGACTACAAAAAATAATAATAGTGCAGGTTTCCTATGTTTAGCAGTACTTTTTTTCATTTTTTATTTTTTTAGTCCAGATTTCCACACTTTCTGTGTCAAAGTATGGGTAGTAAGATGAGGGCAGGAAGAGGAGGGGGGCAACAGAGGTGAAAGAGAAGAGGAGGGGGGCAACAGAGCTGCAGACAGGACTATTGGACTGCTCTGGATGCGGAGACTGGGAATCGATGGGAGAGGAAGTGTGCAGAAAGCGGGGAGCAGGAGCTGTGACAGAGGAGGGTGGAACCACCGGGCTGGAACCGCCACATGACAGCAGGTGCGGAGATGAGAAGGAATGGGAGACGGGACTAGAAAATCTGAGAGGGAAAGAGAGAGAGAGAAAGAGAGAGAGAGCTATGAGAAAATGGTATGAATTCAGGCCGAGGAAGAAATGGAAAGCAGGGGAGATTGGCAGAGAGACAGATACGGGCCTGTTGAAAGAAGCGAGATGGAGTCAGACAAGGAGAAGAGAAGAAATGTTGCTTGTGCCACAACTGCTGACGCGTCTCAAGTGATGATTGTACTATCATCTAAGAGGAGATATACACAAACACATTCACACAGACACTTTCTGAGGGGTATTGATATGAAGATGTTTTATTTTGGAGGACAAACATCTGCAGTGCATGTTTATCATAGCAATGCAGTCTCTCTCTCTCTCTCTTTCTTTCTCTTAGCTGTGTCTTCCCTCGCTTCTATATCTTTCTCCATGCCTCTATGTGTGCATTGAGGGGTCACTAACTGGTGGTTCAGTGGATTAAAGGAAGCACAGATGGAGAAGCAGATGGAGAGAGTGATTGGCTATGTTTACGCCTTCTACCTGCGGTTTCTCCCTCCCTTTTTTTTCCTTCCTCGCATCTCTCACTCTCTCCTTTGTTCCCCCTCGCCACGCTCGGGCTCTGAGATGAATTTTTATTTTGTAAAGAGCAGTTACACTCATATTTCTGACAACACGTTTGCACAGGTCTAAAGACAATTTTTTTTTTCTCTCTTGCCTACAAGCCTTCTCTATTGAAGTCCTTTTCTGTGAGGAAAGGAAAAAAGGATGAAATGTTCATCATCAAGGTTAAGTCTACGTGTTCAAAAGAGCAGATTAATCATTTCCTACGTTTATCTTTCAGATATAAGCTTGAAAAAGCTTACACTTACGCTAATATATATATATATGGTAATATCTGTAAATATTACTAAATTTACAGTTGACCTTAACACATCTCTCCTTTAAAGAAGGTTAATACTGTTCCTACTGTGATAAAAAAAAAATGACAAATGACAAAAATAAAAAAATATTTATGCTAAGTCAAAATATGACATAGTGTCCCAACCTTTTTTGATATTTTAATTCAAAATTATGAGATACTAGCTCAAAACTATGAGAAAGTCAAAAACACAGATTTAGCGAGTCAAAATTATAGGATAGGAAGTCCAAAGTATTAGTTTCCAATCAACATTATGAACTTACTCAGTTAAATTTGACATAGTTAGTCACAACTCCTACATGACATATCAGGATTTTGGCATAATATGTAGTAATGATGAAGCATGAAACAGCGACGCATCACAGCATCGACGTCAGTTGTTTTCTACGTGAAACCCACTTACTGGCAGCAACTCAATGACAGGTGTCGACACATCAAAACTCGCCACAGTCCAATTCCCATCATCGGTGTCCATCAACTGTCTAGAAATGCAGCTGGGATTGGTAACTTTTATCTATTCATTTTCTTTCTTACCCCTCTGCCATAGCCCTGCATTGTTTTCAAAACTAATGAAAACACATCAGTGAGCCACACTGTTGGACTGGGTAACAGGTTCCTTCATTACAGTGAACATGGTCACTGCAGCTTCTTTTGAGTCAGTCCCACATTTTCCACATACACTGTCATGCTGCCATTTTCTTTTTTTGAAAGAAACGTTTATTGATATTTTCGCTACAGAAGGAACCAGTGGGCTTGGATATGAGCACCACAGCCAGGGTATAGAACCTTAGAAAGTGCACTAGCACAATTTAGGTTTCCCTCTTTCGTCTGATCAATAATATAGAATATCACTAGGCTTATCCTTTAACTGCTATTCCTGTGTGTATGGCACATCTTTCATGTGCTAAAGGCTTAGTTGCACGTTCCCTTCAGTCAATTGGCTGAAACAGGCTTCCATACTTTCCTTCTCTCTAAGACTCCCTCCTCTCTTTGCGTGGTAGTGAGTCAGATGCTGAGGGGCAAGAAAATTTTGTCAACTGTCTACCTTATAAGAAATGTGTGCACATATGTGTGTGTGCACTCAAGTGTGCTTGGACGGGTGTATGTGTGGCTGTTGGTTATGTTATCTGTGATATAACAGGCCAACCACCTTCTTTTTTCCTCAAGTTAATGAGGGTTCATTTGCATTTTCGCCAAGAGCTTCTCTCCCTTTCACTCTGTTTTGCTCTGTCCCTATTTTCTCTCCCCCTGCTCTCACTTTACTAAACCCTCCTCTGTTCACACTTAAATTCACTCACTTATTCTGACATGCACACACACACAAATACACACACTATCTCACTCTTTCCCTCCTTCTCAGCTAATCAGTATTCATGAGGCCTCCCTCTCTTCCTGTTCTCTTGTTTTTGCCTTGGCTCCAAACGTCTCCCACGGAAACAGGGGAGAGCGAAAGGGGTAGAAAGCAAAGGAGGAGTGGAGCGGAGAGATATAGGAAAAGCGACGAAGGAAGAGAGGGGGAGATAAGACACCGAGACATGGAGAGTGTGTTTAGCTGTGTATGTAATTGGCCAATAAAAAACAGGGTCCTCGGAGGTAAACAGTTTAGTGGTCGGGGATTGGCCCCAGCAGGTAGCAGGGAAAGAAGATCATGAATATGTAAATGAGTATGCAAAAGACATTAAAGCGGGATCACCTGAGCTTGTTACATTATGACTCCAGGGTCCTGGATGTCAGCGACGGTGGCTAACACACTCGACGCTACGCATTCTGATTTAACCGGATAATAGGGCCAGCCAACCAGCTGCAGCTATTTTTACATCCCCTTCTGTGAGGCGGGGGGGTGGGGGGGTGGTGATGAATTAAGGGTGGAAAGGGACGGGGTAATTTTGTTTGGGACAGGTTTTGAGATTCAATATGACATAGCGAGGGAACAAGGGAGTATAGCCACGCCACAACATACTTTATCATGTATGAATCTGATTCACTCAACGTCAAAATGCCTTTGTCTCCGCCCACCTCGTGTTTTCTCCTTGTCAATCATCTTCTCTGTCTTCTTTTTTTTTTCTGTTTCAACCCACCTTGCTCTCTTCTGCCATCATCTCTGTCTTCCTCCGCCTGTCTCTCGCTTCTTCCCCTCCTCTGTCATCCATTCCCTGTCTGTCTCCCTCTCTGTGTGCGTCCTGTACAGATGCCACTATCCTGTCATACGACGGCAGCAAGTTTATGAAGGTGCAGTTGCCCGTGGCGATGCACACCGAGGCGGAGGACGTCTCCCTCCGCTTTCGCTCCCAGCGGGCGTATGGTGTCCTCATGGCAACTACATCCCGCAACTCCGCAGACACCCTACGTCTGGAGCTGGATGGGGGCCGTGTCCGACTCACTGTCAACCTAGGTACACACATGCACTCAAACATGCAGACTCTCAAACATTGTTTAAATTACCTGTCAAGGGGAATGCAGCTGTTTCTGGCCTCTTGGCAATATCTGTCTTTAAACGTCGATTAATAACATGTTGTCCCTGGAAAATAAGCTCTTACAGATAATTCTGCTGCACCGTTATACTCACTATATTCAAGACATGCGTTTCACATGCCTCGGCTGATCATTTTTAACATTTGTATTGACTATATCATATATATATATATATATATATATATATATATATATATATATATGTATATATATATGCACACACAGAACTTATTTTTGAATGAACACAGACAAACATACACAACTGTAGGTTAGTGGTATTGTATTGTGTTGAACAGAGGGTCAAGCCTAAAGCTGCATTCTCTGCTCACTCCCAGTGGACCTGTGCATCCCCAACACCTTCAACAATCATACACAAAGACCCACAAACTGTACAAACACACACAAATAGCATACTGCAGGAAATGCAAATCCCTCTATTCTTTTGTACATTTCCCCTCCTCGGTTGACCTGCTAAACACATTTTCCCTTCCACTCTTTCACAGTCCCACACTTTCACATAAATTTTAAGTACATTCACATCTTGATACACACATAGACTTAAAGAGGGGTGCATGTGTTGGTCTCTGGTTGTCTGCAGCCACGTCTTTTCTGTGGTTGACGCCACACGACACACCAAGACATCCTGGGTAAAAATAATAATTGTAGTAATAATAACAATAATAATAATGATAATAATTAAGGGGCTAAATCTTCAGTTTGCGGAGATTTGGGCTCTGGATGGGTGACAAAAATTATGGGACGTGTCCAATGTCATCAGACAAAACTGACACACATGACCCATCGCAGTCTCCTGGTGCTTTTGATTGGTGACTGAAACTGTCGCTCAGGCCAGAGCAGCCAATGAGCACGCTGCTCATGCTGGGACACGCCGCCTACCTTAATGGGTCAAAGTAAAGATCCACCAGTCTTGTTCAGATTTGGCTCTTTATTGGCTAAAAAAAATCAAAGTCACAGAAATTAACCCTGCAAGAAAATATGCTGTCCCTCTTTAGATCCTGTGACAAAGGAGAGCATGTGTTTTCTCAGCGGTGTGTGCGTGTGCATGTTTGCATATATGAGTGCAGGGTGTGTCGCTGTGTGCGTCCCCAGGGCGTGGAGAGTATCTGTATGTGTGCAGCATTAACCCTCTGCTCTGCTCTCCCTCCAGACTGTATCAGGATAAACTGTACAGCCAGTAAGTGATCCTCCATCTCGCCTAACCCCTCCCCCTTCCTCCTCCTGAGTGTGTGTGTGTGTGTGTGTGTGTGTGATTGTGTTTGTGTGCGCAGTAGTCTGTGTGTGTCTTTTTGTTAATGTGTCCGTCTGACTGTTTTCACTCTCTCCATCTTGTCAGTCCATCTGATCACCATCCCTCACTCAACAAATCTTTGTACCATGTGTTTGTGTGCGTGCGTGTGTGTGTGTGTGTCTGTGTTTGTGTCTGTTTGTCTGTGTGTATTCGACAAGGGAGGCGTACATATGCGTGTTAGCGTCTGCATGTTCAGCTACTCCACGGGAGTGGTGTGATTTTTGCTGAGGGCCAGGGTTTTCCATGTCGGCCATTTTAGCAAAGAAGGGTAGACGGAAGAGAGGATGGCGGGGGTTGAAGGGAGGAAAAAAGAAAGGGAAGCAGAAGTGGGAGGATAAAATAAATCTGAATATGAGGTGTCCAAGTAGATTAGGTGAGTTGAGAGGCGTCCTAAAGAGGCAGAGTGTTAGCTGGTGGACAAATGCAACTCAGACCTGCAGGCTAATGATTTCCCCCTCATGCCGGAGACGAAAGACGTGTTAGCCCTCTGACTTCCTCTGTCGCACCTTCTTTCCATCGTCTGTCCGGTTGCTTTCTTTGTTTGCTCCTTGTTTCTCTCTAAACTGTACATAGGGGATTTTTGGGTAGTGTTTCATTCTGTATGTGAGCTTGTCTGTATGAGGGAGTGAGGGGATGCGCATTCTGTATTCCTTTTACTGCCCATCTGTGTGTGTCTTTTCAAAGTGTGTTTTCCTTTGTGAAAGTAAGGTGTGTGTGTGTGTGTGTGTGTGTGTGTGTGTGTGTGTGTGTGTGTGTGAGTGTGTGCCCGCGCGCGTGTGCATTTCTGTTCATGCTGCTGCGAGTGGCGACGAATCCATGATGAAGTTTAATTCCCTCATGTGGAGTTTCTCTCTGTGACGACCACAGAGCAAGCAAGAGAGTGTGTGAGTGAAAGGGAGAGAAAGAGAAAGACGAATGCTCTGTGACGGCAAAGAGGTGGTGAAATGGACGACTGCAGTTGCCATAGAAACCTTACTAGCCACACAGCACCGTTTCTATCCCGCATGTCTGTTGGCCAATTTTAGACCGGTCGTCTCAATGAACATTTCAGTAGGCAGCCACTGTTTCTGGCACACCGTGTGCATACAATAAATTATACATCTGATATTCGAGGGGGAAGAAAAAATTTATTTAGCAGTCAGGCGCCACTGAAATAGTCCACTCAGCAGTCAAAAAAAAAAGCCTCAGCATGGGAGAGATTTGAGGCTTATCCAGCAGAAAAGCCATTTGTTATTTGGAGCTAATGAAATATGAAACGCTTTTTGTCATTTTGTTTTCATTATCCTGCCTTTATAATCTCCAGTAGCTTACTGTATGTCGTTTGATTTGAATTGTATTTCCATTGCAACAAAAAGTCCCTCTTGTCTTTTTTATCTTTGAATTGTCGTGCCTTGTTGTCTTTTGGTTTAACAGCACTGAGCGTAGACTAAACCTCACCTCAAAGCTTGATGTGCTGCTGAACGCACTGTTAGCAGTCACCTCAAATGGGTGTGTTTGTGTGTGTGTGTGTGTTTGTGTTTTTGTTTTTGTGTGTGTGTGTTTGTGTTTGTGTTTGTGTGCCTCTCCCTGTTCCCAGGTTGACACAGATCACTGCCTCACTCTCACATCAGTCTGCTCATTCTTTGAATAAGCAGTTACATATGCAAAAACACAAACACACACACACACACACACACACACACACACACACACACACACACACACACACACACACACACACACACACACACACACACTCACACGTACATGCACATATTCTCTCCTTCACTCAGTGCCAGGCAGTGATCCATGGTAACATGATGAGATGCTCATGCCTAGAGCACAGCTGAGTCTCCTCGGGGGAATCCTGTGTCCTCTCTGAAATGCAAAACACACTGTTTTGGCTTTGAAAACTCTCACACACACACACACACACACACACACACACACACACACACACACACACACACACGCCTTTCACCCTGCTGTATCCATTTTGATTTGCCTCTCAGAATTAATCATGCTAGTGTGTCTATCAGCCATTATGTCTCTCTCTTTCTTTACCTCTCTACCTGTGTGTGCGTGTGTGCGTGTGTGCGTGCGTGCATGCGTGTGTGCGTGCGTGCGTGTGTGTGCGCATGCCTGTGCTGCCCGCGTGCCTTTGCGAGCGATGCAGGCATTCTTGACATTTTCTGCAGCAGAATCCGTTCGGGTCAGTTTACTTCTCACCTCCCATTTCATTACCTCCGATAGGTCACTACAAGCAGACTCTCTCACACACCTCAAACCAACAGGCCTGGAGGAGGAAGACGAGTGTGTGTATGTGTGTTTTGAAGTGTTGGGGGGGGGGGCTTTTAGGCCTAGGAGGGAGTGGACACGGAGGTTTTGGGAACAGTCGGTCTGATATGAGCTGGTAGAGAGAGAGAGGCGTCATGAGAGGACAGCTCAGCTTCTTTCTGCTGCACATCAGCACCTTGGAGAGCTCTCTGATGTTCCTCCATGCGTCTACTGCCACCGTGAGGTCAGCTGCAGTACTGCGCGCTTGTGGAACACGAAAGGATCCCGCACGCAGGCTAATTTATGTATTATGGGAGGGGGCGAGAGGATTGTTGGGCGGCTGAGGCGGAGGCCAGACTCGTGCGAATGTGCTATGTGTGCATGCGTGGGTAGTAGGTGGTCATCATGGCGGCGAGATCTGTCCACAGATGGGTTGTCTCAGCGTGGGTCCATCGTGACTCAGAGTCTCCATCTTAGGCACCCATGGCATCCTTTTATGTAAATCTTTCTGTCTGTCTGTGTCACATCATCTGTCTTGCTGGTGTATCTGCAGAGAGACCTGTCTGTCTATCTGTGGAGAGAGTGTGTTGACACGGAGGTGTTTGTCTCCCCAGGATATGTATGGCTCCTCCTTCCCTCTGCTATTTCCCTCCATTTCCTCACCTTTTTCCTTAAATTTTAATTCAACCTGCCTGGCTCTCTGCTTCTCCTTCTTCCTCTGGTTCTCTCTGTCTCTGTCTCTGTCTCTGTCTCTGTCGCTGTCTCTGTCTCTCTACATCTATATCTCCTCTACCTCTCTGTCTGTCTCTCTCCACCTCCCTGTGCATATGTTAATGGTGCTCTGGGCTATGTGTAGGTAAAGGCCCAGAGACCATCTTTGCGGGCTCGGGCCTCAATGATAATGAGTGGCACACGGTGAGGGTTGTCCGACGTGGCAAGAGCCTCAAACTCACCGTGGATGACCTGCAGCCTGTTGAAGGTAAAAACAACAGCTTAACTTAAAGCTTTTTAACCATAATTTAACTTCTACAAACACTCTAATCTAATTTAATGCTATAAGACCAACATTAAGGGCTTTATTCCTTTTTTTAGAGAACATCTAGACCTGTGTAAGTGAATATAATCATTCTGAATTATGAGTGTGATTATAACTGTACAACAGTACACATAAGTAATAGTATTAGTTTAGCTTTCTGTTGCATCTGTTACTAACAGTCTGTCGCTGTTAACATGTTGAAGTCAGAATTAGGATTAGGGTTAGTTTTAGTATTGAACAGTTCTGCTTGAAACAAAACTTTCCAAAGCCCTTACCTTTGAAGTTTACCCCCCGCCACCAGGTCAGATGGCAGGCGACCACACCCAGCTGGAGTTCCACAATGTGGAGACGGGCATAGTGACGGAGAAACGCTTCATACCTGCCGTGCCCTCAAATTTCATCGGCCACCTGCAGGGCCTGACGCTGAACGGCATGCCCTACATCGACCTGTGCAAAAACGGCGACATCGACTACTGCGAGCTCAACGCTGTGATCGGCTACAAGAGCATCGTGGCCGACCCCGTCACCTTCCGCTCGCGCTCCAGCTTCGTCACGCTGCCCACGCTGCAGGCCTACTACTCCATGCATCTCTTCATGCAGTTCAAGACGACGTCCCCTGACGGCCTCATCCTGTTCAACAGAGGAGATGGCAACGACTTCATAGTGATAGAGCTGGTTAAGGGGTGAGCTGGGCACATTACATTTGTCAGTGCGATGTCCTCACATTAGATTTAAGATAATGTATAAAACGATAAAATTAACTATTAACAAATAAAAGGGAATTTAATTGATATGTATTTTTTTACAATACATATGTGTTTGTGATTTTATCTGTCCTGTAGACATTTGTGTGCATTTCATATGTGGTTGTTTTTAATGGGAGTTATAGTTAACATTGCCCTTGATGAACAAAAAAAAGAGAAAATTCCTGACTATAAAACTGAAATATCAAATATGAAAAATGCACAAGTGGAGCAGCTCTTTCTCTATCCTTATAATTACATTTCTATGAGACAGATTATAATTCCCTAAACTGTATGATCCTTTGTTGTTCATCATGAATACGATTAATCTGCCTTTTCTTTTCTCACTTTCTTTACCACCTCCTCTCTCCTTTCCTTGTCCCCTGCTCTAGCTACCTGCACTACATATCTGACCTGGGCAACGGGGCACACCTGATCAAGGGCAACTCTAACAGCCCTCTGAATGACAACCACTGGCACAACGTGCACATATCCCGGGACACTAACAATCTCCACACAGTCAAGATTGACACCAAAGTCACCACACAGACCACCATGGGTGCCAAGAACCTCGACCTAAAGGGTACGCACAAAAACACATGCAGTGATAGCCTCATTAAGGCGGCTTATACAGGGCATACAAATACAAATACTTTAATTAGTCGGTTAAAGGAAAGTTTGACATTTTGGTAAAATTACTAATTCGCTGTATTAATGACAAATAGATGACAGTACACATTAGTACATCTCTTGTGACTGTATGAAAAATGCAAAGCTACCAGCAACCCTTGAGTTCACTAATTTACACATTATATCTTGTTTGTTTAATGTGTAAAAAAAAATTAGGTGTAAAAATTACAATTTGCTGTTTATGGGGTTTATGATCCAGTTTCCTCTGGTTTCCAGTCGTTTCACAAAAAGCTAAGTGAACTGTCTCCATATTTAGTGTACAGACATGAGTCTATTGACTACTCCTCTAATTGACTAGTCAGTCGGAAAATGAATAGGCAACACTTTACATAACTGATTAATCATTCTCAAATATTCAAGCAGAAATGCCAAATACTCACTGGCTTCAGCTTTAAAAATGCAAAAATGTGTAACTTTTATCAATTGTATTTGGGTTTTGAGCTCTGGCTCTGATTAAAAAGAAAAAAAAAAGAACAATTTGAAGACATTTGTTTAATAGAACTGCAAAAACAATGGATACATAAATAAATAATGAAAATACTTCCATTGCATTCATGTTTCTGATATAGTCTGTAAGATAAAGAAAAAGCATTGCGATTGGTTAATAAAGCTGCCATTTATCGTGCTGCCCCTCGACAGGTGACCTATACATCGGGGGCGTCTCCAAAGAGATGTACCGAGACCTACCTAAGCTGGTCCACTCCCGGGAGGGTTTCCAGGGTTGCCTAGCAACTGTTGATCTAAATGGCCGGCTCCCTGACCTTTTGGCTGATGCCTTGGCAACCATGGGACAAGTGGAGAGAGGCTGCGAAGGTGAGGTGCAAACACACAGAAAACACACCAGCCGGATCTGTCCAGGTGCCATGTCCTTACTGCTTTTCCTTTAAGTTTTCATTTAGCTCATGCTCTCTGCTATTAGGATAACCCACTAACACAGCTCTTGGTCTGTCAGATGTAATTTTTACTCTCTTTCTTCTCTCATCTCCTCCTCAGTCTCTCTGCACATTGTGGTTTCTCTCTCTGTTCCACTCTTTCAGCAGTTCACAGGCATCTGTGTGCATTGACTAACCATCTAACTTAATTTGCTTGTTTGCTTTTTTGTTTGGCTGACAAAAGTTACATTGATGAAAGCTGACTTGCAAGGTATATCGCTATGTGTGAGCATGTGAGACACGTGTGTTAGGGTTGGAAAGTGTGTGTGTGTGTGTGTGTGTAAGTGTGTGTAAGTGTGTGCGCGTGTGTGTGTCTGTTGGTGCGTGCGAGCGTACATACGTGCGTGTGTGAGTCGAATTTACCCTGTGGTGTCCAGTGTTGTGTGGATCCCAGTGATCCAGAGTCAAAGGTCAGAGGTGACCTGTCCTCTCCTAGCCACCGTAGTGACTTCATCACAGTAGTAACATCACCACCGCTTGACTTGAGTTGACCACAGCTCTCACCAACCCGGGTTGCCTAGCAGCATGCTCTCTAACCCCTCCTACTGACTCCCCACCTAAACTTCAATACTCTGTTTGTGAATCACCCTTTCCTCTGTGCCTCGTGTTAGAAGTGCAACGAAGGAGAACTAAGTTTAGAGCTTTGACATTCTCGTCCTGTGTGGTTTTAGCACGAGGCAGGGAGAGAACAGTGACAGACTGTTGGAGAAAGAGTATTGAGATGAAGGCTTTTAAACATAACTCTGCCCTCTTATGTTTAACTCCTCCTCTTGTCCTTGCCCCACTCATCTAGCCTCATCACCTGCATGCCTGCTGTTTGGCTCTTTTCACAGAGTAACAGATTCCAGTCTACTTCCAGTCCAGTTCATATGGATAATCTAGTATCCTCTATAAATGTAAAGCTAAAGAATGGGAGCCAATCCATATTATCCTAGCCTCACAACGATTTTCTACTAATACTACTAATAAAGACACCATTGCAGCGCAACAGTCTAACCAAACGGCAAAATGTTTCAAGGAAATACGGTCTAAAAAAAATTTTGTACTGGCGTACTATCGTGAAGATACTGGGCTCCAGACAAAATCAAAAAAAGGTTGTCTGTTTATCTTCCCCTAACTTGTGCATCCTCCAACCCCACCACGTCTCTCACTGCAGGTCCCAGTACTACCTGTCAGGAAGACTCCTGCTCAAATCAGGGAGTTTGTTTGCAGCAGTGGGAGGGCTTCACCTGTGACTGCAGCATGACTTCGTATGCTGGGCCGCTATGCAATGACGGTGAGTCTGTTGCTTTTTCGCCTGTCTGTCTCAGACCAGGGTGGATCGCAGCTCTTTTCAGTTTTTCATAGTGTGGTGAGCTGAGAATGTAGGATGTGCATTTTGTGATATTTATATCCAAAAAATACAAGTAAAGTCTATTTAAATAATATGTTTGTCCCCATTTTACCATTATTAATGAGTCAGGCTATGTATATCAGGTTTAATCAGGTTTAAGCATGTATTTGTTGGTGCTATGTGCACAATTTCCTTTCCTTTCCTTTCCTTTCCTGCACTCCCTATAAAACCTTAACTATCATCCATAATATTCCTAAACTGTACAAAACACACCAATTCTAATTGTAACCCTAGTTTAGAGCTGCTAGTCTACACCAGGGTAAATTTGGTTGATTTGGTTTCAGTCAATGTATTGAAGCTCATCTGTGTGCATTTTGTCAGAGCCACCACGTGAGGGCACTGTCAACTGTTGATTCGAAAACCGGCACAAAAATAATGTTCAGGACGTAGTTCGACTCTTCTAATCTGGTCTCTCTCTTTCCCCATAATCTTAAATAGTTCAATCTTCTAGTTTAAGACAAGAAATTATTCTCAGCAGCCTTACAGGCAAGATGCGTGATGGTTTTGTAGTCACTCAATGAGTCAAATAATTGCATGAGTTGTTCTTTGTATGAGTCAATTATTACAGTCAGCTTCCTGCAGAAATGTTGAGAGGTACTTTGTGAAATACAGATTTATTTATTTATATATATATATATTTATATGTATATATTTATATTTTTTTTCAGCCGGTAGGAGGAACAAAGAGAGTGTGGAAGACCAGTCATCTGTGATATTTTAGAGTTTTTATTATTATTTCCCAATATGCCTCTCGTGTAATAAACATTTAGAAAAAAAAATAGACAGTGGGACCATCTGCGGTTCGGAACTGCTGATGATAGATAGCAGTGTTTATGCCCTATAAACATGCTTGCTATTACTCTTTTTTTTTTTTTTTTTTATCTGTCTGGACCAGCTGGGACCACTTATATCTTTGGGCGTGATGGAGGCATGGTGGTTTACACGTGGCCCCCTAATGAACGTCCCAGCACCAGGGCAGACCGGCTCGCCCTCGGGTTCAGCACCCAACAGAAACACGCCATTCTGCTTAGGGTGGACAGTGCGTCCGGCCTGGGAGACTACCTTCAGCTGCAGATAGTAAGTACACACGCTAATATTTAGAAGTGTGATTTTACATAGTTATTTATCATTTAAGTTATTTAAACATATTGTTCTTCCTTGAGGGGTTCATTTCTGCAATGCACATACTGACTAAATGTGCTTAATTTATTCCTTTATTAAAACAGGCGTTCTCTTGAGATACATTGGGTATGTGCCCATAGAAACTCTGGTGGTTAGGGGGTTGTACACATTCACGTGCCACTGGGTAGGAGGCAACTGTCTCCCACTTCTGAAAAAATGCCAGCAGCCATTACAGGAAACTCACAGTCAATGCGCACTCATCCTGATACCACTCGGGAGTAAGCGATATTCCACAATTCACCACGGACTCCTAGGCTACACAAGCCCACAGATATACCCTTAAAAATGTCATCAGACAGAAAACATTTCAAATGATATCATGTCTCTTGTATGTACAGTGGACTCAAATACTTCCATTTCCCGATTCAACTACTGCATTCAACTCCTAAATGTCTGTTTGTTTGGCATCTGATCGTGATACTGATACTACAGTATAAGGTTGATCCCATTTCTTTGTTCAATACTTGCAAATGAAACAAAGCCACCGAACCATCTGAGGTCCGTTTAAGCCATTTAATTTAGATGCTGCAAGAAACGGGATGGTGTCTCGAAAGTCATTGTTTCACAAGGACTGGTCATTATCACCTAAAATCAGTGTCATGATTAATTGTCGCATTTGCCTTGGAAACACTTGTTAAATGGCATCTTATTAAATGCACCTGTGCACAAGATTGTCTGTTCTCTAAGGAGCTCTTATTCAGTCTTTGGATTGGAAATAAATAGAAAATACTGGATTATGTCTGAGTAATATTTGTATAACTTATTCGGTAGCTAAATATACTTTGCTAAAATAGGAATATCAAACTAAAACATTCTATATTTCATATTTGCTGTGACTATCAAAATAATTAATACAATAAAGAGATCTGAGGGTGAAGTTGTTGAGTTGCAAAAGTTGCTAATGGGGCTTTTTTCTTTTTTTTTTTTGCAACCGCCTGAGGCTGTATTTCTGCAGCATTACGGGGCTGTTTTGTTCCCCTCACATCTGCTGGTGGAATAATGCCAACCTGGCTTAGGAAATAATCCCACACATGTGGCGTTTGGTTACTTTTTGATTTATTGCCAACCCCGACATTGCACTACCTGCAAGGATGGGTATTTGGATAGACCCATCGTCTAATTAAGAAGATTGCCTAAAGTATTTAACGCATGGAAACACACCGTCGAGCATACAGCAAAAGCATACTTGCCTTTTTAAAACAATTACATTCCTCATGAAGCATTTTCGTATCTGTCCTCCTCCTCCTCCTCCTCCTCAGGACAAAGGCAACATTAGAGTAGTGTTCAATGTTGGCACTGATGACATCAACATCGAGGAGAGCTCCAAGTTTGTCAACGACGGGAAGTACCACATAATTCGGTTCACCCGCAGCGGAGGAAATGCAACCCTCCAACTGGACGACCTGCCCGTCATAGAGCGCTATCCCTCAGGTAGGCACTGCCCGCCCCACATAAGCCCAACCCACCGACCCTCTAAAGCGCTGCCCGTCCCAGGGCGGAGCTAACTACACCTCAGTCCAAACCAACCCACCTCCTGATTGATGAACCACGTCAGTGTTCCTATCAATGTGTATATTAAAACACTGAGGTTGAGAAATATAATTGCAGCTTTGTTTTATGTTACTGTGTTTGAAATGAAATATGTGTGATCTGATATGAAACATGACTTTTTAAACCATAAAATGAGATAGTTATTACAATAGCTTGTACACTAGCCAGCTATGTTATGTTAGGCCTGTTAAATAGTGTTAAAGGTAATTTATGAAAATATTCAATTAAGGTGTCAGATGTTTTTCTCACCATAAAAGACAATAATAACAGTTGGTGCATTTTGGACAAACAATAATTTAAAAGTTGTCTTATTTTGAGTTAAATGTTTAACTAGAGAGAAAAAAATAAGAAAAAGAAAAAAGTGTATTTTGTTGAGCATAGTCTTTGTTTTCATATTTGTTGCTATTTTACATTTAAAGTGGTAATCAAAGGTAGTAGTCGTTAACACGATGAGGCTTTAGGTAGCTGACAGCTAAAATGCTAAATGCCAGTTGTTGTGAGGTGTGTGTGAGGGTTCTTCCTGTATGTAACTCTAAACACAGTCAGTCATATAGACAGTTTGTGGCAGCTGTAACATTATTTCCCTGTGCTCTTGCAGTTGTTAACCCCTGAAATGTCTCTTTAAATAAAACCCAATGAACAGAGAGTAAGAGTCCGCTCACTGGAAACGTAGTGAATTCAGCCCCTCTTCTCATCAAGCTTACCTTAACGCAGTGACATGCTAACGATGAGCAGACCATTACTTTCTTTTCATTGCTGTTCTTTTTGTATCCAGCTCCTGTACCACGTTTGGATGTGCGTAATTACTACTGTGTTTTCATCTCTAAATTAAAGGCAACATTGATAACGAGCGCCTGGCCATCGCCAGACAGCGAATCCCCTATCGGCTCGGTCGAGTAGTTGACGATTGGCTACTCGACAAAGGTAAAAACCCTGATTAAAATTCCTTAAAACTTTGAGCTTAAAAAATACAATTTGAAGACAGTTGAATATACTATATTGTGCACCATCAACTAACATCTAAAAATCTAAATCCATAACTAAGTATTTAAAAGTTGGGCAGCTGTAGTGTGTAATAATGTGTAAACTGTAGTGCCTGTGAACGTATCTTGTTAGTGTGTATCTATCTGATAATATCAGGTTAAAGGGACGATGGAGAGATTTAAATGTGAATAAAGCAGAAAATAGAAAAGAAGTGCTGATAAAAGATGCTTTATTAAGACTGGTAAATAATTTTGTTTATTATCAAATTGTAAACGATAAAGCATTTACTAAAGATTATATGCTGTAAAACAATTTTGAAATCAAATTAAAGTACATGCAAAGTATTGTGACATGTAAGAATTATGTAAATTTGAAATGACTAATAGAGCAATGCTTTTTTTTTTTTTTTGAAAAAACAATGTAAAAGTTTTCCTCCTAAACTTCAGCAGAGCTCCTTAAATTAGCCTCTAGTCCCTTTAACAGTGAGCAGTGCTAGAGCTTATAACCTGTGCATGCTTCATAGGGCTGTTACAACAGTTCTCTAGATCTCTGTCTCTCTGTCTGCCTGTCTGTTGCTCCTTCAAATACGATGTCGTGCCGTACAGCCATCACCATAGCAATCATCTGTCAGCCACCGTCTTCTCAGGGCCCTCTGACTCCTCTCATCTGCTGCCTCTTCTTCCTCCTTCTGTTCTTCTTTGCGTCTTCGTCCCCCTCCTCGACTCCTCGCCCGAGCCCCCCCCACCCCCCTTTTCCCTCCTCTTCGCTGTTTTCTGTCCTCACTCTTATCTCTCTCAGTCTCAGCTCTCTCCATGGTTTTCCATGGCTTCAATTTGCTCCGCCATGCTTAATCTATCCCATCCTCTCACCATGGCTTGGGGGTGTGTGGGGGGGGTGTGTGGATTGTGTAACACTTAAACACTCTTGTGTGTGTATGTATGCACGTATGTGACCACTGGTATGTATGTGTGTGTGACTGTATTTGGGTGTGTCTGTCCACCTTTTGTCCTGGTCTGCCTGCGTGTCTTTGCCGCGTGTGTGTTTTTGTATGTGTGTTTGTGTGGTTGTGTTTGTTCGTGTGTGTGTGCGTGTGTGCGTGTGTGTGTGTGTGTGTGTGTGTAGGCCGCCAGCTGACCATCTTCAACAGCCAGACGACGGTGCGTGTTGGTGGAGGTGAGCGAAGCGCAGGCATGTTCCAGGGTCAGCTGTCTGGCCTCTACTACAACGGCCTCCGCATCCTCAACATGGCCGCGGAGGGGCACCCGCACATCAGGGTGGAGGGCAGCGCACGCTTGGTCGGCGACATGCCGTCCTCCTCCATCACCCCTCAGTCCAGTGCCGCAGCGGGAGGCAACCGCTCTGACTCTGCCCCCTCCATCAGTGACATAACAACCACCACGGCCACCAACCGGAAGCAGGGCGCCACGCAGGTCAGAGCACAATAAGAATCAATTTTTTTTTAAGTTTTACTTTGGCGGCTTGTGCAAGGAATACCAATTCAATCCCTGCCATTTGTGATCATAAAAAGATTTACTGTTCAAATGTAATCCCTCTGATATCTTGAACATATATGGCCAGTCACCCCACTGCCATCAGCCTTTGGGGTGACAGCGGGTAATTAAAAAGTGTTAATTTGCTTTGATAAGTTTCTTTTTAGCTCAGTAAGAGGATTAGCAAACACACAGCCCACTAATCACGGACTAGAAGAGGCAAGCTACTGCATGTCAGAAGTGGGACTGTGTTAAACTCCACTCAAGGCAATTATTTATGACGAAAATTTCATACACAGAGGCAGTTTAAGGCATTTTAATTAATGCCTTGCAAACATTAAATAAGTACAGCATAAGACATTAAACACTTTAGAATTATGGCAACCATTTCAAAAGAAATTTGAAAGGATAGAAGCAGAAATAAATAAGGGAATAGGATCTTCATGCATTTAAGTCTTTATGAGGAACAAAAATCAAGATGACACTCGCCAAAGGTCACCAGTCAAATTTGAACAGTTGAAACTGTGATTACACAGTAAGCATCGTAAACCCCTAGGCCACCAGGAAGCTCCATTATCAAATGGTCTTTAGCCCGAATATAAAGGTAGTCAAAGCCAGAGCAAATCTTATATCAACTGTAAGTTTGTTCCACCACTTATTCGAGCTGTATACTACTGTAAAGAGATGTAAGAATGTCTTATCTGACATAATCAAAAAAGACAAGTAAATATCAGAAGAAATCGTACAGCTGTGAAATGCCATCGAGCTTCCTCTGATGTTGCAGTTCATTCTTTTAGGGATTGCTAAGTGTTTTTGAGCTCTCTGATGAGATGTCAATGGTATTTCATATGATTTGCTTTGTAATATCAGCTGTTTCTTAATTAACATGACAAATGTCCTTTAAAAAGAGCAGAGCCAAAGCCGTGGCCTTGTGGTTAGGGCGGATATCAAGTGACTGCAATGTCCAAAAAAAAAAAAAAAAATGAAACAGAGCCAAAAATCTTTTATAAATAGAAGGCTCACATGCACATACAATTTTCCTGCTAGAGCACATTCGCATGAATGGACTGGATGGCAAATACTCGACTAAGTGGTTCCTACCCACTAGATTACAGGAGGAGAAATGTTTGTGTTAATGGAGGCTGTAATAGCTTCTCCCATAATACACGTCTAGTAAACTGATGCAAATGGGACACTACAATGGAAACAAATGACTGTCATCGAGGTATATTTAAAGTGGATTCGACTGCAGAGTCGACGGTAATGTCTGAGGATACTTTATCAGCAGGTGCACCACAGACTCTTTTGCTCTATTGTTCAGATCACCGCTGAGATGTTGTCAGGCTCTTTGTGGGCGTCTGTGTGTACTGCAGTTCTTCTTCTGTGTTATAAAACTGTGTGGCTGCCGCACTGAAAAAGATTTTTTCTTTTTTTTTTTTTTCTCAGTGATACAAGTTGCCATGGAGATAGCGAGCCCCACTACCCAGTGCTTGCTTTCTCTCTCCCATCCAGACTCCCATAGAGAATAGCTCCTCTGTGTATAAACCGCCAGCTGTTTCAGACATAAATAATAGAAGGCAGAGAGCTGTGAGCTAAGCCTCAGGCATCAATAATGGATATGAGAGCTGGATGGATAGCGCTGTGGAGTGACAGCGCTGTCACAGGTGCTTGTTCTCACACCTCACCTCTCAATTTCTCCCTGTTTATATGCATGTGCTTTCAAATGAGCCATTCCTGCTCATATGATATGCTGATGTCAGTGCTATATCTGGGATGCAGAGTTGTGCACCGGAGTCAATATCACTGTATGAGAAATAGGTCAGACCCACTATATGCACAACATACTGCAGTATGTGTGTGTGTGTGTGTACGTGTGTGCGTTTGCGCCTCAACGTAAGTCTAATCACTCCTGCCGGCCCCCGAAACTCGGCGTGTTTGTGTGTTTCTCTTGTTTAAGAAGAATCCACAGCTTCTCCATCGAGGCTGCGTAGTGTTGCCTGGCAACCAACCTGGCCTTAACCAGTGCACGCGTAGCCCTGTGTGTGGAGACGAACACAGAACGTACACAGACACACACAGGCGCACAGGTAGATTGACAACATTAGTGTTGAGTTGCGGCACATTGCATCAGAGGAGGGGCAGTGAGGGATGTGTTCCAGAGGTGCCGAGGGTCCAAACAATTTATTGATTTCATGCACACACCCCTAGTTTGTGTGTGTGTGTGTGTGTGTGTGTCGAAGTGAATCTGCCTAAGTTGCCCCATGGGTTCACTCCTACTCTCAGTACTTTGTGCAGTAAGAATGTGTTATGTGTCTCCTCCCGGAGTCCACAGTTTATTGACTTTGTGTGCCCGTGTGTGTGTGTGTGTGTGTGTGTGTGTGTGTGTGTGTGTGTGTGTGTGTGTGTGTGTGTGTGTTAAAAAGTGGAATGGATTAATAATGCATGACAGCTGAGCTCCAGCAAGGAGAAGAGACGGAGAGATTGTGTGAGAGTGTGTGAGTGTTTATGCTAGAGGCTCCTCTGAGTCACAGCCCGAGTTTTGGGTTTGATGTTTGGTGCCTTGTTTGTGTGCGTGTGTGTTCGTGTGTATGCGTGTGTACCTGTGTTTGATGGTGGAGACTGATAGAGTAGACCCGAGGCTCGGAGCTGGTGCCCGGTTGGCTGTCAGGAATCAGCTGACCCAGACACTTCCAAAAGCCCTCTGAACATCTATCTCTCTTTCACTCCCATGCCACTTCTGTCTGCTTTTTTTGTTTGTTTGTTTGTATGTTTTTTTTTCCTGGCTATCTTATTTGCTCTCTCCATATCTTTCACATCTTTTTCTCCCTCCTGCCTTTCTTCCCTCTTCTTTCTATCCATCTCCTGGAGATGCTGTCTCCCTCCTCCCTTGCTCACTTCTCTCTTTTCCTTTCCTCTGCTCTCTCTCCTTCCATATCTTTCCATATTTACCCGTCCCCCCCTCCTCCTCCTCCTCTCTGCCTCCCTCCCTCCCTCCCTCTCTCTGTGGTTGAGCTCCAGTGATAGGCTGTTAATGCAGGCAGTGTATGAGTCTATCTCACCATCTGCAGTAGTGGAGCTAGCTTCCATCCTCTCCCGTCAGGATCTCTTCATCAGCCTGCCAACTTCAGCCTGATTTGGTGCACGCTTGTGTGTCTGCGTAGATGTGTCTAAGTAGAAGTAGACCAATGGAGCATGTTCGGCTACTATTATAGAGCTTGTGTGTGTACGTGTGTGTGATTTCCAGTTGTGAAAGTAGCAGGCAAGCTGTTGAATCTTCTGCAGGAGTGTGTGAGGACATAGTGCAGCTACTATGTGTGAACTAGGCAGTCAGGGAGGCATGGACGGTCGTTGGCACTGTTCGGCTGCTCAGGTAGAGATTTTACTCTTTCAGCATGCAGATATCTTTCTCTCCTTGCTCTCCATCCTTCTTTCTCTTCCCTCCCATACCCCCCCCCCCCGCGACTCATTGTACGTCTCTGTCTGTCATTATGTCAGCATGCTCTATTGATAGACTATGGAAAGATGGGGGACAAAGAGGGAGGGACAGGAGGAGGATGGGAAGGAGGGTGTTTGTAGGGGCGGAGGTTTCCGGGACGTACATTCTTTCAGCAAACTTCTGAGGCATATTGATGTGATATAAGTTGTGTTTAGTGTGTCCTCAGTTTTCCTCGTGTTCATGGTCCCATGTGATAGGTGGATCGATAGGCCAATTGACATCTTCCCATTTGAATGCGGTGGTCAGCTGGTTGGGTGATGTCACAGACCAGAGGAGGGGTCTTGTTAATTTTAATCACCTGCTTTTGTTCTAGCGTAAAAAAGGATTCAAAACGGGTGCCCGTGACGGGCACATAGGTGTCTTTGGATCAATAATCAAGCAGGGTGGCTTGACATTGATCAGTGACAGATGTCAGCGGTGATGTGTTTCCCACTGGCTGATTGGTTCTTGTGCTATTTGGATCCTGGCAAAGGCACATAGGCTTATTGACTGGCTGGATTCCAGGGGCTAAGCTCACCCTAGCAGCGTTTGACAGCCCAGTGGGCAGAACTGATTGGAAAGGCAGTGGAGGAAAGAGACAGAGTCAAGCATCAATAACCTCATATATGTTTCAGGCCAAACTAATCCACAGTAGACTTGTCAGGACCAAGATCACACCATACAAGGCCAGCACAGGCTTTTTTATGATGAATAAACTAAATGGTTGTTTACCTTGTTGTTTTTCTTACATTGTGTAATCTGTGTTTTTACAAAGAAAACAAGACAAAGAAATAGAGAAAGCAAGGCTAGAGAGGCAGCTTAATGAATTTCTGTTTGAAATACTGCCTGTGGGTTTCAGCAAAGACATCATCGACCATTTAGTACTTTGATTTGGATCAGATTACGTTCCAGTCTGATTGTAATCTGCCTCTAGAGCTCTTCTCTTTTATTGCTCTGCCACCCTCTCCTCTCTCCTTTATTCTGTGGGTTAGTAACATCTACTGCAATGCATCACAATCCAATTTTAATTTAGAGCTGGCACTGAGCACCCAGTGTGGTTAAAATGCACGCACGCACACACACACACACACACACACACACACACACATACACTCATATCTCTCATGCCAAAGCGTCAAGGCGGGCGATGTTTAACAGTAGTTCATGAATATGCGGAGCGCATTAGCACGGTATTAAGTAAAGACCGCAGCACTTTGAAGTCCTCCTCCTATCCCTTCTTCCTTTCTCTCTCTTTCTCCCCATTTGCCTCTTCCAAAAAAATTCCTTTTATCCATCCATCTATCTTTCACACACTCGCTCTCTTCCACTTTCTCCCCCACTCCTCAGACTGGCTAGAATGGCAAATCATTGCACAGGTCCCCACTGTGGGTGCATACTCCCTTTTTTTTTTTATACCCCATCATTTTAACAGCCTGAACTTAGAGTTTCCATGGCAACAGGAGGAGCAGGGATGGAGAGGAAAAAGGGGGTCTTTTCCACAGAGAGGGAGTGAGACACAGAGACAAAGTGGTTGTTGAGATATTAGTTGGTAGATATAGGTTAGAGGTTGAATACAAGTCGGTTATTGAAATGCTGCTTGTGGAGAGGTGTTAAATAAAGGAGATTTAAATGAATCATCGAGTGCTTTGCCGGAATATTTAATGAAAACTGGTTTTATTCTTCTTTTTAGCTCTACACTGCGCATTCTCCAACACATATGATCACTTGCCAATATTGGATGGAGAGAACAAAACAGAGGAATGCAAGGATGTGCAGAAGATAGAAGGGCTAGAGGCAAAAAAAAAAGGGGAGGGTCAAGAGAGTAGGAGATGATAACTGGCTTTCCCCTTGTGGTTTTAAACAGGATTCAGTATTTCTCTCCTCTCTTCTCATTCCTTCTTCTCTACATGGTACTCTAGTTTTGGCCCTCTGCCATCGCTGGGGGCTGTAGCAAGGAAAAGTGTTTGTGGCAAACTTGAAAACAAGTGGGCGATGGATTGGCGCTGTGTGCTCGCACATGTTAGAAAATAAACAGAAGGGGTGTGGAGCACAGGCAGTTTCTTTCTTTGAAATGTTGTGATAAATATTTGTGTCTATATACGTGTTTCTCTCCACAGTCGGCTGACGACCTGCTGGTGGCGTCGGCTGAGTGTCCCAGCGATGATGAGGACATCGATCCCTGTGACCCCAGTTCGGGTGAGAAACGTCCATAAGTACACACATCAGACTGCCGTTTTGAGGGTTTTTGGGGATTTTTTTTGTTTTTTCTTTTGCTCCATGGCTTCTCCACACCCAGCGTTGCTGAGTCTTTTTTTTTTTTCTTTTTTTCGGATCACTTTGTCACTCGCCACGATGAATTTTTCATTTCCACTTAGGTTTCTGCCTCCAGGCGTTCCCTAACACTCTCCATCGACTCCCTAGTCTTCGTCTCCATCATTTACTTTGCTTCTATTTCCTCTCCCTACCTTCCCTTATCCCTTGTTATTCATCTTTTATTTTTAAATCAGTTTCTTGCTTTTCTTTTTTCCCTTTCTTTTACTTTCCTGTCCTTCTTTTGTTTACCTCATCTATTTTCAGCCCAAACAATTCAAATGCAAATCTCTTGGACAACAAACATTTAATACGGTCTCACCATACTGCAGTCCTAATTGTCTGTGTTTGTCATAATGTGTAAAAGGTGTGTAATATAAATTTGAAAATAAAATGGTGCCCCCCCCCCCCCCCCGCATATGGCGTTATGCAAAATGGATGTCAAATAATTCATCATGATGATGCCTTGAATTAGCTCTCGAACTACCACTTTAACATGTAATCCAATTTAATAATGTATCTCATAAACTGTGATATAACATCACATGCCCCCCCCACAGCCCGCCCTCCCCTGCCGGACCTGAAGGTGTTCCCGGGTCCATCTGAGGTGGTGCGGGAGAGCAGCAGCACCACGGGCATGGTGGTGGGCATCGTGGCGGCCGCTGCCCTCTGCATCCTCATCCTCCTCTATGCCATGTACAAGTACCGCAACCGCGACGAGGGCTCCTACCACGTGGACGAGAGCCGCAACTACATCAGCAACTCGGCCACGCAGCCCAACGGCAGCGCCAAGGACAAGCCGCTGGGCATTGCCAAGATCTCCAAGAACAAGAAGAACAAAGACAAGGAGTACTACGTCTGAGGCAGAAGACGTCCGACACACAGACATATAAGCATACACCTTTATATATAATGGTATATGTACATAAATAGATATATTCTCAAAAAAAAAAATACACACATGCACACTGACATAGACATGCTGATGTTAATGTTTACTCTCCGATAACCACACCTCCACACATGCTGGCAAGCACAAACATACACATTCAAGCACAAACACACACTAACATTTAAGCACAAACATACACGCGCACACACACACGCACATAAACACACATACACATGCACATACACACAGACAAAAACAAACACACAGACTGATGCCTGAGGGCATGGACCCTTATTGTACAGTATTTACCAATGAGCAGAGCCTCTAAAAGAGAGGCTCGTTTTATGAACATAAACACCATTCCAAATGATTTAGAAAGCACCAATTCAACTCCCAGTTAAGGACCATTTCGGGGGCCAGCCACATAAAAAGACCAATCACTCCCCTGCCATAGTTGGACCTCTCCAGTTGGACTCAGAGGGGTCAAGGAAGACTTTAAACGAAGCAAATGGCAGACTGAGCATGTTGAGTGAGAGGCAGAGTACAAGAACAAAGATGATGTGAAAGCACCAAGTGTCTCTTCCAGGCCTCTTAGCCTTCCTCCCTGTTAGCAGACGGGACTCAAAGAAGCACCAAGGATGCGGAAGAAACAAGCACACCACCGGTCCAAGTCTAATCCCTAGCAACAGGACAGGAAATTAGGGTGTAGCTACAGGAGCAGTGAGTTGCAAGTGAATAGGCAAGGGCAGGGCTGGTGCTGTTTATATAATGGATGGGCTGTGGTTGTCGCGCTGCGGAGCCGATGTTTTATTGCGGCCTGTAAATCACAAAGGTGGAACAGAGAGATATTTTCCTGGACAAGATACTTGAGACTTCAGATGCTACCTACAGACGCCAGTCATGCGCTGACTGCGGTGTCTCACACACACATACATGCAAGACACATGAACACGCACTAAAATATTAACGATCTCCACACGCAGACATACACGTACCTGCAATGCTAAAGACCCACCATATCTTCATAACAGACTCTGAAGACTATACAAGAAGACAATGGTGAAAATGACAAAGACCATTATGATAGTTGTTATGGCAATGATAATGATGAATATGAAGAACATTTGGGCAGTATAGACTCTGGGGAAGGGGGTGGGGGGGGGGGGGTCTTATTGCACGTGAATTATCTTACTCCGTGTGATTTATACTGCGTTGAAACTCCAGAGGTTACACCGTGATGCACCACCATCATAAACGTACCACCTTGGCTTAAAGTATTTCTGAATACGCACTTCAAACGGTTTTCAGTGTGTGGAATTCAACAATGATTTTATCTCTAAATCAATTCTCAGTTCAAAATCCTCATTGACAAAGTGTGACCATCTCGAGTGTGCTGCATGCCTGAGTCTCTGAGCTGTGCTGTGGAGTGGTGGCGTGTCCCACTAAGTCCTGGGGTGGTGGGTTTGCTTGTGGGGGGGAGGGGGAGGAGGAGCAGGAGGAGGGTGTTTGTGGGATGCAACCCAACTCCAGTGCTACACCTGGATGTGTGCGCCCACCGCAGGCCCGTGTCCTCTTTTCTCGCCTGATGTCTTATAGGCCACACCCACTATACCTGCTCTAACCAACCACCTTTTATAGCAAAAACCAGCCGAGGAAAAGAATCAAAAACAGAACAAAGTAAATGTTACCATGTGTTGCTAATAGATAGAAAATCCAGTTCATGAAGCCATTGGCTATGTGACAACTTGAGTTGCTTTGATTTCATTTGTTCTCCCTTTTCCTTCTCTCTCTTCGCATCCTTTTGTCCTCATGCTATTGATTGACTGATTTACCACTATTCATGACGTGATCGATACAAGACAGACAGATAGGTTTCCGATGGGCTAAAGTATAATTATCTGTTTATGGACTTTTTCAGTGTTTGAGCCCTCAACAGCTCAAGAATTGGAGCCCCATGATATATCAACACGAACAGTGCCATGTCATGAACAAGCCCCTCCAGTTCTTCCAAGCCATGTAAACAACCAGTCAGATGCATGCAAAATGGACAAGAGCGAGAACGGACATCAAAAGGACTGTGTGAGATTTCAAAGTATATTGTCAAGACTAACTTAACATATTCCCTTATTCTCTCCATCCAGAACTGGCCTTTTCGAACTCATTTTCCTCCCCTCTTTTGTTTTAACCCTTGTTTAGTATGTTTCCCTATCTTCCCCCAACGTTCCTCCACGTCTCTCGCTTTCTTTTCCCTCTGTCGCTGTTGTGTTGCCATCTGAAACAAAGGAAGTGTCTCAATCAATGGGATTCTACATCTAGGTGTTCATTAACCATGTTTATTTTCTATATGTACAATTTTTCTACAGTATTTACTTTTATTTTTATTGTTACGGTTCTTTGATGAACATAAAGTGGAAATTTATTATGAAAAATAGTTTTGAAGATTAATGAGTAAATAAAATATTACCCAAGTGAGCCTGGAGTGCATTTGTGTGTTGGTTTTTGCTCCCATCTGCCTGCAGACAGCAGTACTGTGTCTGTCTCAAATCTCCCTCAGCCGTGAGAGCAGATCAGTGTCAAATTAAGACAAACTAACAGTAACTGCAATGTGTTAGGAAGCTGATCTCGAAGGAGCAGTTCAACATTTTGGAAAATATGCTTGTTTGCTTTCTGGCAGTTTGATTAAAAAATTAATTACATTCTCACATTTGTCTGGTACATATATCGCTGAATTGTTGTTTTTACGCTTACTATAATACGCATAATTAACCAGCAAAATACAACATGATAATTAGTGCCATTTAAATAACTGGCTGTGTGCTGACAGGTGATTTTTGGACTCTCAGCTATTAGATGATTCACAGAAAAATATTCAGCAACAGGTTGATAATCCAGTAACCACATACGTAATTTTTTAAACAAAAATAGCACAACATTTCTGTTTCCAGCTTCTCAAACAGGATTATTATCTGGTTTTCTTGTCTTCAGTGACAGTAAAGTGAATGTCTTTGGGTTTTGGCCTGTTGACCAGATAAAACAATATATTTGAAGACGTCACCTTTGGCTTTGGGGACTTGGATGTTTTTTAATGTTTGCTGACATTTTATAGACCAAACATTTAATCAAGAAAATAACTGGTAGATTAATTGATAATGAAAATAACTGTTAGTTGCAGTCCTACATAGGAAAGAGCCAGGCTAGCTGTTTCCCTCTGTTTCCAGTCTTTATTATAAGCTAACGAGCTGTTGGCTGTAGCTGTATATTTATCAGACAAACATGTACATGACAGTGGTACTGATCCTCTCATCTAACACAAGGCATATTCCCCAAATGGTGAAATATTTCTTTAACTAATCAGGTCTAACAAACTATGTACAAGTTGCAGATTCTCCCACATTCCTCATATTCCCTTTCAACCCTCGCTTCATCAAAGTAAGGAAATCAGCACCTTTTCTCACAAATCCCATTCCAGCTATCTGGGACAGTAGACTCATAAATACCCCCTCACACACACCGATGCAGGGCTTTGAAGTGTGAGTGCAGTGTACGCTACGTCTCTGCAGAGTTGCCGTTTGCCGGATGAAAGATCCCTGAGACTGCAGAGTTGAGTTTGTGTCCTCAGGTGAGGGGAGCTACGAGGACCTGCTGTTTCAACAGATACCCTCCCAGTCTCGTTATCTCGTTCTCTCACCGTCACTTTCTTTTACTTTTACAGCCTGTGCTTTACAAAAGGCTTGTGTTAGGCTGTAGCCATCTGCTGCAGTACTGCCCTTGACCACAGCCAGCTAGGACAAAGATAAGGATAAAGCCCTGCTATATTTATGTGGTGTATAAGAAATGCTAAGATACACCAATATTTACTGAGAGAAACCCTACCAGTGGTCCCAATATCATGCTAACATTATGTTAAGATGTGTACACTTTGGCATGTTAGCATTAATTTCAAAGGTCCCAAGTTTTACACTTTTTCTGATTCTTTATTTGAAATTTCGATATCCATAAGGATGTATATTTGTGGTTTTAAGTTCCAAAAACTAACTCAATGTAGGTTTACATCTCCTCTCTCATGTTTCTCTCCGGAGCTCTAGCAAGGGCAGCGCATTCGGCTTCGTCAGCCAATCAGAAGAGAAGACTTTTCTGCGGGACCAACAGCCAGGCCAACCACAGGTAACGGATCATACCCTTCTTATGCAGATCGATAGTACTAACAGATAAATGCAAATGGCAATGACGAGTCAGTGTTGAGCCTAACGAATGGTCAAACTCTAGATTTCGCTGGATATGGTGTAGAGTCTTGGGCCTGGCTCTGGTGATAAACCACTGGATCATCTGGCGGTGTTGGGCTGACCGTCCGGGGTGTCGCAGTGTCCAGGTCCAATGAAGGAGCTCACTGTCCTCGGCCGCTAGACCCTCCGGGCAGACCAGTATAGCGCTAGTGTGCATCAAGGCCAGAGTATCTGAATTTGGGATGTGTGCATTTCTCTGTGGATAGCGAGTTTTGATACATTTTCATATTATTTATACAGCACCTAGACCTGCCTTATAATCAAGAAGGACATGGAAATCTCAAAGGTCTAGTGTGCCAATTCTATATGCACAAATCTGTTTACAGGTTTTGGGGACTACTGCTGCAAAGTCTAACACATTGTCTCAAGTGACATAACTTGAGATGAATACTAGTATTCCTAAATAGAGTGCAGCCATTGTTGATGATATTAGATGCGCCTGTGTTTGAAAGTCACACTAGCCGTGGGAAAAAGATGCATTGACATTTTAATTTTATGGACATATTGGCTTTTTGAGCAGGGAGAGTCTATAGTTGGCTTTCTACAAAGTAAAGAACTACTCAATATTTTCATCCAAGCCTCCCCTGCACAGGTGCAGAACAAATCAGCAACAGAATACTCCACAAATTCATATCAAGAATCAGCACACACACATAAATACAGATGTCATGGATCTTCCTCAGCCTCAGTCCTTCATCGCCACTCCTTTGTGCACCTGCATTTGTCTAACTCTATCTTTCTGACTCAGTCGCTCTATCCTGTGTTTCTCTCTTGCTTTGTGTGCAGGCAAAACTGTGGGAGCGTGTATGAGTATGCGTGTGAGAGAGAGAGAGAGTGTGTGTGTGTGTGTGTGTGTGTGGTTGTGTCAGGAGCTCAAGGCTGCATTTTTCCATCTGCTTTGGAATAAATCACAAAGATCTCTTTTCCTCTACATGAAGATGCCATAGTACACAGACTGACACAGACACACACGTACACTCAACTTTTATCAACAGCTTGTACGGAGAGGAGGAGCTGAACATTCATAAAGAAAATGTCAAAAGATTGCTTGTCACGTAAATGTGCATGTGTATGTCAATGCCAAGTGTCCTTGCAAGCTGGCTGTGCTGCTGACGTAAACAGAGTGGTGTAGAAAACGAATATTATGTCCAGCCCCATCACACTCCGCTCATCTTTCAACACAAGTATGAGACAGGAGACGAAACAGACTCACGCCTGTCCCCAACAATTATTCTCCTCGTTAGTTTCTTGACAGGACTTTTAGGCCAGAAAGGAGCCGTGCAGTCAGAAAGAGAATCGCATCTATGTGATTTACTCTAAAACTGTAAAGAATAGGAACTCACTCGCCATTAAAACAAGCATGAAATGACAATCAAAACGAAACAAAACAAACAAAAAAAGGAAACAACAAAAAATATGGTGGAAAAACATTAAAGACCATGGAGCCCCAAAAAGTGTATTCAGGACAGGCCAAAACCACTATTGAATTAATTGTCACTTTTCTCATCATGTCATACAAATAAGATACTGTCAAACAAAAAAAGCTAAAAAGAAAAAGCTAAAAAAAAAAAATAAATTCTGGCATTAACCAGCTAGCTTTTTATGGCATTAAATTGTTAACATTAGCAACTTGCCTGGTAACGTCTCACTACACTATGTACACAAAGTCAAAAATGAATTATATAAACTCAGTTTTAAAAGAACCTTGCTGAGTGAGATTATGTGATTTCGCTTCTGTATGTTTTTTTTCCTATAAATACTGAAATATTTTCCCAGTTTTTCCAGTTAAGAATGATCTTTTTGGGTGAGAAATTTAGAGTCCTGTTGTTCGATGTAGATTTTAAAAATCTGAACTTAAAAATCTGACATTGCATTCAGTACTATACTACTTACGGCTACTAAAGTGTGGGTGCTTTTTCTGTGATTTGATTAGAAGTTTAAAGAATAAAGAATGGAAAGAGATTTTTAGATTTGTAAAATCAGAAACAAATACATTTATTGCATCATTCTGGTAAGATCCATGCTCTCCAGGGGTAAATTTTACACACACACACACACACACATATACACACACAGCCCACTAGAGACCTCCTACACCCTCATACAGACATAAAGCTTTTCACACGCCCCCACCATTCACCACTGCATGATAGAGTGAACCAAATCACACCTCGCACTTCTTCTCTGGTCGACCTGGCAGTGAACCCTGAGTGGATAGACAGACAAACTTTCATATCAAATGTGCGGTGTGGGCTTTGATGGAAGGCCTGCGTGCATGCAAACACCGCGTGGGAAAAAGAGAGACAGGGAAACAGGGGCAAAATCAGATTGAGAAGAAAAACAAGGAAAGCTGAAGCTTGAAGACCTGAGATACAAGAATCTGGACTCAGACTGCAGAGATTATGATGATGATGATGATGATGATGATGATGATGATGATGATGATGATGGTGTGTCTAATAATGTTAATGGCTGCGGTGAGAAACACAACAGCAGCCTCGGTGCCCTGCTCTGAGATGGACTTTAAACCTAGAGTCGAGACCAGCTTGGCCAGAGGAACCCTGCGCTTCTGCTACCATCTGGGACTTGAGGTCACCGAGATTCCCTCTAACATTTCAAGCAACACCCAATGCCTGTGAGTACACACAACGCTCCAGTTGATGCACGCACATAATCTGCAGCAATTTCGGGGGGCAAATGTGATGTTGTAGATGTTTACGTTTTAATTGCTGAACTGCTGCCCAGTTTCCACTCATCAAATGCCTAGAAAACTCTTGTAAAATCAAGTTATTTTGTGGTGATACAAGCGATGACAAGCTCTCAACACCACACTACTAATTCTTCTACTTGTTGAATTTATCAATCTTTCAACTGAAATGTAGACGTTCTACCTGCTGTGAAGGACATGGCAGCTGTCCATGGTGTCTTTCTTTTTTCGTTTTCGTGAACATTGAAAACATTGTCAACGCATATATATATTTTTCTTCTGTGTTAATTGTTGTTGGTTTTCTTTAGTATTTGTTGCTCTCTATGTCCATTTGTGGCATTAAAGGGTGACTCCATCCATTTGGTAGCGTACTTCCAGAAAGTTGTGGGAATTGTAAGAGACAAATGTAAAAAAAGAAAAGAGAGGAAAAAAAGGACAGTTGACATTGAAACAACAGAGGCCAAGATATGCTGACTTTTAAGGGCAAAACTCAAAAAACACTGGATCCTACATTTCCGATAATGGAACTTAATAACATCTTTTGTTGGTCTCTCCATGCCTGGTAATTAACAGCGTCTTTCAAACTCCAAATCTGCAGTGTGTATCTTTAGAAAGCTTGCTTCAAAGCCAATAAATACATTATGTACAGCTGTTCAGTCTGAGTACTCCTCCTTTACTATGTAAAATGGCGTAGTGTGCCTCTACTTAAGTACGAGTGAAATGAGTCAGTGTTGCAGAAAATACATGCCAAAGTAGTATTTCCATTCAGCGTGGTACACCAAGATTCAGGGGGTATACAATGTTTACAATTTAAAATCCCATCTCGTGAGCATGCATAGTCATTTAGACTTTCATCTCTAATCCTCGCTCATCTCCTTTTGTCTGAATTTTGCACTGAACTTGCCAGTGTTGGTTATATTAAACGTTCATTTGCTCGAGGAATGTATGCAAAGCATGTCTGCTAATCCTCAGTGACTGCCAGCTTCGCCATAGCCTTCTGCAGGGGCCACTATGTAGCCACAGGTAATCTTTAAACACACAAAAGTTGAGGGAACATTTAATAATTTCTATCTAAAACACACTGTATATATCCTTGAGGCATAACACCTCATAAAACATTTGCAAAGCTGATTCTTTTTTGAATATTTAAAATTGTGCATTGTTTACACCCATGCTTACTAGCTTGCAGACTTCTTCCATAAATATGTGCATCATATGCGTGCATGATACAGACAACATGAGAACCCACTGCTAAAAACATTGCTGCATAGCATTGATAGTGGTCAAAAAAAAATTTAAATTCAAAGCCATCTCTGACCAGGTGAGAATGACGGACTGACATCCTCCTGCTCCAGATTTTAAAACAGATTGGACATTATTCCTGTCCCTTAGAGCAAGCATGTGCCACTGTCCACAAAGACTGGAAACAAGGAAACAGCTAAACCGGCTCTATATTTCCCAAAATGCTGAACTTTTAGAGGAGAATATACTGTTATTTGTTTTAGGTGTTTGTGACACAGTGACCAGGAAGGCAAGTGAGGGTGATGGCCATTTGAAGTAAACACTGACCTGTTGTTTTGGCCGTTGAAACATTTTGAAGGAATCTCAAGGCCAGAACAAGGCGGGGGTGGGACCCTGGTGGTCAGCGTTAAGATTAGGATCACCTGAAGCCAATCATACATCCAGACAAATACAAGCACAGAGTGCCGAAATACATAATCTTAGCCACAAAAGCATACAAACAAAAACAGCCCCCCCAATCCACCCACCCACCCACAGATACAAACACACACACACACACTTACACAGCAGGACATACTTTGTGGCAGAAGTAGCAACTTTTCCCAAAAGACTACTGTGAACTCCCAGGCGGCAATGTGTGTGTTCTCATCTGTTCTGTTCTGCTCGAAGGTCAAGGCTCAGGAACAGTGGGGATATTTACAAGTATGCAGCAGCGGATGGCCAATTCAGATGCAATCCACAACAACCAGATGCAAAATAAGCATGGGATCTTTTATAGAAATCTAGAAAATCTAGAAAAATCCCCCAGCATGAGTGAGTAACTGGTCTTGGCCTTGTTGACCTCCTTCATTAATCAATGAAAATATAAAGTTGAAAATGTGACAATGATCCCACACACGTCCCGCGGCACACGACAACACTGGCCAATAATGAATTTTCACTAGGGACTTCTCTTCAGTGACTAGGTCCCTGTGATCAGTGCACGGCTGAGGGCTGATGTAACTGGCTGGTTTCTGAATCAACAGGGTAGTAAGGCAGACGCAGATCAGAGCGATTCCCCAGGGCACCCTCACCAGCCTGCAGCAACTCAGGAAGCTGTAAGTGTGTGCGTGTGCGCGTGTGTGTGTGTGTCTGTGTGTGTGTGTATGTCTGTCTGACGCCCATGTTTATTCTTTGATTTGGAACATAATGAACCAAGGAGGACAAAACAATCAAGATAGAGGATATTTAGGTTTTTGGCCTTCTCGCACTTTAGCGCTGTGTTGTGAGTGCTGTGATCTTTTCCAAACTACTATTGCAAGATCAATGAGATGATAAATGTATTCTGTCTTGTTTGTGGCTAAAAATGCCATAAAATGTAAAACATTCTCTATACCACCATTTATGTCCTTTACTTTTCCCCCTCCTCACACAACCCTGCATTCCTTTTCTCTCCACTACCTACAACCTTAGTATCATATCGGAGAACGACATGCTGGAGAGTATCGGTGCATTTGCCTTCGCCAGCCTCCCTCGTCTCACTGATATGTGAGTATCGAGTTTTTCTAAAAAGCCGTTGCACGTGACGCATTTTATCCGGCATTCTTGTGTGTTTAGTCTCTGTTATGGAACAAGAGGAGCTGCAGACTCTGAGAAACGGTTGAGGAGTAGGTGGTGGAGACAAAGTATGTCAAAGAATAAGTGTGAATGGAGACCTGATGGCTAGATTTTCTTTTTTAAATTTGTCATATTATTGTGTTTTCCCTCAGCTTCATCTCTCAGAATGTTGCTTTGGAGAGAATTGGAGCTTTTGCTTTCTCCAATCTCCCTGAACTCATTGAGATGTAAGTATCACTGACAGGATAACAGCAGTGGTGAAAGCCTTTTACTGTAAGACAGGTCATTTATACTAATGAATGCACAACTGTATGGTTTTCCTCCAGAACGATAACAAAGTCAAAACACCTGAGTTACATCCATCCAGACGCATTCAGGAACATTAAGAAACTGCAGCATCTGTGAGTATTCACTAAAAGTGCAGCAAAGAGGAACAAGTACTTCTTCAACTTGTGCTTTTCAAACTGATGCGAGTCCAAAATGGGTCATGGGTGACAGGCCTACTTCTGACAGGCCCCACACGACCCGATGCATCATTTTTTAATTAGCTTGGATCCTTTGGAAGAAGAAATCAAATGTCACTCTTCATCCCATTGAAGTTTTACTATATGAGTTATACATTTTCAAAAAAAAATGGGACAGTTTCATGGTAAAATCTCTCACTGACATTATCATAACTATTACTGTTGTGATTGTTCCAATTTGTAAGATCTGGGCCACATACACAGAGCAGTCTATGTGGAAAGAATTGACTTATTTTAAGTTACCTCAGCAAACAAGCATGGTATTTCAAATTACATCTCAAATGACTCTGATTTTATATGATTGAGATCTAACGATGTACTCCAAAGCACTCTTCTTCAGTTTACTTTGCATTTTATAGGAATAGATATAAACACAGGAAATGAAGCCATTCAAGGCTGCATAAAAATGACAAAAAGCTGAAATTATCTTTTAGATATGAGATACATGGGTAATGCTAAATTAAACGTATTATTTATCTAGTTATGATATCATGATGGCATATACTGCATTGTTTGGTGTCTGTCTTCAGTGTTGAAAAAATCCATACCACTGATCTGAAAACCCCTTCAAAAAGGTTTTCAGGTTTTTTAAAATCCAAAAACCTTGCTATTCAAAATATCAAATTTAAGGAAATAATCCAGTTTATTCTTTTTAAAATTAAAAACTGTTGTGCTCAAGAATCCTTTTTTTTACAGACAGCACAGCTGAACCAGTCATGTGTTTTTGACAGCTGTTTGGAACACATAGCTCTTCAAACCTCTAATTTATCTCACTGGCACATGTTAAGATTTTCCGTCTAGGTTAATTGCAACGAACGCTACACTGTCTGATTTTTCGGTTGTTCAAAGGTTTTACGGCACAAACGCAGTAACATGTGGTTGATCTGCACGTCACAGGACCATCTACAACACTGGACTGAGAGTTTTTCCCGACTTCACCAAGATCGACTCCACGGCCCAAGACTTTATGTTGTAAGTCTCAACACGATACACAAATGAACCTAAATCACGTGCTCAGACGCACGACCACACACCACCACTACCTCTATGCGCCTGAATGTATAGACTGTTGTATGCACGCAGAATGAAACGTGCCAAGAAGAAATCGCACCATTTACCATGTAACACTGCAGTTAAAAACGTTTGCAGTAAGTAGTCATTACAAAACAGAATATCAAGGATGCAAACCATCCGTTCCTAGTTTCCGGCCTATAAAAATCTTAAACCTGGGGGGGGGGGGTATTCCTCATATTTCGCACCTTAAGTGAAGATGCAGTATATCTGCTGTCTTTCTACTTGGAAATAATCTTCTGAGTATTTCTTTTTTTATCATGTGTTTTTGATCCTTGCGCTGTGTAGTGACCTGCAGGAGAACAGCCACATACTGAGAGTCCCAGCCAATGCCTTCAGAGGCCTCTGCACTCAAACTATCAAGGAGATGTAAGGCATTCATCGCCTTTTTAGACACACGCCACCCTCACACAGCTCCGAGTGGGCCTTACATACACCGTGATGAATGTGCTCTGAAAAGCTAGCTGCCCTCTTTTCTGAGCTCTACCTTCTCACACTTGTCTCCCTTTTCTGCACATTTCTAACACTCTTACCGCCATGTATCTCCTCTTTATTCTCTCCAACACACCATATTTTAAGCTGCTGAAAACCCCATGCACCTAGTGAATCAGTCTTGGTAAACCAGTGACACTGGATTTAATTTTGCTCTTAAATGTTTCTTTGTCATTAACTGATTTCCTTTTTAAAAAAAATAATACAAGATCAGTATTTGTGAAAAAATAAAATTCATATGTCTCTAATATTACAGAAAGTCTAACTAAAGCTATGACTACTTCTGCTAATACTCGGCCAAATGTAAAACTGATGGATTGACAATGGTGGAAAAAAAACAAGTACATTTGTGCCAGGACAATTTTGATGTCTTTGCATTTTACTTGAGTTTTTTTAATTGTATGCTACTTAACATTTTACTCTTTACTTTGACTTAATTCTTATCACAAAGGAAAATATTGTATTTTTTACTCCACTACAGACAGCTATAGTTACTGGTTAGTTCAGAAATAACATAGTTTGGATATTTTACAGACAAACCATGTCATCAACTTATGAAATATGATCTACTTTTGTAGACACTCTACAGAATATTAAATAGCTAAAATTAATTCCACCTTGAGCAGATGCAATATTATTATGCAGATTAAATGGTAATGCATCAGTCAAAATGATAAAAATCTAATGATATATATAACAAAACAGTGACTTGGCAATTCTGTTGCATAGTAAGTGTTTTTACTTTTAATATTTTAAGTTCATTTTCACCTTAGTAACATTTTCAGTGTTGGAACTTAACTTGTAATAGATTACTTCTAAAATTGTAATATCATTACTTAATTTCTACATTTTGAGAAATGTAATTATTATTTCATTTTTCTGCAGAGTGTTAGATAAGAAGACCAATACCACTCTGTCTGGTTAGCTTAGCTTAGCACACAGACTGAAAGGGGAAAGCGTTAGCCAGATTCTGTCCAAAGATTAAAAAAAAAATTATAATTCTGAACCTCACTAATCCAGTAACTTCTTGGAGCGCAACCCTATAAAGTGAGCCACTGCAGTTGCTTTTGTTTTGTTTTGTTTTAACAAAGCTCTGACCGTTTCCCCCTGTTTCTAGATTGTGCTAAGCTAAGCTAACTTTCTCCTCCTTCAAAGTCACGCTGCAGCTGTGTGAGTGGCATCAGTCTTTATTTTAAATTCAAGGCTTTAACTTGTAATGGAGCACCTTTAAATCATTACAATGCTCTTTTTCTGAAGTAAAAGTCTGGGTACATTTTCCATTTTGAATCTATCAGAGAAACAAGGTTTTCCCACAGCTCCTGAGGACCAGACTCTTAAAAACAAAAATCAAAAAGAAAGATGGAAGAAAAAGAAATTTAATTTATTTTGTGTATTTAAAAAAAAAAGAAAAAAAATCCTGCGTATTCATACAGCTTTAGTGACTGAGAACAAAAGAACCGAACACACTAAAATTAGCTTTGATTGTTCTTGTAAGTTTACTGTTGGAAATGTTCTGTGTTTGGAGCCACATGACTGTAAATTGGCTTCGCTCTCTAATGACAGACGGCTCACCAGAAACGGCATCAAGGAGGTGGCGAGCGACGCCTTCAACGGCACAAAGATGTACAGATTGTGAGTCACAGGCGGGGACACAATTACAAACAGAAGATTTACCCCAAAAAATAATTAAATAAACGTCAGCTCACATATTTCACTTCCTCCGTCTCTCTCAGGTTCCTAAGAGGCAACCAACAGCTTACCCACGTCAGTCCCAACGCCTTCGTGGGCTCCAGTGAGTTGGTGGCACTGTAAGCATGACATCCAACATTATTTCGTGCCCACATGATTCACCCTGCTCATCGTCGCTCATCGTGCTCGGGATGTTGGGGAAAGCAAGAAACTGTGTGACGCGTGTGGGGAGAGTGGAGGGGGAAAAAAAAGGCTTAGAAACATGCCAGGTTTCAGGTAAAAATAAACCGAGAGCAGGTTAATTTTATCCGGAGAGACCTGCTTATTCCCCCAACAAAGAGAAACATATTTCCATTGAAGTAGCAATCAGGAAAAAAAAAAAATATATATATATATATATATATATATATATATATATATATTTTTTTTTTTTTTTTTCTCAGCTGTCTGTGCTATGGTGATTTTTTTTTTGCACTCCACATCCAAGGAGTCACTTGGCAATCAAACCGTAGCTCTTTCTACAAATTTTCCGTTCAGGAAATTTGAGTTTCAAGGTTTTATTCTTAGCAAAACTGGATTTTTGCTGGCATAAATATTTATGCATGACTTCTTAAAACCCTTTGGAGTCCTTTTATTCTTCAGTGAATACACTGAGCATGTTTTCTGTGCAGTAACATTATTTATATATCATATAATGACAGGCTGAGAAAACCAGTTGTACGTGTTTATGCGGGGGTTTTAGACAGTGTCGTAAATAATGCATGATTTGCAGGCATGCATAGACGCAAAAATGAGTTGAAATGAAATGATTTAACATGTAAATGGAATGTATAATACATTTTTCTGTCGTGGTTGTGTGTACTAACAGTAAAACAATATGCTTTACAAGCTACAACTGTCGTATAATAATAATTCGAGAGATTATAAAGAAAAATTTGTAAGGTTTTGTGGCTGCCCGTCTTATGTTTCATGTATGTTGGGTTCCTGGCAGAATCATACTTAAAAAAGACAAAAGTGAGTCCATACAAAGTCAAACTAAATAAATCTGGTAAATCAACAGCTTCTACTGCCTGATGACTTCAAATGCCTATTACATAAAGCGAGCAAACAAAGAGGACATCTGTCGAAATTGGCATTGACGCTGAAATTCAACTGACAGCTTCGGTTACTCCTCTGTTAGATCCTCACTGGTCTGCGCTTGTCCCCGCAGGGACATCTCTCACACGGCCCTCAGCTCCCTGCCGGCGTCCATCCTGAGCGGGCTCAAGAAGCTGATCGCGGAGTCCGCCTTCCACCTGAAGGAACTCCCTCCTCTGCACCTCTTCAACAAGCTGTACCGAGCCAACCTGACATACCCGTCACACTGCTGCGCCTTCCAAAACATACACAGGAACAGGTGCACATTGTTGCTGGACATTTCAGATGCTCGTGTCTGCACAGCAAATACAGTATGTAGCTAGAGCCAGAGGACATTTAGCTTAGCTTAGCATAAAGACCGGAAATGGCAGGAAACAGCTAGACTAGCTGTCTCTAAAGGTATCTGCCTACCAGCTCTTCTAAAGCTCACCAATTAACAAATTTAACTCATTTGTTTAATCTGTACGAAATGCAAAGAATAAAAATGACAATTCAAGTTATAAAGAGTTTATATGCAATCAAGTGCAATGCGTAAGATTTAACCATAAATTACTAATGGGAGTATATATTATATAATACAGCAATGTTTTATTTTTTTAGATCTCAATATGACTCCCTTCCTGGATTATTACAGTTAACTAATGCTTTAGTATTGACCACAGAGGCTTGATCTTGAGGTTTTATTGCCATCAACCTACAGGAGAATGTGTGTCCAAAAAAAAACATGAAAAATGAAGACCCCCCCCCCTCATAGCTTTTGTTTCCGTGTGTGTTGTTGTGTGACTCAGATCGAGGTGGAGCACCCTGTGCTCCCACCCCATGGCTCCGAATGACCTTCACTTCTTCAGAGACCACTGCTCCAACTCCACTGCCATCGTCTGCAGCCCGACACCGGACGATTTCAACCCCTGTGAGGACATCATGTCCGCCGTCCCCCTACGGGTCCTCATCTGGATCATCTCCATCCTCGCGCTGCTTGGGAACTCAGTGGTACTCCTTGTGATGTTAGGTATTGAACAGGAAAATCTTTTCAAAGGCAGAATTAACATTGTGTTACGCTGTGCCTACGTTTCTTTTTGGGGTGGGGGCATTTTCATAGACAGCTCTGTGTGGATTTTATCATGTTGTATTTCAATCCTTTTAAGAAAACGTTTATTAGTTTTGTTAGGTCTGCCTATTCATGGCAGATGCTAAGGTGCTGCTTTCAGAGGTGAGAATAGGTAAAACTAATACACCTCATCAAGTGCTGTACTTTCAAATTTGAGGTATTTGCACCTCATTTGAGCATTTCCATTTTGTTAAATTTAATACTTTGCCTCCAGTGCATTTTGAGAAGCAAATGTACTCCTCATACTCTTTCCACTATTCTAATTTTCTTTTCTTAGTTTCATTTCATTTTCAGCTGATACAAAAACGAATAAATCCCCAAAAGTGGAATTAAAAAGGTTTTCAAAAGACAGCAAAACTAAGCTTTGCTCTCTTTTGCAATCAGATACCAGCCTGAGGATATTTTACTATTAATACTTGTTTATCTTTACTTTGGGTCTACCGAGACTGGCTGCTTTGTACTTGTTGAAGTAATTCCCCTCACCTTTCTGTTTCTACCGATGTGTCGCCAGGCAGCCGCTCCAAACTGACTGTGCCTCGTTTCCTCATGTGCCACTTGGCCTTTGCTGACCTCTGCATGGGCATCTACCTGGCAGTCATAGCAACCGTGGACATGCTCACTCGGGGCCGGTACTACAACTATGCCATAGACTGGCAGATGGGCCTGGGCTGCAGTGCTGCTGGCTTCTTTACGGTGTGTACACACACATGGAGTCCTTTGCACATATGCATTAGCCCTGCATCACTGACCACGCTCACTCAACGTACAGGATTGGGTGGAACAACGTGCTTGTTTCTTTGTGTGTGTGTGTGTGTGTGTGTGTGTGTGTGTGTATTGAAGGTGTTTGCCAGTGAACTTTCGGTGTTCACATTAACGGCGATCACCCTGGAGCGCTGGCACACCATCACACACGCTCTGCGGCTCGACCGTAAACTCCGCCTGAGACACGCGTGTATCGTCATGACTGTGGGCTGGATCTTCTCATCTCTGGCCGCTTTGTTGCCCACAGTTGGGGTCAGCAGCTACAGCAAGGTGGGTGTATAGATCACACACTCGCCATTCAACTCCTCTGTACATTCCCGTTTGTAACACCAATTTACTGTATGTTCCTTTGAGAGTTTGCTCAGGCCGATGCAATTGGGAACGCAAAATGGTGTATGAACTCACATATACAAAATGACTTAGAATGTGCTTTATATGCTTCAAAATATATATATATATATATATATATTTTTTTTTTTTTTTAAATGTTCTATGTCTTAGATTACATTTAATAGATAGAGGGCTGCAATTAATGGTTTTCTTCATTAGCAATCAATTATTTTCTAAATTCATCAATTAATCTTAAACACCAGAAAAAATGTAAAAAATGGTCCACACAATCTCCTAGATCCCCAAGATGAGATCGTTAAATTTCTTGTTTGGACCAACAACCAAAAACCCAATCATAATCAATTTACTATAATGTAAGACGAGGAAAAGTAGCATTTTTTCAACCTGGAGAACCTGGAACCAAATCAAAATTTTGGCATTTTAAAAGTTCACACTGGTCCATGTCCGTATTGCTATAGTAGTAGGCTTTTATCCTGGGTTATGATGTGACAATTAAGTACGTTCAAGGGCGATGAACATGGTCTTGTATTTGTTTATGGTGCAGGTGAGTATCTGCCTGCCCATGGACGTGGAGTCTCCTGTGTCTCAGGTCTATGTCGTGTCTCTCCTCCTCCTAAACATCTTGGCCTTCCTCTGTGTGTGTGGCTGCTACCTCAGCATCTACCTGACTGTCCGCAACCCCTCGTCAGTGCCGGCCCTCGCCGACACCCGCGTGGCCCAGCGCATGGCCATCCTTATCTTCACTGACTTCATCTGCATGGCCCCCATCTCCTTCTTTGCCATCTTAGCCGCCCTCAAGCTCCCTCTCATCACCGTTTCAGAATCCAAACTCCTGCTCGTCCTCTTCTACCCGATCAACTCGTGCTCAAACCCCTTCCTGTACGCCTTCTTCACCCGCACCTTCAGACGGGACTTCTTTCTCCTCGCGGCTCGCTTCGGCCTGTTTAAAACCCGGGCGCAGATTTACCGGACAGAGAGTTCGTCCTGTCAGCAGCCGCCGTGGACCTCTCCAAAGAGCAGCCATGTGATGCTGTACTCCTTGGCCAATGTATTGAGCCTAGATGTGAAACAAGAATATTGACTGTCTTTTAGATATCCACAGACTTTATGCTAGATTGTCAGCAGGAAGGTCATATTTCTCCCCCCAGAGATGTCCCATCTCTCTCAGACAAATAAGGCTAATTCTTCTTGGCTCTGATGGTGATTTTGACAGAATATAATGCAAGAACACCTCTTAAAGTTAGAAAAATTCACCTTTGTATTAGAGGTCATCTTGTTCCTGCTCATATGTTGTGGAGATAAAGAATAATATTGCCAAAAATAATCCTGAAAATGAGTCCCAAACTCATTATTGTTCTTATTTGGTCAACACAGAATTCGCCACTGACTCAACATTTGAACCACAACAACGCAAGCCAACAACCGTCAGTGTCCTTCCAAAATCATGTGTGCGTGTGTCGTCTTTCAGCTGCTCCCATTAGGGGTCTTTACAACAGCTCACCCATCCGGCATAGGCTTTTACACCGGATGCCCTTCCCGATGCAACCTCGGTTCGGCAGAGCTGGGGATCGAGCTGCCAATCCAGGGATGAGCGGCCAACCTGCTCTACCACCTGAGCCCTGGCCCCCGACCTTCTAAAACCTGGTGACCCAAGGGATAAACTCTACTCTATGCACAATATCAATCCAAGCACAGATGTCCTAGGTAATTCCTTATGTTTGCTTTAACTTTATTGGAGTGCCAGATGGGTGGAGTTTACTGCAATTTCGGTCATGAGTAAAAAGCAGAAAGTCTGGGGGAAAAAGTAAACTGACTTCCCTTTCAGGTAGAGTCTTGGGTGACAAACATCATCCATCTGGTGTCCCACGATAATAAAAGCAAGCTAAAGTACTTTGAAACAGTTTACAAAGGTTTTGGCGCCTGAGATGTCAGCATATGCACCTCAAGAAATTAACATTCAGTCAACAGTCGACGTTAGGGCTGAATGATATTCATTAAGAAGCACACCGAAGGGACTTACTGATTAATAATCTCCTCATACACTCCATCTGCTGTAGCTCTCCATGCCTTCACATCCCTTTCTACCCTTCAGTTTCTCTTATTGTCTCAAGGAGGGAAATGTAATTATCTTTGTAATGAAATTATGTTTATTTTTTGTAAATGATATAGTAGTATCAAGTGTCACCTGTTTATATCCACGAGTTTTGCACAAAATGTATCTTTGGGATTCTTTTGTTTTTTTTCACATCATCTTATAAAGTTGTTACTATATCTCCTCTGCATGAATAGAGTTTGTACTGTGAATGTGAGAGTATGACAGCTTGTAACAAAAGGAAAAACTCACACGAACGATAAATTGAGCTGTCTTTATCGAAAAAAATCAAAAAAAAAAAAAAAACAACAACCAAAAAAACGCTGTCCTTCAGAGCATCCAAAGCTTTCAAGGACAAAGTGACCCCACCAACCTCTGCTCTGTGTGCCAGGTTGGGTGGGCGGTTGTGGGAGGGGAGACTACACAGCTGCTCTCTCTGCTTATTACAGGAGGAGGGATATGGCAGTTAGATAAGGCGCAAACACACACACAGACACCCCCCCACACACACACACACACACACACACACACAGACGCAAGCCAGGGTTTCAAGGCTGCAGCTGCAAGAAAGAGTCCGTCTCATTGATATGGATACACTGCCTCCTACATGCCAACAGTGAACGTGTGGGTGCATTTGTACACTTTAACCACCAGGTGATGCTACTGATGCAGGATTGATCGGGATCTCTGCTCTGTTGATGCCTATTCAGCTGCGAACAACAATATGCTGTGAACATACCTCACAACAAGTGCTAAAAATTTGCTATCACACAATTGATAGTGACAGCAAAGCCCACATTTACAGCAGTTACATTATGAAAACATAACATCTAATACTAGCCCATGGAGGCTAATTTTGACAGAACAATGACAATAAAATGCACCACTCTCTCTCTTCACAGCCGGTGGTATTATTTCCTAACATGACTTCATGAAAGATGAATTTGTAAGAAAACACTGACTTCAAAGCAATGCTATTCTGTGAAAAAACAAAAACAAGGACTGAACACAGACAACAGTTACACACAAGGTGACATCAATGCATTGATGTCTGTAAAAAGGTCTAATGTTGTGTAATGGTTTTTCTGAGGAAGTCTGACTTCAAGTTTAGACTGAAAAAGTCCCTCTGAGATGTTGCTTGGCAGCTCTAGGCTGGAAAAAATAAAAGCCTCATCTAGTCCTTACCTGGCCTTGCAGACTACAGTGCATTCTGTGTTTATGATCTTTAAAGTCTCTGTACAGTGCACACAGGAATCATGTGACAAACCTGCATCTCCAGAAAACAAGCCATAATGTACAGATTTCAGCAAGTTTCTGTTTAGCTACTGCCACTCAGAGAATTTTTAGCTTAGGACCTACTTCCAGTAATAACATTCAGGGCTCCCTGCTGACCTGCTTAAAACATGCAATTTATTACAGCAACATCTCTTGTTCGTTATATGACCCTTTACCTACCCATGCTCTCTGTCTATCTGAAAACTCTCAAATGACAAAGAGTCAAAAATCTTTAAAAAGTAAAAAATAATCGAACCAACAAAATTAGCAGAATGAAATTTATTAGGGAACTAAAATAATCAGGTTGATTGTGTTAGGATGGGCAAAGGAAACCCTTTCCTGTATCGACTGCATTTTTTCTTTTCACACATGAAGTTCAGTATGTACAATACATTCATCTTGATTTTATCACCCAAGCAATAAAAATGATTCAAGGGATTACTCACTTCTGTATTGTACCATAACAGCTCTCAAACTAATTAGTAGAAATTACTTAAAATGACTGATTGCTTCTTTTGTTGGAGGCTGGTGGGTGTGGTATGGTGCAAGTACTGCTTGCTACAAGCAGATCTTCTCAAGACAGAACACGACCCGCTGGAGGAAAAGTCTCCGGATGAAACCCTGCACCAATGTCATAAAGCAGCCTGTGTGTGAGGCTGTGCTGTGAGTTCATGGCTTTATCATTCCATCGTTTAGCAACCAAATAATGCCCTCTAGTGGTCCAATTAAATAAAATGATGCTATTTTAACCAAACGGGTTTATGAAAAAAAATAATAAACTCCACCCAAAATTTATTTTTGAAGATTCAAACACCCACTTCCTGTGGGCCTAAAAAGGTGGTAGGGCTATAAAAAGCTTGTTGATTATTTGTTTTTTCACAGAAAAGGGAGTCAGCTTGAATTCAGTTAAATTGGACCCAAACAGAACAGAGGAGTGGGCCACCCAATGGATTAGTTGAGATACTTTTTAAATTTTATTTATTCATTAAAATTTTTAAAAATGCAAATAAAAAAACGATTAATTAAACCTGGATATAAATGATGCCCTGGACAAACTCAAAGTAAAGAAATACACCGAACCCGGTTCCGAATCCCACCGACGCGACACACACCGATCCCGGTTCCGAATCACACCGGTCCCGGTTCCGAATCACACCGAACCCGGTTCCGAATCCCACCGACGCGACACACACCGATCCCGGTTCCGAATCGCACCGACGCGACACACACCGATCCCGGTTCCGAATCACACCGAACCCGGTTCCGAATCCCACCGACGCGACACACACCGATCCCGGTTCCGAATCACACCGGTCCCGGTTCCGAATCACACCGAACCCGGTTCCGAATCCCACCGACGCGACACACACCGATCCCGGTTCCGAATCCCACCGACGCGACACACACCGATCCCGGTTCCGAATCACACCGAACCCGGTTCCGAATCCCACCGACGCGACACACACCGATCCCGGTTCCGAATCACACCGGTCCCGGTTCCGAATCGCACCGACGCGACACACACCGACCCCGGTTCCGAATCACACCGGTCCCGGTTCCGAATCACACCGAACCCGGTTCCGAATCCCACCGACGCGACACACACCGATCCCGGTTCCGAATCGCACCGACGCGACACACACCGATCCCGGTTCCGAATCACACCGGTCCCGGTTCCGAATCGCACCGACGCGACACACACCGATCCCGGTTCCGAATCACACCGAACCCGGTTCCGAATCCCACCGACGCGACACACACCGATCCCGGTTCCGAATCACACCGGTCCCGGTTCCGAATCACACCGGTCCCGGTTCCGAATCACACCGGTCCCGGTTCCGAATCGCACCGACGCGACACACACCGATCCCGGTTCCGAATCGCACCGACGCGACACACACCGATCCCGGTTCCGAATCACACCGGTCCCGGTTCCGAATCACACCGAACCCGGTTCCGAATCCCACCGACGCGACACACACCGACCCCGGTTCCGAATCACACCGGTCCCGGTTCCGAATCACACCGGTCCCGGTTCCGAATCACACCGGTCCCGGTTCCGAATCGCACCGACGCGACACACACCGATCCCGGTTCCGAATCACACCGGTCCCGGTTCCGAATCACACCGAACCCGGTTCCGAATCCCACCGACGCGACACACACCGACCCCGGTTCCGAATCACACCGAACCCGGTTCCGAATCCCACCGACGCGACACACACCGATCCCGGTTCCGAATCACACCGGTCCCGGTTCCGAATCACACCGGTCCCGGTTCCGAATCACACCGGTCCCGGTTCCGAATCACACCGGTCCCGGTTCCGAATCACACCGGTCCCGGTTCCGAATCACACCGGTCCCGGTTCCGAATCACACCGAACCCGGTTCCGAATCACACCGGTCCCGGTTCCGAATCACACCGGTCCCGGTTCCGAATCGCACCGACGCGACACACACCGACCCCCGGTTCCGGATCCCACCGACCCCGGGTCCGGATCACACCGACGCGACACACACCGATCCCGGTTCCGAATCACACCGGTCCCGGTTCCGAATCGCACCGGTCCCGGTTCCGAATCACACCGGTCCCGGTTCCGAATCGCACCGACGCGACACACACCGACCCCCGGTTCCGGATCCCACCGACCCCGGGTCCGGATCACACCGACGCGACACACACCGATCCCGGTTCCGAATCACACCGGTCCCGGTTCCGAATCGCACCGGTCCCGGTTCCGAATCACACCGGTCCCGGTTCCGAATCACACCGGTCCCGGTTCCGAATCACACCGGTCCCGGTTCCGAATCACACCGGTCCCGGTTCCGAATCACACCGGTCCCGGTTCCGAATCACACCGGTCCCGGTTCCGAATCACACCGGTCCCGGTTCCGAATCACACCGGTCCCGGTTCCGAATCGCACCGACGCGACACACACCGATCCCGGTTCCGAATCACACCGGTCCCGGTTCCGAATCACACCGGTCCCGGTTCCGAATCACACCGGTCCCGGTTCCGAATCACACCGGTCCCGGTTCCGAATCGCACCGACGCGACACACACCGATCCCGGTTCCGAATCACACCGAACCCGGTTCCGAATCCCACCGACGCGACACACACCGATCCCGGTTCCGAATCACACCGGTCCCGGTTCCGAATCACACCGGTCCCGGTTCCGAATCACACCGAACCCGGTTCCGAATCCCACCGACGCGACACACACCGATCCCGGTTCCGAATCACACCGGTCCCGGTTCCGAATCACACCGGTCCCGGTTCCGAATCACACCGAACCCGGTTCCGAATCCCACCGACGCGACACACACCGATCCCGGTTCCGAATCACACCGAACCCGGTTCCGAATCCCACCGACGCGACACACACCGACCCCGGTTCCGAATCACACCGAACCCGGTTCCGAATCCCACCGACGCGACACACACCGATCCCGGTTCCGAATCGCACCGACGCGACACACACCGATCCCGGTTCCGAATCACACCGAACCCGGTTCCGAATCCCACCGACGCGACACACACCGATCCCGGTTCCGAATCGCACCGACGCGACACACACCGATCCCGGTTCCGAATCACACCGGTCCCGGTTCCGAATCACACCGGTCCCGGTTCCGAATCACACCGGTCCCGGTTCCGAATCACACCGGTCCCGGTTCCGAATCACACCGGTCCCGGTTCCGAATCACACCGGTCCCGGTTCCGAATCACACCGGTCCCGGTTCCGAATCGCACCGACGCGACACACACCGATCCCGGTTCCGAATCGCACCGACGCGACACACACCGATCCCGGTTCCGAATCACACCGGTCCCGGTTCCGAATCACACCGGTCCCGGTTCCGAATCACACCGGTCCCGGTTCCGAATCACACCGGTCCCGGTTCCGAATCACACCGGTCCCGGTTCCGAATCACACCGGTCCCGGTTCCGAATCACACCGGTCCCGGTTCCGAATCACACCGGTCCCGGTTCCGAATCACACCGGTCCCGGTTCCGAATCCCACCGACGCGACACACACCGATCCCGGTTCCGAATCACACCGAACCCGGTTCCGAATCGCACCGACGCGACACACACCGACCCCCGGTTCCGGATCCCACCGACCCCGGGTCCGGATCACACCGACGCGACACACACCGATCCCGGTTCCGAATCACACCGGTCCCGGTTCCGAATCGCACCGACGCGACACACACCGACCCCGGTTCCGGATCCCACCGACCCCGGGTCCGGATCACACCGACGCGACACACACCGATCCCGGTTCCGAATCACACCGGTCCCGGTTCAATGGATTAGTTGAGATACTTTTTAAATTTTATTTATTCATTAAAATTTTTAAAAATGCAAATAAAAAAACGATTAATTAAACCTGGATATAAATGATGCCCTGGACAAACTCAAAGTAAAGAAATAATTGGATTTCCAAGGTAGTCGGTCTATTGCCTTACTTTGTGTTGTAACTACAAATTAATAGGGTCTTTAAGTAGAACTGTACAATTAACTTTAAAAGGTTTTTAAATTTTTCGCTTTGTTATTCCACATATCAATGTGTCTGCCTATAATATTTCATCTTACAGTTCCTGTTTCCCTGTTTTAAATTCAGTTCACTAATAATTATAATTTTAGACATATTAAAGGGTCAGAAGCTCCATAGATACGGACACATCTCTCCACTGCGTTCATATTTCCACTGGACTTCACGATTCCTGAACGGGCCCAGCGGGAACAACTTTTCTTGTGAGGTTGCTTTTGATATTTCTCGTTTTATAATTCAAAAGAGCTCAGTTTAGAAATATAAAATAAAATAGAATAAAAACTCAAAGCATAAAAAGACTACGAGGAGATACAAAAGCACCACAAAGAGACACAAAAAAAGAGAGACACAAAATAACCAAAAATATAAAGACAATGAATGAACAAACCGTTTTCACTCATTCTGTCTCTTTCAGTCTCCTATATAGGAAGGGTGGTGGTGGGGGGCCTTTTACCTGTCTGTGCCCAGGGGCCCCTTTTTCATAAAGCTTAGTAGAAAGGAAACTATTTTTTTTACAAATGCAGGATCCTTCGCTTATTGTCATTAATTTAGTAACTGTGAAACTATTTTATTTTTTATATTTTATTTTATATTTTATTATGGGGGGGGGGGCATTAGCACTTGCCCCCAAAGCCTTTACTCCTCGTCGGTGGGGAACAATGTTGCAAATCCCACCGACGAGACACACACACCGACCCCGGTTCCGAATCACACCGAACCCGGTTCCGAATCCCACCGACGCGACACACACCGATCCCGGTTCCGAATCACACCGGTCCCGGTTCCGAATCGCACCGACGCGACACACACCGACCCCCGGTTCCGGATCCCACCGACCCCGGGTCCGGATCACACCGACCCCGGTTCCGGATCCATCCGTGCACCTGACGCGCGTCAATTCCGCGGGTCCGTCGCCGCGTCCGCGCGTCGATCACATCGCCGCTTGACCGGTTCCGAACCCCAACAGAACAAGGTTCGTGGCGTCGCCCCGGTACAAGCCTCCCGATTGGTCGCCGCACGGGGGGGCCCATGAGACGCGGGCTGCGATTGGCCGAGCGGACGCCCTGCTCTTTTTTTTTTTTCTCGCGATCGTTTCCCGTGTGGGTTAATGGCTCCTCCTGCTACAGACTGAGACGGAGCTGGCACCGAGCGGCGATACGGGGGGAGCTGCAACAGCGCGGAGGAGAGAGAGAGAAAAAACGGCGATTACACCCCGAATACCAGCGGGTTTCTGATCGCGGTCGTCCGGGTGTACCTGGGGGAAAATAAAAAGGGCCGCGTCCGGGTCGGTAGTTTCGGGTCGAGGGCTAAATTTAGAAGCGGGCGGTCGAGGATAGCAGTCTGTTTTTCCAACGACCAACTCCCCAGATGAACTCCGTCAGAGCCACCAACAGGAGACCCAGGCGAGTGTCGAGGCCGCGCCCGGTGCAGCCCGAACGGAACAACGGGGACAGAGGTAAGCGAGACCGCGGTCAGCTGACGATTTAAGGCGAGGCCGCGTCGGGGGTGGGTGGGTGGGGGGGCGGATGAGGGACTTCGCGTAAAGCCTCGATTTGTGCCCCCGCTGGCCTGTTCCCTGCACCCGAAGGCGGCGGGTTCGGCAGGAAAAGCCGAGGCTTCTCGCTCTGTGGCTTAGGCCAGGCCGCGCTTTGTTTGGCTTGAGTGATCGGGGCTAGCCGACACCGCTAGCTAGCTCACCAGCGTTAGGTGGTGGTTGAAGGGGGGGGGGGTTGTCTTCGCCTAACGTAATGCGTATGCAGCTGTACGGTTAACATTAATAGCTCATATTCAGGAAACCGCAGCTGGAGGCGAGGGGATCGACCTCGGACGCTCTAAACACGGCGTCCCGTGTGTGTCGGGCCGTCGCATTCCCAGCTGTCACTAACGTTTCTGGGGGTGTAAATCGGCGGTGTCTCCGGACTGCCATTTTTTTTTTGGGGTGTAACGTTAACAAAAACATTAGCTGCGAATTCGGGGCAATGCTAGCTAGCTGCCCGAGCTCCGAGAGGCCACACGGATCAGCTGTGGTAGATGATACGGTGGGATTTTTTTTTCTCCCCCCCCCCCCCGATGATTTCACTGTGTCCATTTTGTGTGCTCGGGGTTGTAGTTTTTTTAATGCTAGCGCAAAAGCCAGCGGATTGAACCCGTATCCCCCCCTTCCTTGTTCCTCGGTGCCTGTTAGCCGTAGCTCGATTTGTTTACACCGCGGATTTGCCAGCTACGCAGTTCAGTTTTTAGCCATTAGCCGCACGTCTGATCGACTTCATCCGCGGCCCTTAATTTGACAGCACCGTAAAATATGAGTCTTGATTCTGCACTAATGGGACCCAAAGGGGAAAAAAAAAAATGCACGGTGCCCGACATCAGTGGGGAAGGACTACACATGAGAGACTGCTAATGTGGCTGCAGGGGGTGCATCTGCCATTATCAATCAGTAACCTTTGTCTGCCTTACCAACTATTACCCTGGCTGTTAGCCTGCGCAGTGTACATACAGCATGTGAGCTGAATGCACACCATTGTGTCAGTGATGGTAATTAGAATAAGAGTGTCAGTGGTTTAAGAGTTTGCTGCAATTACCGGAGAAATTGTAGGTGTTTAATTGAGTAAAAAGAGAGATGATTGGGCTGCCCAGAAAAATACCCTGTGATTTAATTTTTTTTTTTTTTTTTTTTAAATTGCATAGCTTTGGTCTGTACTGCAGCTTTGTGCATTGAAGTGCCTCTTTAGAAAGTGGTGGATGTATAGGAAATGTGTTTGCCTCTCTCTCTAGATGAGGAGGCTCCTGCAGCAGCTGCAGCAGAAATGGCTATTGAGGAATCCGGTCCAGGAGCTCAGAACAGTCCCTACCAGCTTCGACGTAAGACCCTGCTTCCCAAGAGAACCGCTGCTGCCTCTGCCACCGCCTCTGCCTGCCCGAGCAAGAGCCCAATGGAGGTAAGACTGAAACATTTGGGTGAATTTTTTTAATGTATTTCACTGCAGTTTGCATGTCTACAGACTTCTGTGTTTTTGTGTGTGTGTGTGTGTGCACGCGCACGCATGCGTGTGTAAATGAGAGTGAATTGCTGATTGATTTGTGTCCCCTCTGAAGAAACAATGAGTTTGTGACAGAGCAGTAAACTTCACTGTTCATTACTTAGTGGTTAATTCTTGGCCTCAAGTTAATGTCCTACTTGCCCTCTTTCGCAGGGAGCTTCCACTTCATCGACAGAGGCCTTTGGCCATCGAGCAAAGCGGGCACGAGTGTCCGGTAAGAGCCACGACCTGCCAGGTGTGTGTTAAATCTCTGCAGCTGGGCAAGGAGACTATTAGCTTTTTTTACATGAACATTTATTGATTTTTTTTTTCCCTCCCTGTGTTCTGTTAAATCTTGTTCTTTTGCAGTCCATTAAATAACATGACTTTATAGTTCGATGTACTTGGAGTGAAAGATTTTTCCCGAAGCTTACGTTGGGAATTGTGTCTGTGTTTGTCGGTGTGTGTATTTGTGTGTCTTTAGCAGCCCCAGCCGAGCAATATCTGCAGCAGAAGCTTCCTGATGAGGTTGTTTTGAAGATTTTCTCCTACTTACTGGAACAGGACCTCTGTCAGGCAGCTTGTGTCTGCAAGAGATTCAGCCAGCTAGCCAATGACCCCATCCTATGGTCAGTGCTGCTAAAGAGATGGAAACTGCTCTGCTCCTGTTGTGAATATCATAGTTATTAAAAGACAGGCAACTGAAATTCTGTGTATGTGGTATGTAACATTGTAGGAAGCGTCTATACATGGAGGTGTTTGAGTACACACGTCCCATGATGCATCCTGAGCCAGGCAGGTTCTACCAGGTCAGCCCTGAGGAGCATGAACACCCAAACCCATGGAAGGAGAGCTTTCAGCAGCTGGTGAGTTGGTCTCCATAGTTTCTGATGTGTTGTCTTCTTGTGAAGAAAGTACTCTTGGGGGTGCTTTGATTTCTTTGCATGGGCCTGATTTATTTATTTCCCTCTTTATGTTATTAGTCCATATATTAAGAAGAAACAGAGTGCAGTTCTGCAATGTCACAACAGTTTTGCAGTAAAACCCATGCAACTCACTAGAGTAATAATCTCTGTCCTGAGTACTGAGTGCCTGTAAAGGTAAAACACTTTGGACAAGCACGCCTGTGACATTAGAAAGCAATGTCATTGTATTAATTTTTGAAATATCACTCAATGTACAAGAAAAAAAATGGAAGTATTACTGGGCTTGATATCAAGGACTAGCGCTTAGGACAACATGCTTCATTAAGCAACAGTTAACAGTTAAATAAAAAACAATGGGGTGTAAGGTAATTAATTAAGTGGGACAGATAGATATAGTCATATATTTACATGTATATTAATCCAAATCCATAATGTCCATTTTTAAATGGACATTATGAACCATTTCAACTTTTTTTTTAACTTCTTAACATAAATTAAGATTGTTGAAAAGTGCTTTTACTTCCATGCTTGTAATAAATCTCTTGTCTTTGTTTTCTTGAAACACAAACTGGTCACTCTATCAGAATTTCTCAAAAGCGCTATCTTAGCAAAACTCTTTTGTCTAGGGAAAGTTTTGGTCAAGCTCTCATGACAAGCAGCTATTAAAACTCTTTTTTTCCCCCATGCTTTTTTTTTTTAATGACTACATACTATTTGCCAGAAGTTCTTGCAGTGAACGCTTTGAGTTAATCCACAGATAGATCGGTTTAGTATCTGTTTGTGTGCTCACATTGTTATTCTAAGGCTGTGTCAACAGTAGTATGCGTAAAATTTGTTACAATGAAGTTCATATCCTTATCTGATCATGTCAGTCAAGACTAAACTCCCTCTAAGCTCCTCAGCTAATGGGATCCAGACATGTTTGATTAATTATTTCTGTAGTAATTAGTGAAATTCAAAGTAAGATATTGAGATACTGATGGCTATCACACAGATTCTTTTTTTTTTTTGATATAATCAATCAGTTCCTAAGTTTACACAGATGTCCTATTCACTTATAGTTGTGAAGTCTTGAAAATAAGGAATGCAGTGTTTCGTTGTTTCATTTATTACAAGTTGCTCTATGATCTTTGTGAAGTTGTGTGCTTTTTGTTATCCTGTTGTGGTTGGTTTGTGGGTTGCATAAGTTTATATCTGCACCCCACAAGAAGCTTCAAGATAAACCTGAGGGGATGCAAGATGGTTAAAATGACAGGAAACCAGAAAAAAATTCTGCTACCCCAAATTATTTTCATTTTTGCAGACTTTGTCCTGTGAATTATTTGATAATTTTACATCTTCAGGCCTGTAAAAATAAAATGCATGGGGAAAAAAATCACCCAGAAGTGCTGGTAACCTTTTATGACACTTTTATGACTTACTTTCAGTTGCCCTCTCTTCGTTAAACTTATTTCCTATACTAGTTGTTGGAAAAAGGTAGTTAGATGCTCGAGCTGTATTGAGACCATGTTAATGTTTGAGACAATATGTAGCTACATATATTGACTGTAGTGATATTCTGTGTTTCAGTACAAAGGCGCCCATGTAAAACCAGGCTTTGCTGAGCATTTCTACAGTAACCCTGGCAGATACAAAGGCCGAGAGAACATGCTGGTAAGTTTAAAAACTTGTAGTTAAAAAGAAATCCTTGCAGAACACGGCTAAATGTGGACACCTGCTTGCTTTTCTGAACTGCCCTCTGATAAATTGTATGTGTGTGTATATTCTGCCTGAAAGAGTGTTTGCCTTTCACCTGCAGTACTATGACACCATTGAGGATGCACTGGGTGGGGTCCAGGAGGCCCACTTTGATGGTCTAATCTTTGTTCACTCTGGCATCTACACTGACGAGTGGATTTATATAGAGTCTCCCATCACCATGATTGGTGCAGGTAAACATTTGCCATCACTGTAAACTACATAAGACATTACCTTGATGCTTTTGCCTCGTGCAATCAGTATATCTCCCAAGATGGGGATACAGACTCTGCTGTGTTTACGTCCGCATGTACGAGGGTGTTGATGAGTGTTTACCGCTTTCCTCTCAGCTCCTGGTAAAGTAGCTGACAAGGTGGTGATAGAGAATACTAGAGACTCGACGTTTGTCTTCATGGAGGGCTCAGAGGATGCCTATGTGGGATATATGACCATCAAGGTAAAAACAGACCCCAGTTTTTCCTTTTTCCTTTTTTTTTTCTTTTTTTTTTTTAACCTGTTTTTAACAAAACTTGAAAAATGCTTGTATATTATATATGATTCTCACCACAGGTTATCACTGTTAAGCTATGTAGTTATAGCTGTGGGAAAGTCCAGTTTAGTCTCCTATTTATAATTTCTCTATAGTTGAGGATAAAATTATTGATGGTGATGGTAGTGTCAGATTAGTTTGGTGATCAGCTCTTAATTGCCTGATTCTAAAAATGCAGCAGTGTGCCAAATGTGAGGGCTCAGGCAGGTGACAGGTGGATGTAATTGGTCTAAATGACTGGCTTGAGTGGAACTCAACTTAATACAATAACATAGTACTCATTACAAGATTGGAGCCTAATGTGAATGGTATCACACCTAATGAGGTGTAAGAGATCTGAGATTTTTTTCAGATTTTGTCCTTTTATCAGCTATAAGTAGTGGCATTAACGTCTCCTGTAGGAAGCGTCCAGTGTGGGTGGGTGGGCTGAAGCTTGACGTGTTGTCAGTAAACTCTGCCTCTGTTCGACCTCTGCCGCTCTTCTCTCCTCAGTTTAATCCTGATGATAAGTCGGCACAGCACCATAACGCCCACCATTGTCTAGAGATCACAGTCAACTGCAGCCCAAACATCGACCACTGCATCATCCGCTCGACATGCACAGGTAAAACACACACACTGTTCACAGGTCGCTGGGGGAGGCCACATTAACATGAACAGTTGTGCTTAAAAATGACTATAATGTTATTTAGCACCTTCTTGGCAAATGCAGCATTAGCTGAAAAAAGTAGCTTTACATGTAATTGTACAGCTTATGGTGTCTACTTGCTGTTCAGCTGTGTGGAGCCTAAGTGTCCCTAATTTTGTTTTTTTGCTAAATGATCAGTGTGTTCCTTATAAGCCTACGTCCTTGGATGAAAAACTAAATTAGTCATTTGGGTCTTGGACTAGAAACCGAGGTGCCGTGGAGCAGTAGTGATTTTTGGCAACTACTTTTATTATGAATGTTCGCTCTGATGAAAATGTTGAGTTTCTGGATTTCAAAATTGGTGAAACTGGAAAATCAGCACCGAAACTCCCCCTTTTGTATTGACAGTTAGTTTTTATCACCTCATTACATTAAATCTACCAAATGTCACAGCACATTTGGTAACGATAAATTGTAATGTCTTGGGAGCAATTTTCAGTGTGTGAAGCCTACTTCTATCTAAAAGATGGAGTGTATGAGAACAGTGTTGTAGTGCTACACTGCCTGTACAGGCTTTACTGAGATCCCAGTATTACTTTATCTAAGTGGTGCCCAGCAATAGTAATTGTCTTTTTACTATGGATTTGAGACCGTTCTTCTCCTGATAGTGTACAGATGGGGAAAGCAGATACTTACTGGTCTGGCATACTCTTTGTTAGCATATGTGTATAGTGTATGCACTGCGTTTGAAATGCTGACTAGATTTATGACTTCTGCCAAAATGATCTATTGTATCAATCAGAAGGTAATTAATAAATGACCATTCTGATGATAATCATTTAAGTCTTTATAAAACCACCAAATGTGTTGGTTTCAGCTTTACAAATGTACGAATTTGCTTTCTTTTGTCAGTTCACATCAATGTGCGTTGAGTAAATTTTCAGATTTTTTTGACTGTTCTTCAACTGATAGAGGAAGCAGTCATTACTTGCATCCCTACTGTAGTGTGACTATTGTGTCTTCCGCTGTGTGTAGTGGGTTCAGCTGTATGTGTGAGTGGCCAGGGAGCCTGTCCAACCATCAAACATTGCAACATCAGCGACTGTGAGAACGTGGGGCTGTACATCACAGACCATGCACAGGTAAGAATAACATTTCCCCCTCTGCGGTAACTCTCATGCTTTGTCATCAGTGCATGAACATACACACAGAAACTTTCATACAGGCTTTGCTTCTAACCCGAAGATTTGTTTTTGTTCCAGGGGATTTATGAAGACAATGAAATCAGCAACAATGCGCTAGCGGGAATCTGGGTGAAAAACCACGGTAATCCCATCATTAGACGTAACCACATCCACCACGGACGAGATGTTGGAGTGTTCACCTTTGATCACGGCATGGTAAATACACATCAGCTGTGTTGTGCTGTACATTTTACTCAGAGAGAAATCACAGACCACCCATCTGATTTGTCATCTTCTTTGTGTTTCAGGGTTACTTTGAGAACTGTAACATCCATAGAAACCGCATCGCAGGCTTTGAGGTGAAGGCCTACGCTAATCCCACAGTGGTGCGTTGTGAGATCCATCATGGCCAAACGGGAGGCATCTACGTCCATGAGAAGGGGCGGGGGCAGTTTATAGAGAACAAAATCTATGCTAATAACTTTGCCGGTGTGTGGATCACGTCCAACAGTGACCCGACGATACGGTGAGAACAACCGCTGAACGGGGGGGGCATTACTATAAAACTTATAGAGGACCCCAGGCTGTTTGGATATTAGTTGGGTGAAAAATCAAATTTCCGTGGAGAAAGGTAGCTGATATTGATATGGAACATGTATAACTTACACATGAACAACAAAAAATATGGCTGTGTAGGAAATTTGAGTGCACCATTGGCAGCATCTTTCACCCGCTTCATTCTATCACCATCTGCATATTTATTCCTAGATTGTGACTGTTTATCTCCTTTTTGTATCCAGGGGAAATGCTATATTCAACGGTAACCAAGGAGGGGTGTACATATTTGGGGATGGACGGGGTTTGATAGAGAGTAACGACATCTATGGTAACGCCTTGGCGGGAATCCAGATCCGAACCAACAGCTGCCCCATTGTACGGCACAACAAGATCCACGATGGACAGCATGGGGGCATCTACGTGGTAAATACACCCACCAGGGTGAAATGTCTGTACAGTATTTGATTTTAAAGATAGCTTAGAATTTAAAAGGCACTTCATGTTTTTTCAGCCAGGCTTTTATTTATTAATCTTTTTAAAATTCTTTAAATGAAAGCTTTAGCTATGACTATCGGAAAGTTGCTGACAGCGGTTCCTACTTTTGCGTTTCAGCATGAGAAAGGCCAGGGGGTAATCGAGGAGAATGAAGTTTACAGCAACACACTGGCCGGAGTCTGGGTGACCACAGGCAGCACTCCTGTCCTCCGCAAGAACCGTATCCACAGTGGCAAACAGGTAAAACACTGTTAAACATACTAAAACATCGACTGTCAATATCAATTTTAAACAATGGCTGTGTGAAAGCCATATAGACTGTTCATGTGTCAGAACTCGCTGTAGTAAATTAAGCATTGTATGAGCTACACGTTAATTTTTTAAAATTTTTTTTTTTAGCTTAGTTATAATTGGTATCAAACAAATCTATTCAGGCTTTAACTTTCTAAAAGTAATTCCTAATCGAGGTGTCTGTCTGCCTTAGTGTCTTAGACCATTGAATTGAATCACTTTTAAAAATTGTACTATATTTTCTTGTGCTCGTTCAGTGTTTAGATATCTTCACTTTTTTTTTTTTTTTTCAAGGTTGGTGTGTATTTCTATGACAATGGGCATGGTGTGTTGGAAGACAATGACATCTACAATCACATGTACTCTGGTGTACAGATAAGGTAATGACCTCCCTGTTTAAGCGGCGTATCCACTGAGCAAATTGTATGTGAGGCGCTATGTAAAAGCTTTAGCACTTTAACGATAATTCTAGTTTTCTTTTTCCAATCTGTTGTGAATGATTCAAATAATTTTCCGTGAATCTTGACAGGACGGGGAGCAACCCAAAGATCAGGCGCAATAAGATATGGGGAGGCCAGAATGGAGGAATTTTAGTCTATAACTCAGGTCTGTGTTTCATTCTCCTTTGTCCATCTCATGTATTGTATGTGCACGTCTGTGTCTAATCCTGCCGCTTATTGTTATAAGGCCTGGGCTTCATCGAGGACAATGAGATCTTCGACAACGCCATGGCCGGGGTGTGGATCAAGACGGACAGCAACCCCACACTGAGGAGAAATAAGATTCATGATGGCAGAGATGGAGGCATCTGCATCTTCAATGGCGGCAGGGGTACTGCAGTGATATCTGTTGTTAGACATTAATGTTTG